>CM047881.1:16680411-17026607 GCA_026212405.1 Petrea volubilis
CGCTCCAATGTCATTACCCCCGCTCCAAGTTGTGTAACGCGTTATTGCTAAACTACAACGTCGCAATCCGGATTTTTCACCGTTTGGGAACACAAGAAGTAGAATAAGAGATTTGTTTTCTCATTTTGAAGTTGTGATGATCAGTCACGTTAGCCGATTGGGTAACAAAGTGGCTCATAATCTTGCTAGGAATGCTTATCCTAATTCGGAGGGATATGCGAATATTCCTGTTGTTGCCTTACCGTTTGTACACGCGAATATTGATTAATAAATCGAGTTTCTTTCAAAAAAAAAAAGTTGATTAAGATAGTACTGGTCAGTCATATGTTGTGACATTGAAAGAGAAGGACAATGAATCTCTTGTAATAATTTGTAGAGCGTAGTCGTTGATTCACAACAATTGTATATATAAGCTGATATAAGACTGACTAAAGTCAGAAATTTATTTGTTCATAATAAAGTGAGAAAACAAAGAATAATATTAATGACAAAATATTAAATAATAACATGAAAATTGTCAGCTATGATTTGCATCAATTTTTAATTTTCTTTGAAATAATAATGACTTTATTAAATTTAATAGGGCCGAATACATTTCACCACAGGAAATTAAATTGAATAAATCGTGATAATATAATAAGTGATAACGAAAAAATTAAATTTTCTTTGAAATAATAATTACTTTAATAAATTAAATTATATATTAATATAAAATTTTGGGTCTTTCTAGATAATAAAAATAAAGACATTGACACCGTTGAGATTCTACTATGCTAATCTTATAAGAAATAATGTGAGCACAAAGATGCAGCCAATTACTCGCTCTCATATCAATGCTGCATTTTGGGCTAATAAATAGTAGAAAGTTTATGGTGTGGACCAGCACCGTGCGTAACAGATATATATATATATAGGTAGTTTTTTTGTTTTTTTGTTTTTTTGATAATTATACATATAGGTAGTTTGATTTATGCAAATTGTGTAACACATTATTATGTAGTGCCATTCAGCAACCACGACATATGAAGTTTCATATTGCTGGGAAAATTGGCAAAAATTAATATTAAACTAATAAACACAGTAAAAAATGAAAAGACATAACTTTTATGGGTGCATGCATTACATTAAAAAAAAAAAAATCGAACCGCATATCATCTAAAGGAACAAATAATTAATTAAACAGTTTAATTAATCATTCATAAAGTATAATTCTAAAAAATATAAAACTTACCTGCTTCAGAAAACTAACCACGCCATGATGTGCTCATTGACCCAAAAAAATCCTCATCACAAATTCTTTGCGAAATTCGAGATTAACTCATTTGAGTATCAATATCGTCTTCGTATGCTAGCCAATCAGAGAAAGTCGCGGTAGGCGCGTGAAAGCCCCAACTAGTTGTGCCTTTTCTTACCTGTTGGCATGTGACTCTCTCACACCCGCTTACCCAAGAATAACATGAGAGAGGATTTGAAGTTTCGAACCCGACCACATCACATAGCTAAGTAAACTTTCAACCATTACACCACTGAGTCATTTTATGTTATTCCTTTCCATTTTGTTGTTTTTGAGAAATTTTATTTTTGCGGAAAACAAATTTGCCGCTTTTCCTCTTCAATATTGATCCAATATATTCATCTCATGGATAGTAAAATATTTTTCAATCAAGTTATAATTAGAGGGTTGCAAAAGGACCTTAGGAAAAAAGAAAAAAAAAAAAAGCACAAAATGAGTCAAATACGATTATGATCTTATGATAATATTTAACTATCATTTAATAATATTTAATTTCATTAAGTAAATATTGTTGCACTTTAAAATTAATTAAATTATTTACAAGTGCCTAAGGTAACAATATTTGCATTTGACCTATTTATAAGATATCCGTGAGAAATAAATTAAGACCACTATCAATTTATTTCCTCACTTCTTTTCATAAATTACCAATTTGCCGTTGCTCAAATATTCCACACAAAAATCACATTTTCATATAATTTCAGTGACATTTCACTCGAAATACTTTGGTCAAAGATTTAGACTTAATTTGAACTTTGTAATCAATTTAGGGTATATCTATATCTTCAAGAGATTTACAGATTCCACCAAATATTCTTTTTTAGCACATTCCATGCAATTACCCAACGTGCAAAGTATGTTGACCACTTAAGACCTCATTTTCAAGTACATTAAATTGATTAACTCTACATGCTCAAAGTCACAAAGATTTCAGAATTTAGAGTTAATGTCAATGAATTCTTTATTTTAGATAGTAGTTTAAAATGAATAATTCAAGTGATCGAGTTCAATGTTCCAATTTCATTGGTCAACACCAACATACTATAATTGAAATCTCGATTCCCATAATTAAAGACAAATCATCATTTATAGCATATTGTAGTCTTAGCAGATAAGAATAAATATTCTTATCACCAACTACGAACTCAAAACAATGACATATCATTTATTCTTATCATCAGCTACGAACTCAAAACAATGACATATCATTTATTCTTATCATCAACTACGAACTCAAAACAATGACATAACATTTTAATTTTTAAGTTTTTCCATTTAACAACATTTCATTTAAATTACAATCATATATCATTAAATATTATGTCAATCCTATGGCATAATCATAAATACACACAACTTACAATAAATTGAATTTCATAAATAAATAAAATAAAATCATATTATTATTTAAATTGAATTTTAAGACATGCTTCCCTAATAATTATTGTTTTACTTCACGTCTAAAGGTCCCTATTATATTTGGAAGAAAATTGATGCTAATATATAATTTCCACACATACTTACAAGTGACCAAAGAGTTGATTAAGAGGATGTTGGCTAAGTTTATAAGCTCCTTAAAATATTTTATAAGATGCGATAAAGTGTTTGGCTAAATTTTAAGGGAAGAAGCTTATAAGCTCCAAAAAATAAGATGTGTATGAGCTTATAAACTTTTTGTAGAAAAGTAAGGAGGTGCTTACTTATTTTTTAGATCTACCAACATCCTTTGTATTCAACTAAAACGGTGTTTGGCTAAGCTTATTTGAAACATCTTATAAGCTCCTACATTTTATAAAATATTTTAAAAACTTATAAGAAGTTAGATCTTATTTTAAGAATAAGCTATTAATGTGTTTGGATAATTAAGATGGTGTATAACTTATAAGATGTTAGTGATGACAAAATTATAATTAATTTGGTTAAAAATATGGAGTTTGGTAGGATCTTAAAAAATAAGTTAGCTCCTCTTTACTTTTTAAAAAATATCTTATAAGCTCTTAAGCATCTTATTTTAGAAGCATATAAGCTCCTTCCCCTAAAATTGTGCCAAACACTCTACTATATCTCATAAAATGTTTTAAAGAGCTTATAAGCTTAGCTACATCGGTCCTTAATATGTTGTGGGCCAAAAATAGAGAGACAATGAATCTCTTGTAATAATTTAAAGAGCGTAATTGTTGCTTCACATTAATGTTATATACAAGACTGAACTAGAGTCAAAGACTATTCCATTCACAATAAAAGAAAAGGTAAATAGTAACAATGATAAAAAAATTTAGTAATTACACGAAAATTGTCATTTATGATACGAATAGATAAAGTGACAGAATTTTAAATTGTTTTGAAATAATCATTACTTTAATAAATCTAATATTGATAAATACGTGTATGAATTATTACTGTTGACAATGAGTGATGCATAAATAAATGTAATACATGCATATAGAGCCATGGATTAATTATACCAATTTATTTTGGACTAAGATGTTAGTATATGACTGCATCACTAATATTGATAGCTAGTGACGCTCAAGTTTCGTAATTTTCTTTGTTGGCCCAACTTTAATTAGGTCAATTAATTTGACCGAGCTTAGAATTTTTCCATTAAATAGATATATCTATAATTTTTATTTTCATTTTTCCTCTTTGAAAATAAATTTGTGTTGTCATATTTCGAGTTTTTGAATTTTTTGAATTAATCTTGGTTTTTGAAAATGTGTAAGTTCTTTGAAATCCTTCAAAATATATCGCTTTTGTTTAATCATTTACTTCATTTAGAAAAGATTTTCCGCTTCAGGATGGTAATATAGAATTGATATAAGAAATAGGGTGAATTATATTTACCACCCTGAGTTATAGTAAAATTACAAAAACACCCCCCATGTTTGGAAAATTATCATTATTCCCTAATTTGAGGAGGGTCAACGTTAAGTGTCACGGAATCGAGAAAATAGCATTTTTGCCCTTACTCAAATTAGAAAAAAATTACAGTTACCACTTTGAGATATGGTGAAATTACAAGAAACACCCTCACATATAGGAAAGTTACCATTACCCGTTTGAAATGTTTGATGATTATTTTAGGAAATGTATATTGTATGTTTTTATAAATAAATACTAAATCTTATGGCATGTATCACAATGACACTTTTAGTATTCATTTGTTATATTTTTTTAGGTGTTCATATGGTTTTATAGTTTTATTGCTAAAAATTGAGTATTATATGATTGACAAATAACATTTTATCAGTAGATCATCGCACACTAAATTAGCGAAACGTTATATTGATTTAATACAATGATCAAAAACTAATAATTTGGAAACATACACACTATCCACCAACGACTTTAATCTACAATTTTGAAAAAATAACATGAATATTACATTTAACCTCTTGTGGTTTCAATAAATTATAATGCAATACCTTAAATTATGACACAATAACAAAAACACCCCTAGGGGTATTTTCGAAACTTCATGTAAGTTAACTAATGGTCGTCGTTAGTCAAACTAACATTAGGTGTAAATTGTTAGACGGCACATAACGGTAGGAAAATAGTGGTAATTTCCCAAATATGAAGATGTTTTTTATAATTTTATTATACCTCCAAGTTGGTAAGTGTAATTTTCTCTAAAAAGTATTAATTAATGAAAAAAGACGAACCATGACTCAACTGTCATATATAATTTCCACATAAACTTACAAGTAATCAAAAATACAAGTTGATTGAGACGACACTGGTTGGGTCATATGTTGTAGGACAAAAAAAGCAAGGATAATGAACCTCTTGTAATAATTTATAGGTGTAAATATTATTGCCTCACAATTATTTCCCGTAGACCACGTAATTGAAAGTTGGGGCTAATATCTCCTTTCAGGCTTTAAGTATATATATATATATATATATATATATATATACCTATATGTTGATCCATTAGTACCACATCATGCATTTAATGGAGAATCCTTACTCTTTCTTTGCCCTTTCCCGCTTGTTATTGAACATCACACTCTGCTCAGGCACATCAACCTTGACGCATATGGCTCTTTCATATAATCAATTTTCTGGTAGGCTTCCTTCAACTATGGCTTTCACTATTCAATCTTGAATTAATTTTTAGGAATTTAATTGCACATCACAGAGTGGGCCGAGCTTCAATGGATGTGTCTTCCATGAGATCAATTAATCTTACATGTAATAATTATCTATGGGTAAGATCTCAAGTGGCACGCACAAGTTGTACACCTTGAATTACAAATCAACTTGTATACCTTGAGGATCTGGCTAGATTTGTCACGTAACCATGTTTTTGTTTTTTTTTTTTTTTATGAGGGAAAACACGTAACCATTTGAATGGTAATGTCCCCAGTGAAGTTGGAAGTTTTAGCATGTTTCCTCATGCACTCCAAGATAGTTCTTTTTCGTGGCAAATTCTTGTCTGAACCCGGCTTGCTTGTCAAAGTTCTCTTAACCTCTCTCTTAATTGAGACACATATATAATTATGATTTATGCATGTGAAATTTACATGGCCTTTTAAGAAAGAGTTTAAACATTGATCTTTTGTATCTTTTTACACGGTTGACATCAAAGTAGTATGTTTGTTGAGAGGTAATGGTGTAGTACATTATTACTTCATGTGAGATAGTTGTTTTGAAAGAAGAAAAACAAAAGTATTTTTGGGAATGAGCAATATTTTGGAACATTAGACAAAAGGAATAATAAGAATGAATTTAGAATGAATACAATATAATAATATGATGATCTTGCCAATTAAATATCAATTTAAGTTGACCTTAGCAAATAATATATCATATATATAGACTTTCAGTAAGCATGAATATATATATGTATATATATATTGTGTTTACTTTAAAAAGCTTGTTCAGTTTGGGGGTTTTACTAAGGAAAGGAAATATTTTTCTACACTTTAACCAGTTACTAGTAAAAATAGAAAGGAAAAGAATTAAAAACAGGGAAAATTATAGCAATTTGGAACTGGTGCTGTTTAATTTGCATAGTGATTGGAGTATTTCATAAAATCCAAAAATTTGTTTGGTAAAGCTACAACCTTTATATGTGCTATGGCAGGTGAATTACCACAAGAGATCGCCAATCTTGCTTACCTCGAAGAACTCTATGTTGCCATCAATGCCTTATCTGGCTCCGTCCCATCTTCCTTATTCAACATATTAGCCTTGAAGAATATTGATCTTTCAACAAATCAATTTTCGGGTATTCTTCCTTCAATTAATTATAGGGCTTTCACTTTTTCGTATATTCATTATGAAATATTTAGCAGGCCAACTTATGATACATATCTAAAATGCATGTGGCTTACACACATGCAATTAATCTTATATGTGATAGTTTACTTGTCTTTTCTATATATTTCCCATAAAACTTTTTTTTTATATTGTTCTCTCTCTCTCTCTCTCTCTCTATTTTGTTCGTCACTTTACTCTGCTCTTACTCTTGCATTTGTACACCCTCGCTCTTTGTTGCAAACCAACATTAGAAGTTTTTTGGTTACATTGAAAGCTAACAAGCATGCCCAACAACTGATTATAAAGGGCTTGCACCTATGTGAGTGGACAATAACAGAATTTTCGAAAAATATTTTCCTATTTGGCAAAAAAAAAAATGAATTTCGATCTATGAAATGTAATATCCTCAAATTGATATTGTAATATCATGATTTGAAATTTCCCTATCGTTTAAGTTAAATTTTTAACCAAGTAAAATACAAAACCTAGTTGGAGATAATTGCATCCCAAATGCCTCCTTAACGGGAAATATTACAAGTCTTGTACCTTCAATATATATTTCGGCCTTAGTGTTAACAAACCTTGAGAACAATAACTTGACAGTTATATTTCAGAACTTCTACATCATTTTTCTTTATTAGATGACAAAATTATTCTTGAATCTTGTGTTCCCAAACAATTATTCTCTTCTATCTACAAATAATACGCTACCATTGAAATGAAGTCATCCAATGCTTAGATTGTTATATATTCTTTTCTTTTCTTGTCCAAAATTTGCCCCTACTAGTCTAAGATACTATAGTCCAATTTCCTAATGTGGGCTAAATTAGTTTTTTTTTCGTATTTCTCCTAATCTCTTCCTTCAAACATATATATATATATATATATATATATGGAAGTATATGGAAGTACATGCTTATTCGCATGCATGTATCTTCTTGTCTGTGTATCTATACTATTAATAAAGAGTTTAGAGGATCTAATAACTACCTTGGTCTTTTTGATATCTTTTGGTGGTTATTAAACCCCTTAAACTCTTTATTAATAGTATATATATATATATTCATGTTTTTTATCTTTTTTTTCTAAAATTATTTCTTATTTATTTATTAATCCTATAATTTCATCTTTATTTTAAACTATTTCTTATAACAAATTTAATAAAATACATACATCACAAATAATAAAATATATATAATAATGTATAAACTCTAATGAATATTTTAATTTATTTTCATATTTAAATATGTAATTAAATTATTTTTATTTTATTTTGCACACACATCGATTGTGCCCCACCAAACAACGACTAGTATATACTAAAATATCACAGAGTCATTAATATTCTTATATCACTTGTTACGAGATAAATTTTCTTTTTTAAATAAGTGTACATATCATTCAATTTTATCAATATTTTCAAATAGTAAAAAATTAGACATATTCCTGAAAATAGAATTTATGGTGTAGTACATCATTACTTCATGTGAGATAGTAATTTCGAAAGAGGAAAATTAAAATTGTTTTAGGAAGTGAACATTGTTATGGAACATTACCCAAAGAAATAATAAGATAAATTTAGAAAGAATATATGATAATAATATTATGATCCTACCATCTCGATATCGATCGATGTTAAGACTTCAAGGCCCATTCTTGAAAATGAGAGACACAATTGAAAACATGAAGAAGCCCAGGCCCCCTGCATGACGCTGGAAAAAAGTCAAATTAAAAGCAATAATGATATGCGGTGAGCGTGTATCGAACACGCGACCTTCAGATCTTCAGTCTGACGCTCTCCCAACTGAGCTATCCCCGCTTTGCTGCGCTATGTTCATAAAATTTATTAATAATTATTAAAAATAAATCCCTGTGTCAGCGACTTTACTACGTGCAATGTACAGAAAGAAAACAGTTGGTGCAAATTGGACGGCAAATTAGGCGAGCCGCAATGCTTGATTCCCTAATTCTTCAAGTTGAGTAAAGAAATTACAATAATTATTCACACCATAACGTAGGATTTATTTTGAGACTTTTACCAACTTTGTGGGTTGACTAGGTTCTTTAAATTTAAGGATCGTTATGGTCTCATAAAAAATATTGTAGTTAATTTTTGGGGTTGTGTCACGAAACTCTTAATCTAATACTAAAGAGGTAGTTTTACAATTACAAAATCATGAGTTCAAGCCGCATTAATGTGAGTATTAATCTTTTTACTTGTAAGTTCTCCAAGTGTAGGTATTAATCTGAGGTTGCAGTTCAATGAATTTTAGTATTTTCATGTAAATACATAGATATATTCTTATTATACTTTGGAGGAAAAAAAAATGAAAAACCTATACTTTGGAAGAAAATATGAAAAACCCGCTGTAGTGGATTCACATGATTGGACATGACACCTAATATTTCGATTTTAATATTTTTTTTATACTTAAAACTGCTTAATTATGGTCTGGGGGCCAATAATTTGGATAATAAGAGTGGATTTTGTTTGTATGAAAGTTTATCCTCACTTAACTCGCACTTTTAAGTAAACGATTTATTATTCAAATAAAAATTAATCAAGTCTACAAATTATTACATTCAAATAAAAATTAATCAAGTCTACAAATTATTACATTCAAATAAAAATAAATAAGCAAATAAAAAGGTTAGTATTGTAATATTACATTCAATCTAAAAATTCCATATTCTCAACCCACAAACCACTTTCTCTAATTATAATTTTTCTTTGTGTTTATTCTTTATTATGTAATTTTATTTCATATAATTATTTTATTTTTAAATTATTATAATTTAATAAATTATTTCAAATAATTTTTAAAAAACTATTCTTATAATAGAAATTTAATATTATATTTATAGTTTCATCCTAAAAAAAATTAAGTTGAAATATATATTTTTATATTTTTCACATACATAAAGTGTGTGGTGTTGCTAGTGAAAATAAAATGAATTGGATTTTCATTGAAATGAAATGCAGTTATAAACAATTATATTTTTGATTGAGAAAAGTGAAAACAGTTGAAAATGAAAAAAAAAAAAGGCACATTTCGAAACACAACCATTCAGGCATTCAAGGATAAATGTGTAACTTTACAATATTACTTTAAATTTTAATTTTAAAAAAATGATAAAGAGTAGTTTTCACAATTGATTTTTAATTTTTTTTTCACTTCAGTCAGCACCTTTCTTGGGTTCCTTGGTTTTCCTCGTTCCCTTTGTCATCTCATCTATGATCTATGGCTCCGCACTCTGCGAAAATGGCGTCCATCTCTTGATAAGACGTAGTATCATTCATTCCCTTTTGCTTGACGTGAAATGGAGGCGTCCTTCGTATCCAGAGCAAGGACAGCCATCAATTCCGCTGCGGCTAAGGCGGAGAAAGTTTTCACAGACATCAAAAAATCTGATTCTGTCGCACATCGAGGTACGCACTATTTTCGGACACTTTTTCTCTATTTCTATTCGCTATATTTGAATCAATTTCATTTTTTCCGCTTTCGTTTTGCTATTTTAAGGATTCACCTTAAATATCCGTCTAATTTTTTTGTTGTTTTCATTTTATTTTCAAATTCCATTCAAATCGGAAGATTTTGATACAAAATCGCCGCCGAGCGCATCAACGCAGGAGTCCCCAAAGGGCGCGGACGAATCCAAGGTAAATTGCGCTTCTCGATCGGATTCTTGTTTTCTTCCCCCCGGTTTCATGTTTCGATTGCGGGAATTGTTTGACCGAGCCGTAGAGATTTGTTAAAAGGTTTGTTTTTGTTACTTGGATTACTGGAAGGACGAGGTGACGAAATTGGACTTGGTTTTTGACTTCGATGTGAATTTGAATTTGTTTGCCAGTTTCCTTGATTTACGTATTTGATGAGCGAATAATAAATGCTATTGAGATTTTGATGTCGTTTTAATCTTATACTATATGTGTATTGCTTTTGTACCCTGTTTCTAATAATAAATGTCAGTTTCTTTCATCAAATTCTTGTGTATGTATGCAGGATTGCATATGGAAATATTGAAATGCATGTAGGATCGCATATAAAATATCAAAATGAAGTGTTCATTTCTGGTGTAGTTGGGAAGATTGTGTATATGTGAATGTAGTTGTTTGGTGTTCTCCATTTGGCAATCACTCTAACCTGTAGTTGCATAATTAGTTGGCGCATTATATGGATGAATACATTTATGCTTGGATTGCAGGATTTTCATGAAGCAAAGAGTAAGAGAGTGAGGCCAAGGCCAATAAAGACCAAGCAGGACTGGCATGAGAGATTAAGAAACATAAGAATAGGCAAAAGGGGGGCTGAGGATTTCGAGAAGCCCGATAATTCAACAATGGCAAATGCAATTATTGATAACAATTCATACCTTAAGGGTGACAAAGATCCCTCTCGTTCAAAGGTAAGTTGGATTTCATATGCTTAGTTAGGTAATTTTCAGCTTGTTTGCTATTATGACACGTACTGTTTGTTATCCAATATTCCCTATTGCGAAGGGGAGTCAAATTTTTTTTTTTTTGCCTCACTAACATCCATTTGCAACCTTTTTTTCCCCTTTTTTGATACAATTCATTCGGGACACCCTTTTAGATGTCAATTGGAACGCCGCATACACATACACACACATTCACGTAAGGGGAAAGGGGGGAGGAGAAGGGGGTACGAACCCCAGACCTCAATGGTACCAAGTTCAAAATCCCAGCACTAGGCTATAGACCCGGTGGCCATCCATTGGCAACCTTAATACCTTACTATAGCAAACTTGTGAGAATATAATTCAAAAGAGAAGAACATGTTGTGTGCTGAATTATTTCACGCTAATAATTTAGCAGCTCAGAAATGATTATACTTTTTTGTGGTTCTCTTGGTTCTGAAAGTTTTAGAATGCAGCGCTTAGCATACTGGCGCATGCAATTCTTTTAGTCAAGGTTGAAATGATGGAGTTCCTATGCTTTTGTATTATCATATGTAGGCCTTTTTGTCATATAAATTGGAAAATTTTATTTTTACATTCTGCATCAGCTGAACTGTTCAATTTTTTGTATTAACATGCATTCTTTATTTATTTTTTTTTTTAAAATACAAATCAGAAAATTTATTGGTCCCTTACACTTCAGCTCAGTTGTTGAGCTTCTCTTCTTCAATTATTGAGAATATTTGGCATCTTATAGCATGCAGAAGAGGGAGCATTAAAGGAAGGTCCAAAAGCAGCAAACACAGATATCATTCCATCATCAGTTATTGTGAAACAATTGGCTGTAGCTGTCGAGTAAGAACTCTAATCAGCCTCGGGGACTTCTCTTTGTCAATGTTTATATGTTTTCAGAGAGTGTTTAGAACTAAAGTTGCAGCCATGTAATTTTTGCAGCATTTGATTGAAGAAACTCTAATGACTATAATTCGTGGTTATTGATTATCCCTATTCCATATAAATTGTAGCTGAATTCCCAATATATTTATTTCGAGTTTTATCCATTTAAGTGATTCTTATAGGCCATTCCATTTTCTTGTAGAATATATGGTTGTAGCTGTTGATATCTGCTGCAATTTTTTGTCTGTTTGGCTTCTTTCCAGGGCTGCATTGAATTACAACTCCATGAAGGATCTCCTTGCAGCATCCCGAGGCTCTTCACCAATCAGAGAGAAAGCTAGCTTAGGCATTTCAGCAGTGAAATCACTGGTGTTGCGTGAGAAGGAAGATAAGTTGGTGGGTGAGCCTGGTGCTGATGGAAAAATTCTGTCCCTAATCAATACTCTGCTAAGTTCAGGTAGATAATTTGGTAACCCTGCAAAGGCATCATTTCCTTCTCTCTTTTGTGTTTGCTGGGGGGTGGGTTAAAATTCAGCTGACAACTTCAATTTTTCATTATTCTCTGTTGATTTTCACTTCTGGTGTAATATCGGCAAGGTACTTGCAGAAAGGTATCTTACAGGGAGGACTGTCTCTGGTCTGGGAGCACAGGTAAATGGGTCATCTTTACTTAAGGATATCCATGGTGCTCCTGTCGAAAGTTTTGTGGTTAAGCTCTCTGAAGCTTGTGGTTGCTTAAAAGCCCTGAAGAAAATGGCATCATTCTGGTCCAGAGTTGTTGCTGAAGTAAGTGGATTCAAACCGAATTATCTGACTGTACATACATGTAACCTGACTTAGCAATGCCTGACCTATTTTTAATTGTTTTCTTGAGAAATTGCATCGTCTAAATTGTGTGAGGTCCTTCTATTGCTTTGCTTACATGATACTTTTAAGTTATATATTCCTGGGTCTTCTCACCAACGTTATGGGAATGACAAGTCACTGCACCAATATTTTTTGCATGTCTTGAAATATCTCGAACTGTGTGCCTCTCATCACCTTGAGAAAATGATGCTGACTCATGGTGAAGTTTTTCCTACTCTATTGATGGTTTTGTGGTTCCCTTAAGTTATATAGAATGGAAAAATGTTGGATTTTTTTTTACCATTTTGGTGTATAGATTAGATCTAAAATAAAAACACAGGATGATACATCAGATATTCTGGACACACAAAATAAACTTTTTTGTCTGGCCTATCCGGAAAACACATGTGCTAATAACCATGGGTAACTTTGAGAATGTAATCATATTGACTTTCCAACTGTGGGTACAAATTTAATTATTAAAGAATAAAATTTGTTGAATTATGACTTAACTTGGCCGACTGTTGGGACTGTTAACGATAAGGTAGTTCTACTGCAACAAACTACCTTTTGGCTACAATTAACCAGGACTGGTTCAGAAACATATCCTTAAGTGTTTCTGCAAAGTATTTTAATGCTGGCAGTGACTTCATGGGCATATCGGGCTCCTTATAATTGAAGATTTCTATTACCCTCCTGTTCCTATTTGATTCACTTAGACCACTATTTTGTTTGTGCCAAGTTTTTGCTTGTTCTTAAAATTATGTGTCACTGAAGATTCTTTATACTTAGACAACTATTTTGTTTGTGCAAAGTTTTTGCTTGTTCTTAAAATTATGTGCCACTTAAGATTCTTAGTTCCTATTGTATCCTAAAAGTTCAGTGAAAGTTAAATTATATAAGCGTGAGAAATTTTAACATGATTAGCTCACTGAGAATGTTTGGTCTTGAAAAAATTTAAACAAGAAGTGTTAGAAGGTAGTCAACTCATTTCTTTGCCTTTTTCCTGTTTAAAAAGACAGAAATAAGAACAATGATGGAATCCAAAGAAAACTAATGAAATGTCCCTCTATCTTCATGCATGGAACCACTTAAAAGGTTGAATTGCTCGACCTTATATGCTATAGTGCTATCTTCTTCAATGTATGAGCTCATGATGTATGTGATCATCTACCTTGCAGCTGAGAAGACTTTGGTATGAAGAGCAATATATTCCTGGAATTCCACCAGATGACATACCAGACCTCAATTCCTGTCTGTTATACCAACAATTACAGGTCATCAACTGTTGCATTTCCCGAAAAAGACGCCATACTGCTGCAGTTGAATCACTAGAGTCTGTAACAGTTCAAGCTAGTTCAAATGCTGAGGGTTCTTCGGTTTCTGATAGCACACTTCCCCGAGATTCTTATTTGTATGCTAGAACCAAGTCTGGAGAGCTTGTGCTTCGATTAGGAGCTGATAGAGAATGCAACAGCTTGACAATGCTTGAAACTGGTGAACCTGTATATTCACCTGTCTTGCAGGTTGGTCAGACAGATATCTGAAGATAGAGTTATTGCATCTAGAACATTTCGGACATGCTCAGTATATGTTCGTATTTGTAGGAACCGCCTCTGCTAACTGAAGACCTTATCAAGGAGACAGAGGAGTTTGTGCTAAGGACAGGAAGGTTAGTAAATGACATTATACCTTTTCACATAATTTGCTTGTTGGATACTGTTGTGTAGTTGCAATTGATGCCTTTAATCCTAAAGCTCAGTAATCGATCTTTTAGTAGCTTCTTAATTTTACATGTAGTTTTGTGATGATCTTAAATTATTGGTACCATCCTCTCAGATGCTCCATTTAAATAAATTAGTGTCTGACAGTTAATAATGACCTCTGACTTTTGTCCAACATGACTTGTTTCCTTCGAATATGCTGGTCTTTCCATCTAGGGTTTGATTCCAGAAGGAAAATCGTACTGATTGACAAAAAGTGTCACGATGGTGCATACTTTGAACTACTGGGGTCACTACTTTCTGTAATATTTGAATTTTTTAAAATGCACCACCATGGCCTTAGTGTAGATTCAATTGAAAACATGGGCCAATTGCAGGAAAAGGATGACTGTGAGAAGCTTATTGTATTGCTTAAGTGTGCTAAGTGATTAGAAGATGAACAGATGCAACTTCTTTTCCCCCTCTGAATTAAAAATACTAGAAATTGATGGATTTGCGTTCCATTTGGCAGAAACAGCTGAGTAATTTTTTATTTTCTTTTTGTTGATTGTCTAGCATTTTGTTTCTTTTGTTTGGGCTTTAATTTGAGCAATACCAGGTCTCTTTTAGTTGTATTTTTGGTTTGGTGCCTAAAAATTGCCTGTGCAAATATAATTTTACCGACTGCGGTCCTTTATTTCCTACATCCTTACTAATTTGGCCGGGGGTGAGCTGCCTTGATTACTAGTATAGCTCAGGATGCAAGTCCCGACCCCCAAATGGTTCTATGTCTATAACACACCACCAAACTGCAGGCTGTTTTAACCAGAACAAGAAGTCTCAAATACACCAATTTGTGGGCTGAGGACCTTTGTCTGTCTTTTTTCTGAAGGTATTCTCTGACATAAGTTTCCTGCTTTTATTTACTCAGTGTTGGAGCCGGATGCTCCCAACTGCTTTCGGACATGCAGGCCTTTAAGGTGAAGTTCAAATATGAGATGCTTTGTGTTTTTTTGGTGGAGGCCTTTCTGGTTTACTGTATGATAAGAGTTGAGGACACTGATTAATACCTAGTTTTCCCTGTTATTCTTGCCAGGCAGCAAATCCAGGTTGCATATTAGAAGATTTTGTAAGATGGCACTCTCCTCCTGATTGGATGGAAAATGGAACTAACTCTGATTTGGATGATACCTCTGATGGTGGTGGTTTATCCTCTGCCAAAGGTCAACTTAGTAGGAGAATGCAAAAAGAAGGTAATATGCTTTGTTAACTGAGTTCTTCTCTCATTATGTAGGGAAGGAGTATGTAATTATGTTTATTCCAAGATATGACTTTTTGATATCAAGGGATCTTTAACTATGTAATGTTGTCAGCTAAAATTTATTTTTGCATATATTTTATGGTGGTCGAACCTTTGATCTTTTGGCTGCCAGATCATAGGAAGCTAATTGCATTTAATTGCCTTTCTATGATCTGAATCAAATGCAACTCTAAGATTGCAGCATTTATGTGAATTTGAGAACAGCTCACATGCATTTAAGATTTTGCCAATTTAATTTCTCAATTGTTCTGTGGCAACGAATATCATGGTTTTTATGACTTGTCAAATTTTAGTGATGTATTTTGTAGTGAAGAGTCTTCATCTCCCCATGTTACCATGTTAGAGGAACTAGCTTTCCCAACTCAACAAATTTATTCTGATAAATGTGTTCTGACTGATGGTTAGGCAATTTATGGCGTGAGCTGTGGGAAACATCAAAACCAGTACCAGCTGTCAAACAATCTCCTCTTTATGATGAGGACCTGGCTGTGTAAGCTTTTTTTAAATCAATGATATCATGATCTAAATTTTCATTGCAAACTTATCAAGTGACAATACAAGTCCATTGTGTAGGGAAGGAATTCTGGATTCTCTGGAGGCAATCTCTCCTTCTGAGCTTTTCAAGCAGCTCTTCATTGCTGCTGTAAGTGCTCCTCTGATTTCTCGTCATATTTCTGGCAGTATGCCTGTTCAATCTTTTTATATTGTTCTTCACATTCAGCTGGAACAAGCTGGTAAATTGTTCTTGCTAATACACTAGATAAAGATGTTGCAACAAAAGAGACTGGGTTTTGCTATTTCCAACCCTTGTAATAGTTGCGTGTTTTGCTGGATACTAAATTATATAAGTCTGAAACAGAAGATAAAATGACATAATAGAAAAGCAGATGCTTAGATATGTATCTCTGGTTTGTTGTTGATTTGTGAATATTTGAATCCATGTAACTGACCCATTTTTCTCTTGTTTCCGAGATTTCAGTTGAGTTCAGGGCTAGTAATTGCTGAGCCCACCCTCTCCACAAATCAAAGCTTGTCAAGTATTTTCAACGATTGCAAGAGCTATATTGTCATCACTTGTCAAGGCGACACCTGGGTTGAGAAACTTGATGATATATGCCAGGTATGTTTTATGCAGCTGAGGCCTGTAATTGCATGCCTGTATTAACATTATTGGGCTATAGCTACGGATCATAAGATGCAGTTTGAGCTGTTGTTTTAGTATATCCTAAAATACGAAGGATGTTATTGTGGGTTCCCCGATAGGCTTTTTATTTGTCAAATTGTTAATTACAAGAATGGTTTGTATTATGATCTATTACAGGTTTATGAAACAGTTGAGACAATGCTACTAAATCCCGATGAAATAACAAAGATCACGGTCCAGCCAGAAGAAACCACTACTCCAGGTGAAACGAAAAACCGTTTCAAGAGGCTTAGCTTTATATTTGGTGGCAAAAATAAATCATCATCGAAAGGTTCGCCTAAAGAGTCGAACAATAATGACGAGAACACCGGGCGCCAAACATTCTCGTTATTTTCAAAGAAGCCTCCGAAACACACCGCACCCTCGCCATCACCCTCACCATCCGATAAACCTTCTGGTCCAGTTGAAAATGACTGGACAATTGTATAAGCATCCCAATTGTATATTGCTTTCATTAGTGGCTAAAAGAAATATGCAAAATTCTATCACTTGTTCCTTTTTTTTCCAGAGAATCAGAAATTGCAAAATTGTTTGATCCATAAATGGAGTCATTGATTTTCCTGGGACATTGCTGTGGAGCAATGAATATTGAATAGCATAATTGCATATTTTACCATTCTGATTATAGGGTTAAAATAAAGATTATTGTTTATAAAAAATGGGTAAGCATTTAACAATAATGAACTAAGAAAGATTGTGCTTCGTGGTATATTAGGTTCCACAATCACACATTTTGTAAAATTTCAAAATTTTATTCTTATGTCAAGCAATTAAAACCCATCAGTTGACCCCTAAAATTTAATTCTAATGTCATGCGATTAAAATCCATCTCTTACTGAGTTGCGGTAAAATCATCTTCGCAATCGTATCCATCTCACCACTTACAATGGCTGCTGTTAATTGTGTAGCTTTAGTTTTGTCTGCAATCCAAAAGCATCTTATAAAGAAACTACAGAATCTGTGTCGCATATGTGCTTTTTTTTTTTTCAAAAAACAAAATATTGAATTAAAGTATAATTTAAATACATTAAGAAAATTTTAGTTCCTCCAAGGAATATCGTCGATAAATAAAAATTCTTTGATTAAAAAAAATGAATAAAATCTAATGAAATTATTAAGTTTATTATATGTTTCTGAGCTATTATGCTAATAATTATTATAATTATTTTAATTCTTTAGAAATATTTTTGATAGTGACTTTTTCTTTTTATGAAAATGTACGTTATTGAAATTAATTTTTCAAAATAAAAATATTGCAAATGAATATTGAACATGGTTAAATACAGTTATGTCGCTTTTAGTGTTAACAAGACTTCATAGCAACTTTTACTTACTTTTAGTATTTATATAGAGAGATATGCATACATTCAACAAATCTATACATGTATTTAATACATATTACTTGAGGATAAGTATTTAATATATTTATTTTTTAATTTTTCAATAGTTTTTTCGTCATTATGATCTCATAATTATTCTGAATACATCTTTTTAATTGTCAAACAGAAAAAAAATTATAATAATGAAATATTTTGTACATACATATTTTTAATAAAATATATCTATTATAAATTTCTGAAATTAATTATATTGAGATTAAATATGTTACTATAGTTTTTAAATATTTTCATTCATATGTGCATATTATAAAATCATATTTAGTTACTATAATTCTTGTATTATTATTATTATTGTTATGTCTTTTCATATATTCTTTTTTACAATAAAATTTAATTGACTTAATTTTTAGACATAAGGTAAACTGGTATTGTATCGAAAAAGTAATAAATATTGTAATCACATTATTGACGTCATATTAGGCATCTATATCATATATATGTTTTTCATTCGATTTTTCATTATTTTTATCACTATATCTGCACCACTACCTTTGCCCCATTTTCACCACCACTACACTTTCCTCCTCCATCATTACCACTAAATCCACCTCCCATGTTATAGCAACTATCAACCACAATCTACATTGCACCACTTCCACTTCATTGCTTGATATATAGAATAATGCCTACACCGCTACACCTAATCCATTACCGTGCTAAGCATCTTTACATGACTACCTAAGAGTTCAATTTTCTACTTGTTTAAATTTTATAAGTTTGTTTAAATTTAATGTGTACGAAATTTGAATGTATAATATAATCATGCAAAAAACTATGTCGATTATTTCTACTTATTTTTATAAGTTAATGTAGACGTTGTGAATTATTTAAAGTAATTTTTAGTTTTATTTTTATTTTGCAAGAATTTGTTAATTTTCTATTCCTGATTTAGTATTTATCACGTTCTTAAACTTTTCCTTTAGATTTATTATTTATATTTATTATATGTTAAAAAGTTAAATAAAAAAGTTGTTCATTTTTATAATACTAACAATATTGCATACTCTGCGTGTGTGCAAAATATAAAAGATATATATTGCAATCTAGTATTTAATTTTTCTTTAGGTTGAAAATATAAATATATTATTAAATTTCTTTCATAAATAAGAATACTTTTTTAAGAATTATTTGAAATAATTTATTAAATTATAATAATTTAAAAATAAAATAATTATATGAAATAAAATTACATGATATAGAATAAATACAAAAAGAAGAAAAAAACCAAGTAATTGTAATTAGAGAAAGTGGTTTGTGAGTTGAGAACATGGGTTTTTTAAACTGTATGTAATATTACAATATTGACCTTTTTATTTGTTTATTTATTGCATATGTTTACTAATTAAAAGGGTAAAATTGACATATCAAAATTTGGCATCCGAATTGAATTAATTTCATGTGAATTTTCAATTTTAGTCACAATTTTATATAATTCTATTTATTTCACATAGAATTGAAGGGCAATTTTTGTAAAATTACAAAAAAAAAAAACTACCATTTTAATTAGACACAAAAGTGGCTTTCTTTTTATAATAGTATAGACCAGATTATCATTTTAAAAATAAAATTATAACATTTCAAATAATTTACTTAATAAAGTATTTTTGTACAACAGATTGAAAGGGAGCAATAAACATTACTAACTTCTTCCTTGGCTAGATCCACTCTAATATTATAAATTTCAAATTTTGGTATTTGATTTATTTAGTGCTTCATTAAACATCTAATTTTTAATTTTTAAATTAGTAAACGACCTTTAATACATATTATTTATTATTGTTGTACAATATAATAAATGTATAATACAAATATAAAAATATAAATATATATATATATTTTTTTTGGTCAGTAAAATATAAATATATATATATATATATATAATACATATATAAAAATGTATTGAAAGTTTTTCTTCTCCTTGAGATTGAAAAAGCAAATTCCCAACTCCCTCTTTTTTACCCCTTAATAAAAACACGGGAAAATTTCATTTTTGTCTCGTGCGATTGGCTTAATGACTCATTGAGTTCGGTTATTGTTTGGTGTGATATATTTAGTCCTGCAAGACGACCTTTGGTTATAATGTTAGTCCCAATGTTAGAATATAAACAAAAATGCTGAGGTGGTCGTTAATCTTTGTTAGACATGTTAGGTTGGTTGAGTTTGAATAAAAAAAAACATATCAGGGGAAAAAAAAATCATTTTTAGTCTCATATATATGATTGCCCTAGTGACATGTTAAGTCCTATTGCTTTTAGTGCGACACATTTAGTTCCACATGTAATTTACCAAAAAAAAAATTTAATAATAATTGTTTAAAATTATTACATATATATATATATATATATATGTATGTATGCATATAAAATTAAGGAAAACGAGCAAATAAAAAATATCATTTATAGTTACAAATTAAATATATGTTAAATTCTCTAGATTTTTAACATTTATGTATATCAATATATATAAACAGAAATGCATAACAAATAAAAATATATAATCATTTTATTATTTTTGATATTTTTATACATGTGAATTTTTTTTTTATATTTAATCATTAAAAAACTTATTTTTTATTTATAGTATTTTTATACGTATACAATTTATATATCTAAAAATAGTAATTTTTTTCTTCTTTTTGATCAATTTAGCATCCCCTCCCCACGGCCCCACCCCTCCTAATCCCGCCAATAACCAATCAATTTAGCTTCCCTAGCCCCCATCCGCAATCCTAGGGATGGTAATTCCAGTGGGTAGGGTGGGTTCGGGTTGGGTTGAGTTAGGAGAATAATATAAAATCTCGCAACCCTAACCCAATCCATGATCTATCAAACTCATGAGATTTCAACCCTAACCCAACTCGGCTGAGTTCGTGTCAATCCGGACTGACCTATTTTAAATAAAAATTTCAACTTTTCTAATGAAAAAATTAAAGCAATTATAATTTACTAGTTAAAAGTTGATTTTTCCCTCTAATTTGTCATTTGGCTAACTATACTATATATGAATTTATTTTGTATGCACTATAAAAAAGCATTTCTTTACTAAGTCTACCGAAAATTTTGTGAGAAAGAGATTTTTATATTTTATCACAATTTTAGAATATCATCACATCATGTGATGATTAATGACAGAAGTCAATGTAAATAGAACTAAATAAACAATTATTAACAAGATATTTACTAACAAATTCGTTATAAATAAAATCTAGCATAGAAAATTAATTTGTAATTGGTTCGTCACTAAAAGGTATACATTCTTGTAGTGATGGTCGGCTACGTACAAAATACATATTTGGAATTTACATTAGATATTAATGAGTTCATTTTCTACTATAGTTTATTTAAATTTTATTTATAACATAGTGCACGTAAAAATGTTTGATAAAAAAATTTCATTAAATATTAAAATAAATCAATATAAAACTTCAATGAATGCAAATAAACAATTAAAGGAAGAAGATATACTTTTTTGGAGGGAAAAAGAAGATGAAAACTAACATAATTATAGTTTTTCATTCAAATTGACTTTTCGCTTTTTTTTGAAAGATTTTACGATATCTTATCTTTAAATATCTAAAATTTTTTGTGTGTTTAATAATTAAAAAAAAAAAAATCACTATTCTCTTTTTCATAATTTTTTCTATATTTCTATATTATATTATTAATGATTAATTATAACCCATCACATGTTATGATTCATAATTTATACATAATATATTTTTCTCTAAACAAGAGGGAAAGGAGAAAAAAATTCAACCCATAAAAGAATTCAGGCTTTCTGGGTAACCCACGAGTCAATTTAACTTAATCCATTTTTTTTAGGTCACTTTCGAATTCAACCCATTTTCAACCCAATCCATAAACTCTCAACCCTAACCTGCTATTTTCGTGTTGGATCAAAAATTGCCACCCCTATGCAATCCAAATTTGAAGGTCAATACTCTTGCGACTAGACGGATCCTGCCTCTGCCACCATCATATGGTCATACCTCCACCCATATTTTGCCTCAAGTACTGTCCAAAATTTGAAATTCGTTGCTAAAATAGCTTTTTCAGTACAAAAATTTATTAAAATCTATCTCAAATCTGTGTGGAATAGTAGCTGAAGACACAAACCTATGACCTCCGCCACATATGGAATCAAAAGTCATTTTACGGGACTAAATTTGTCACACCAAAAAACATGATAATGTGTCACTAGGCTAGTCATATGGGATCAAAAATAATATTTTCTTTATGTTTTTTTATTCGAAACCCAACCAACCTAATGTGTCTAATGGAGACTAACAACCACGTTAGCATTTTCGTCTATTTTCAACGTTGGAACTAACATGATGACCAAAAGTCATATTGTAGGATTAAATGTACCACATCAAAAATAATGGGATATTATGTGTCACTAGGCCAATCGTTTGGGTCCAAAAATGAAATTTTCTTGATTTTTTTATTCAAAACCCAACCCACCTATCATGTCTAAAGGCCACCTCCGCATTTCCATCTATTGTTCAGCATTGGAACTAACATTATAACCAAAAGTCATTTTGTGGGGCTAAATGTGTCACACCAAAAAATAACAGACTCAATTTGTCACTAGGTCAATCGTATGGGACCAAAAATATATAACTTCCAACGGCCTCAGTAGCACAAAAATTCCCTTAGATGGAAAGAGATGCAGTGCCTGCATGGATGGAGAATTGCCGACCACAGGGGGAACCGAGAAAGTAAGTATGGGGAGTATAGTACTGTGCAAGATCAAAAGTATTGTATGGTGAGGCTAAAAGTGAGCATCAAGTTGAACAAGTCAGCCTAACATTCACATTCTCTTTTCAAAAGTTAATATAGCAGTACTGGCACTAGCTGCATTAATTAACAATTCCTCCCAACTACATAGTAATTTACGGATGAGAAGATGATAATGATTAACCATTTAACATCACCCCAACCCCCCACTTCAATAATGGTCGACCATTATCATCACTATATAATGCCATAATAGGTCTCCTCAAACTCTCATTATCCATTTTTCAAAAGTTAAAAATGGCCTCAAGCACAAAGTTTCTTCTCCTTGTTCTTCTCATCTCCGCTCTCGTTTGCACCACCACTTCAAGAAAGCTTGTTGGCTCAAAGGACTCCTTCAACGATGCTAAGGCATTCTTCCGACGTCCGGGGTTTGGTGGGGGCGGGGGCGGAGGCGGCGGCTTCGGAGGTGGTGGTGGTGGTGGAGGACTAGGCGGAGGAGGGGGTTCCGGGGGTGGGGCTGGATTTGGCGGCGGTTCTGGAGGTGGCCTTGGCGGTGGAGGAGGTGGTGGAGGAGGAGGAGGAGGAGGAGGTGGAGGTGGAGGACTTGGTGGTGGTCTTGGATTTGGTGGAGGAGCTGGTGGTGGTTTCGGCGGTGGATCCGGCCTTGGCGGCGGTGCTGGCGGAGGAGGGGGTTTTGGAGGTGGCGGTGGAGTCGGTGGAGGCTCTGGCGGAGGAGCTGGTGGTGGAATAGGAGGTGGATTTCCTTAAGCAAAGAAGCTCATATTCGTGCTTCCACTCGCTAGTGACCAGGACTCATCATCCCTAACTTTATTAAATTTTATAGTAGGCACTAGGCTCTTCGTTTGTATTTCAATTTATTTGATGAAGATTGAAGACAATAGCTCTTCAAGTATGGATTTCTTGTTTTATTTGATGAATTTATTTAATTATGAAGATTTTTATGTCAATTTCTTTTCTTGTTCAATGTATTTAACCTCTCGACATGATTTACGCACCAGTATGTGTGTTTTATTTTGAGTTGTACGTTCAATGTGATTGCAATTATTTCAGACACCGTTTTAAATTTTAATCAAATGCATAAGATAGGCCCAAGACATTCAACTACAAAGAAATCCCGTGATCCTTGTGGGAAATTATAATCAGAACCAAGTTTGGTCAAGTTCAAATCAATCAAAAGTAAATTAAAATTTATGAGAAATGATAAATCATCAAAGAATGGTCATTTCACTTATGTGAAGTATGATAAGTTTCATGCTGTCAAACGAAACTGATTAGTGTGTGTGTGTGTATATATATATATATTAATTAGATCAACAACATTTTCATCGTATGAAGATCAGTCATCGTCAATTACATAATCAAATTATCAATTAATATTAATAATTATTAAAATTATCAATAAATCAACATACAAGCTACTATAGAAATAGAACAAATTACCACAAAAGTAACAAAATGTACATGTTTTGGTAGAGAATCAAATCCAGCATCTCATACTGTTGCGGCTTCAGTTTTCGTCAATTGAGTTGGGCATTATCGACTTGTAATAATTTAGTTGGAAGGGTGAATAGTATACCTACTCTTGGGAGGGGCGGGGGGGGGGGGGGGGGGGGGGGGGGGGGAAGCTAAATGTAATAGTACAGAAATATTTCTCCTAGAGTAATCCTTTAGCAATTATTTATTGTTAGTAATAATATCGACCAAAATTCGAAATATTTTTCTTTCGTTCTCCAATTTATATACATTCAAGATTAATATTAATGGCGATTTCTATTTGTCAGGTTGCCTGTTATGTTACTTTGGTGAAATTTTACATTTTTCCATTTCACTGTTTGTAAACCTGTTGTCGTCGTCGCTCCTAAGACATGATAAAACAAACAAAAACAAAAGCTAAATCACTACAAGAAATATTGACAAAAAATCAATGGAAAAATTCGAAGGAAACTCACCGGAACACTCCATATTCATCGGAAAAATCCATCGCTATACAGAAATTGACCAAAATGTCCACTTATCTTAAAATGTGATTTGATATACTTTACTCCCTCAATTATTTTCTATGTTTCATTTCATTGCCCTAAATCCCTAAATTATCACATATGACAGTTATCTCACCTAACTAAAAAATTAGTCAAAATCACCTTCATACCACTCCTGTTTATACAATTTCATTTTATTTTATATTGGCATTTAGAATACTAAATTCAATGTCAATTCCTTTATTAGTCATAAAAATAATTGACAACTTACGTAAATTGAATAAAAAGTAAATTAATAAGTTATTGTAATAACACCTAAAAATTAAATACACAAACTATTATAGTTCATGAAGTATAAATTCTAAGTAAAGTTCGATCATTTTGAATAAAAGTGGATAAATATTTTTAATTATAATTTAAATATATTTTTATATTAAATCAAATTATTATATATTTAAATAAATATAATTTCTCTGAAAAATAAGTAAACCAATTTATTTTAGAAAAAAAAAACATAAGCAAATTGAAGTATTTAATGAAAACATAATTATTCATATTAATCTAAAAGAGTCAAATTTTACTTTGATTTAAGAGTGAATAACTTGGTTTCTAATTAAAATATATTTAAAATTAAATTTAGATAGATTAGTATAAATACTTTGTTAGATGTAGACATACATTTTTATAGATTTATACATTTGTAGATTTAATGGTACTTTTATTGAAATATATGATTTGGACGGTGATGGGGTGAGTGTTACATTTATTTGTCCATGTATGTAAATGATATATAAGTAATAAGATATAATTAAGGGTGTGAAGTGTATTTAATCCTATTTTCAAATGAATGAGCATTTTGATTAATTTTTCAATATAAAAATAAGAATGGAGTGCTATAACAAAATTGTAGTACCAATAACAATTCCCATTAAATTAATTGAGTATGAAAAATTAGCATATTAAATGAAAAATCAATTTGATTTAGCTCTTTAGAGAATGGATCACTAATTTGATAACATAAACCCAAATATTTGACTTTATATGTTTGAAATGATTTAAAACCAAATAATTGACCAATTGAATTAATTGAATTGAGATAATTAACACATTTAACAAAAAATCACTTTGATTAACACTTCGGGAAACAAATCAGTAATTTGATAAAATCAATCCATATATTTGATTCATACGTTTAAATTAATTGATTGCTATTGTCCATTTTACTCAATAGGATAATAAAATTATCAGTTTGCAATGGTTGAAATAAAAGAACAGTCAATTTTTTTGAAAAAAGTAAAATTGTTGGAAATAGTGACCAATTTAGCCGCAAGAAAATGGTCACTAAAATCATCCAAAGCTATAACCAAAATAGCGATGGATTTAGGCCCGAAAAGTGATCGCTAGAATCAAACCAAAACAACCATGAGTTTAGCGAAAGAAAAATCCGTTGCGACCAAAAAAATTTGGTGCAAAACTTGGCACCATTCTAGCAATGGGAAAATCCATTACCACAAAAAAAATAAGGAGCGAAACTTGACACTATATTAGTGATGGATTTTTTTCGTTGCAAAATTTTTTGGTTGAATTCTAAAATTTGTGGCTACATTTGTCGCCAGTAGCGGCAGAAAAAAATCCGTCCCTTAAATTTGTCGCAAAATTGCAATTTTCTAGTATTGAATTTGCTACTTTGCTTTTAAAGATATGGTGAAAATTGAAGTTGTTGGAAATTCTATCAAATTAGCTTAAATAGAGGAAAATGGAAAACAAAATTCCATTAATAAATCATTGAGTATACACATGACATTTTATATAGTATTTTACTTAAACAGAAATATATCGAGCATGTGTGTATACTACCAAAAAATAATTAATTTTCGCGAAATATTATGATGGAATTTCGAAAGAGTTTTGCCAAAACAAATCTTGAGTCTTGCGCCTTCCCGATGAAATTTCACAAAAAACTTTAGTTGCTTTTCTCATTTTAGCGGAATATAGTGTGATTTTCTTCTAAAACTTTTGTCTGTTGGGAAATTTACCACCAATTTTGCGGTAAATATTCAGTGGTATTCTCACATCTATCTTTTTTTAATTTTAAATATCAATAAATTTCAGCATAACTTCCACTAGAAGTTCGCCAGAATATATTTATTTAAATTATTTAAAATAAAAAACTTTGATGGAAATCGTACTGGAAAGCCAAGAATATTTTTATTTATGCTAGAATTTATCACACATAAACGAATAAATTACGTGGATCAGGTCAAGTACTTAATATGCAGCAAAATTGTCGATCCACTAACCCTATATCTGACTCGTCTACTAGCCATTGATTGATTGAATCACGAACTTGCATTGCTTGCGCTTGGTGGATTACTACTAGAATAATTCACATATTTTACACACCTTAAACCCTTGGAGAACTAATAGTGATACTCTAAGAATGAACACAGAAATAAATATTTTCTAGAGAAAATAGAGATAGTGTAGGAAGAATGAATTCTATGAAATTGTATTGAATTCGAATAAATAATTTCATGGGAGATGCCCTTATTTATAAATATCTCGGAGTGGTAGAGTCTTATTCCACTTAGGAATTCTACTCCTACTCAAATTTGAATTGTAGCAATCCATATTGATTGTGTTGATCACATCAATAGTGTCAATCCATATAGATAATATTAATCTATAACGAATATGGATGTACTCAGATAATTGGGACTCATCCCAACTTTTTTCAATTTATTTATTTTAAAATCTATATTTTGAAATTAAAAAAGGAAAGAAAAATGACCAGAGGTTGAAGGTCATCACGGCGCGGTTCAACTAGTGGAGACGACGGCGGCGAGGATGTCAGCCGGGGGCAATGTCGAGCTATCGCAGCAAAAGAGACTTGGTTTTTTAGCGGTGTGGCACATTGAAGCTGGTGAAAAACATTAGAAAGCACTACAAGAAAAAAGGCATTCAGCAACAAAAAATAGCAATGATTTTTTTTTTTTTTTTTATCGCCATAAACAACAAAATTAGCAACGGAAACCAGCAATTTAAACAATAAACTGATGATAACAAAATCCGTCGTTACACTATTGTCAAGTCTCGCGCCAATTTACCAATTTTATTTATTTATTTATTTATTTATTTTTTTGGTGGTTAGCAATGGTCTTGGAGATAGAAATTACTGTTGTCAATTTCATTTCCACTTTTTTATTTTTGTATATTGGCGCTGAGCATTTTCCGATCAAGACCGTGGCAAATATTTCTGGAAATTTGTAATTTCTTTAAGAGTGGGTCACGGCTTTGGTGACGGAATAATCCATCACTAGTTTGGTAATAATTTTGGCGACGGATTTTTCGTTGCTAAATCCGTCAATAGGTATTTTAAAATTTAATGAAGACCTTTCCATGACTAAATTCGTTGTTAGGTTTTGTTGGCTCATTTGCATGGGCCCAGTTCCTTTCATGTGTGTGCGCCCTGGCATGGCACAAATCCTCAGTTGATTCCCGGCTGGCGCAATTGAGTGCCATAATTTTATCCATGTCTTGGGTATCAAGACATTTTAGCCATGGATAATATATATATATATATATATGGCTAATAAGATTCTTTTTAAGTAGTGAGGTCTAGCTATGGAGGACAATAGCTGGAAGACGAGAGGGAACAACAAGAAAGGGACATGATGGCTGGAGGAGGAGAGAGAGATGGTGGAGGAAGAGAGTGTTAGTTTCACATAGATTGCCATATGCCACTACTAGAAAAAATGCTTTTAGCCACGGATTTTAGCCACGGATTTGGCAAAAAAGCCGTGGCCAAGAAAATTAGCCACGGCTCGGCCACGGATTAGCCACGGTTTTTTCCCGTGGCTAAAAGTGGCGTGGCTAACCAGGGCCACGACTTGTTAGACATGGCTGGGCTTAGCCACAGCTTAGCCACGGCTAAACCGTGGCTCTTAGACACGGGCGAGCCGTGGCCAACGTTGGCCACCCAAACATAGCACGGGGCCTGGTCGTGGCTAAGGGCCACGGCTTAGCCACGGTCAAGCCGTGGCCAAACCGTGGCCCTTGGCCACGGCTCTGCGGTGGCCAATCCGTGGCCCTTAGCCACGGCTCTTCGGTGTTCAATCCGTGGCTAAAGCGTGTGGATTAGCCACGGCAAGCCGTGGCTAATTCGGCCAGAAATTTGTAAATTTGGTTTTTTTTCATTCCGAACCAGCCTGCAATCAAAAAACCCAAACATTCCAAGGTATCCAATCAAGATGACGATCACGGATCGTCCAATACCAAATGCATCATCAAATTATACACCAAAATAACGATCACGGATCGTCGAACACCAAATGCATCATCAAATAGAAACCAAAATAACGATCACGGATCATCCAACAAACACCAAATATTTCGTTGACTAAAATGTAGAAAGATTCAAATATTGCTAATACAATACAAACTTATAGTAGTTAGAGAGTATAGGTTATTAAAATATCAAGACGTGTCAATGTCTAAAAAGGTCCAACATCATCATCATCATCATCATTATCATTGTGCTCGTCATCACATATGTAATTTGGAGGAGTGTGTCTAGAGGTGGATCGCTGTCCTCCCGATGAAGTCCTACGAGAACCCCTCTGTTGGGAGGGGGTGGACTGTACATGTACATGAGGTGAACCAGCTGACGGGTGTAGCTGATTAGGCGAAGAGGCGACTGCTCCTTGGGTCAAAATTTGAACGCTCTGAAGCAAGGTATTGAGGGTCTGCTTCACCTCAGTTAATTCAGATGATTGTTTCTCCTCGAACCTGTCGAACCTTCGCTTCAACTCAGTCGTACCCGGATCCTCCCATTTCGGAGGATAAGTCTGGGAGCTCGAACTTCCCGTACTAGGTGATCCACCTGGCACGCCGTACTACCGACCCTTATTCGGTTTAGCCACAGTCTCCTTCCACACCTATAAATCCGTGAATATAATTAGATTTAGTCATAATATATCATTAATATGTATCTATATATTATATTAAAATATGAAAAAAATGAAAGTTATTTTGACTTACATCGAGCTTGGATGGTCGAGATAGGGGGGTGCCATCAGCAGATTGAGGAGGCAGCTGGGAATTAATTTCTTCCCACTTCTCCTTAAATACGTTCTACGAGTTTTGAGGTTGAAACATTAGTTACAATGTCAAAAAAAATTAATTTTAAAATTGAAAAATAATGAATACTCACAAATGAACGCTACGCCCTCTGATCAGCCCATTTCATTTCCCCATTCTCATTTTTATAAGAGTAAAGATGTAGAAATGACTGATCCACGGTAGGACTATACCCCAATTGAGCTTCTTGTGATAAGACATATAATATTTTAATACTATATAACACAATAATCACCCGTAAATCATCATTTTGAAGTACTTATGAAATACACATACTAACCAGCTCGTCATTATAAGTTAGGTGAGATTTGGAACCACCTTTGTGGCCGGTCATTCCCCTTCCACAAGAATCGGATGTCCAATTAGCTTTGTTCACTGCGCTCTTTTTAAGAAAACTGGGCAACCCCCATTTTGCTTGCAGCTCTTGCCAAGCGTCATCTCCAGTCCACTCCGGCCTCTTATTATTACGACGAGCCTTGTTAAGCCTATTCTTCAGGAGCTCCGATCCCTTATGCTCAAAAGTTTTCCAAATAGCGTTATGTTGGTCAGGTCGCCAATAATATACCCTCTACACAATGAAAAAACATAAAACTTATAAAATTACGAATGAAAAAAAACGTAAAAGAAAATTTGTATATGCATCAAGACTTACTTGGAATTCGCCGAACTACATGTGTCTAGTTTGTATAGGGATCTCCTTCCACCTCTCCCATGGCTCTGTATACCCGTTTGCGAAAATACGGGCGATCGTCCTCACGGTCTCCAGAGCAAGATTGAACCTAATAAATATAACTGTTATTTAAACAACAATCAAAAAGTGAATAATTATAACTTAAAGGCAATACAAAAGCAAACTTACTCATGTCCCCGTGGATAAATAACCATCTTTCCATCAATTATGTTATTATCGGAAGTCTCCGTCGGCATATCATCAATAATAGGCTCATCATCGCTAGGGATTGGTGTCTGATGATGAGAGTCGTCATACGGCTCGTCTCGAATGTGAAGGCCCGTCGTAGGGGGCATGTGGAGGCCTACGACGGTTGGAACCTCCTCCACTACTAATGACCTTGTCCTTTCCCTTTCTAGAACCTGTCATCTGCATTCATAATAAAAACATCAAACAGCACAAACCTGTTATATTTATATTAAAAAATTCATAGCAAAAACATCACTTAACATGAGTCATTTCACATTACATTAAATATTTCAATCAGCCACTAAACAACAATCATAGCAATCACATATATATATATATGTTTATAGCAAAGAAAAATCAAACCAAACAAAATATTCATTCATAGTAAATTTTACTCATCATCATCTTCGTCTTCTTCATCTTCATTTTCTTCACCTTCGTCTTTGTCTTCCTCTTCATCATCATCGTCATACTGAGGCATATTTTCATCATCATCCTCCTCATCTTCTTCAAACTCAGAGTTTAATTCTTCTGCCTTGACACTTTGACCCAATTCATCAACTAATATATGATCATTAGCCATGTGCGCAGTGTATAATTGATTGACCTCTTCAACAGCACCCGTAGAATCAGCAAGATTACCCGTCGGTTCATTATCGATGACACCATTCACGCAGCCAGATGACTCTTGCAATGGGTCATCAGTATTATCTTGGCTCACAACTCGACTCCGTGGTCTTGTTTTGATAACAAATCACCACTGCGATTTATCTCTTCTAATACCGGGGTGAGGGACGTAATACACTTGAAATGCATGTTGCGCAAGGATGAAGGGGTCATCTTTCGAGTATCTCTCATTTATTTTTATTTCAACAATATCATACTGGGGGTGTACCTTTACACCCCTATTCGATACCGAATCAAACCAAATACATTTGAACATCACAACCTCTTTTTGAGGCTCACCAGGATACTCTAATTTGATAACTTCCTTGAGCATACCATAAAAGTTTGTACCCCCATCACTTATTACACAAACGCTAGAATTTGAGGTCTTTGTATATGGGGTCATATCTTCTGTATGAAACATATATCCATTACAGTAGAACCTATTGAAGGTCTTGACCTTCTTCATTGGACCCCAAGCCAAATCAAGCAAATACTGATTTTCAACATTATTTTTTGGATTATGCGCCTACATATACGAATATTTTCAATCAATATATTATATGAAAGATGTTTTTTTTAAACCACACAGTGTGTGAGACGCAAATATGGCTAAGTATTTATTATGTATAATAAATTACTCACATAGAGTTTAAACCATTCAACGAAATTATTCTCAACGGATTCCTCAATCTCTTGCTCAGTTAGGTGTGGCCAATTGTATCGAACGGCTGATCTATACATCCTACAAAGTGTTGGAAATTTGTCAGAGTCATCTTAACAAATTATATATAAATTGTTAAAGATAACACTTACTCAAGTATGGAGACAACTTCTTCACAATTGATTAGTACATGCAATGCAGCTTTGCTCCACTCATCATCAGTCAAATAACGTTCCTTGCATTTTCTTCCTGACTTACCAGCTCGTTTGAATACAGACAAAGTATAATGTCGCTCATCATCAGAACAGACGTCGTCCTCATTACGACGAGGTCTTGTACTTTTGGTGTGGATGTGACTTTCAAAATAATAAGATGAAAAATACGACAACTCTTGGTTTAAGTATGCCTCACATATTGATCCTTCAACTTTTGCTCTGTTCTTCACCATTCCCTTTAAGTTATGTAAGTACCTACAAACGTAAGTTGTTTTAAGTTTTTATAATTGATAGTTTCCATTATTTATTTTAATACATGAAATTTAAAATTCATAATTATTTAAACTACCTCTCGAAAGGATACATCCACCGGTATTGCACTGGACCACACATCGCAGCTTCAAACGACAAATGTACGGTCAAGTGCTCCATTGAGTCAAAAATCCAGGCAGAAAAATGCGTTCCAATTTACATAAAATAATAGGAATGTTACTATCCAATTGTAATAGATTTGCCGCACTTAACTCTGTTGAGCACATTTCTTTAAAAAATTGACTTATTTCCGTTAAAGGCTTCCAAACATTAGGTGTGAGTGCATTTAGCGCCATTGGGAGCAAACGTTGCATAAAGACGTGACAGTCATGGCTCTTCATACCAAGCAGGTTTGTTCCAGATTGATCAACACAGTTTCCCAAGTTCGATACATAACCATCAGGCATCTTCAGACATTTAATCCAATCACATAATTCGCGGCGTTGTTCAATGGTTAAAGTGAAAGTGACCTGTGGCTTCAACACTTTACCGTTTGGAAGATACGGTAGATGTAATTCCAGACGCTTGCAATACTCCAACAAGTCAAGTCTAGCCTTCTCGTTATCTTTTGTTTTGTTTTTTACATCCATGACAGTATTTATTATGTTGTCAAAAAAAAATTTCTCAATGTGTATTACATCCAAATTGTGGCGGACAATATTATCCTTCCAATAGGGCAACTCCCAAAATATGCATTGTTTGGTCCAATTATAGTCCACACCGTAACTTGAAATTTTAGAGTGCTTGACGGGCAAATCGGTTACTTTGGGCAAGTGCTGCACGACATCTCAAGTTTTATCACCCGTCATTCGAGAGGGAGCCGCAGATCGCTCTCGTCTTCCTTTCAAAAAGGCATCTTTATTATGCCTAAAAAGATGAGTCTCTGGCAAAAATCTTCTGTGGCAATCAAACCATGTTATTTTTCCACCATGCTTCAATCTAAAAGATTTTGTATGGTGTATACATATTGGACATGCCAGTTTCCCGCACGTCATCCACCCCGACAACATTCCATATACAGGAAAGTCATTAATTGTCCACATAAGGGCAGCTCTTAAACGAAAAGTTTGTCTACTCGACACATCGAACGTTTCAACCCCGTCTGACCACAACTCTTTCAACTCGTCAATTAAAGGTTGCAAATACACATCAATTATGCCCTTTGGATTGCGCGGCCCAGGAATCAAACATGTCAAAAAACATATATGGGGCAGTCATGCACATTTCAGGAGGTAAATTATAGGGGGTAATAATAACCGGCCAACAAGAATATGATTTCGAAGTTTGGTTGAAAGGATTAAATCCATCAGCACACAGTCCAAGTCTAATATTTCGCGGTTCAGCGGCAAAGTTTGGGTGTTTCTCATTGAAATGCTTCCACGCTATGCCATCCGAAGGATGGCATAACGTACCAGACTTTGCTACATGCTCATGGTGCCACCTCATTTGGTCGGCTGATTTTTCAGAGGCATAAAACCTTTTCAAACGTGGGATTAGTGGCATGTAGTGCATTCTTTTGTAAGGAACACGTCTATTGCTCCCCGTACGAGATGGTTTAAACCTAGGATGCTGACATAATGCACATTCATCCAAGTGAGTATGTTCTTTATAAAATAGCACACACCCTTGCACGCAGCAATCAATTTTTAGAGATATCAGTCCCAATTTTCTCGTTAATTTTTTGGCTTCATAATAATTGTTGGGAATATGATTGTCTATCGGATTTGATGTTTTTATAAGATCAGTCATTCTATCGAAGCATCCATGTGGCATATTATAATCTGATTTCAATGTCATCATTTAAAGAGTCAGTGATAATTCTGTGTGTGACTCACATCCTGACCATAACGGACGGTTTGCTGCCTCCAACCAATCATAAAATTGTTGAGCTTCGTTATTATGAGGTTGTTCAATAATATGACTCATTCCAGCAGCATTTCGTTCAGAATTTTGCCACGTCTTATTTTCATGACCACAAGTCTGTCCCATAGCATCATAGACCATATTTTCGTAATTTCTTAACCCTTCTGTGATATTGACATGATTGTAAGAACTTGGACCGACACCATCAACATTCCAGTTTTTTAGAGCAATCTCCCCATGTGCAGTCCAATACCAATAATTTGATTGAAATCCATACTTTAAAAGATCATATTTTTCATTGTTAGCACTTTTGTATTTTCCATTTTCACATATAAAACACGGACACCTAATACAATCGTTGTCAAGTTTGTATTGTGGTTGTTCAATAAACTAACCCAAACCCAATAAAAATTAATTCGTAAGATCTGTTCGATTGGGCAATAACCGATTGTACATCCAACTTCAACTCACACGTATATTATCCATTTTTTGTAACAAATATAATTATGTCATTTAGTCACTACTGAATTTCGTATTTAAACTTTGCCAACAAACATATATGTAAAGACAATATCAATAACACACCGTAAAAATACACATCTCATATTTCAAATCATATTTAACTAACAAAACAAACGTAATCATCAAAGCATAACTCAAAATATTCTCATCAAACCGTATTCATCAAAGCATATCTACAAACAACATAGAATCGTCACAACATATCTCATCAAATCATATTCATAAACTTACATATCTTATCAAAGCCTATCTCATCACAACATGCATCTCATCAAAACATATCTCTAAATGTATATACTACCGTACAAACATGCATTTCATATTCGTAATCAAATTTTACGAACAAAACAAACAAATATTACACTTCTCATTCACCAATACCAAATGTTTCCAAAATAAAATATATCTCAATTAATACATGCACACATATACATTTTCAAATACATATATATCTCAATTAATACATACACACATATACATTTTCCAATACATATATATCTCAAAATAAATTTGGATAACTTAAATCATACCTTCAATTTTGGAGCACCAAACTTGTGAATATTTAAAAACCTAACAATAATTACCAAAACATCAAAACAAACAAACAAATATTAGATTTAATTCAAATTAAAACACAAAAAAATACAAAAAAATAATAATGAAGGGGGGAGGGGCGCGGGTATGGGGCTGGAAGGGGGGGGGGCTCGGTTTGGAGCTGGCAGGGGGGGTTGAAATAGAGGAGGGTTTGGGCTGGGGGTTGGGGGGACGGGTTGGGCTGGTGGGTGGGGGGGGAAAGGGGGAGGGTTTGGGGCTGCTTGGAGGGGGGGGATTGGGGATTGGGGAGGGTTTGGGGGCTGGGCGAGGGGGAGGTGGTGTGGAGGGCGGCGGGCGACGGTGTGGGGGGCGGCGAGGGGGCACGCGGGTTGGGGGGATGGGGAGAGAGGTGGCCGGGGGAATGGGGGGGGACAGAGGGGTAGGGGAGGGGGGAGGGAGGCGCTGCGATCGCCGGCGAGGAGGCGCCACCGCGTCGAGGGTGGAGGTTGGGGGGACGGGGACGGGGAGGGGGGGGGGGAAGGGGGGGGTTACCTTGTTCGGATGAAGAAGAGGGAGGGGAAATAAAAAATGGCTAAGGGTTGTATATATATGTTGGATTTAGCCACAGATTAGCCACGACTTAAATTGTGCTCGAATTCAAATTAGCCACGGGCTAGCCGTGGCTAATCCGTGGCTAAAGTCTAGCCACCGATCTATGTTAGCCACAGCTAGGCCACGGCCAAGATGAATGCATGAATAAAAAGGCTTCCGTTTTTTATACTATAATTTCTTATCCAACATGAATGCATGATTTTATACAAAGGCTTAACCGCAGTTCAGATTCTCTACTACAAAACGGTACTACATCTTCTCCTCCACTCATCAATATACGTCACATGTATTGGTGAGCGATTGAAATAAGAAAAGAGAAAAACTTATGATATGAGAAAATTTTTAAATATTCTATTTCCTTATCTCAACCGTTCACCTATACACATGGCATGTATTGATGAGAAGAGGTTAGTACTATTTTGTAGCAGAAGATCCGTACTACCTTCAGCCAATTACATACACTTGCCAAAATTGTTGTGATTGCCGCATAATCAATTCTAACTAGGGATATGAATTTGGATTATAACAATCAAAGTGTGTTTTGTCTATCAAATCAGTGGCATGATTATTTATAGTTGCCAAAATTATGACTGCATCATACTTAATGATAACTTGATATTCTGCATGTAGAGATACGAGATCATACAATTCGTGATTGATATAGTTAAATATGCTAAATTCTTAAACAATATTTACATTTGTATATTCACCTTTCTAGCTAGAATTATGCATTATAAATTAATGAGACGTTACATGTTATGTTGTTAGGCTTTTCTTTTTGTCTCTTCTTTTTTTCGTTTTGTCCTTGAGTAAGCAACCAATCAAATTTTTTGTATCTAATAAAAAAAATTCAAAATCACAAAAAAAATTCCATTTGAGTCAAAATTACACAATTGCAATTAAAGATCGCTATCAAATATATAATAGTATAGATTTCTAGGTTTTATTTAAATCGATATTTGGCGCACTTGACTAGGGGTGGGCGTTTCGGGTCGGGTATCGGGTACCCGACCCGACCCGATCGGGATTTTCCCGATCGGGATGAGCCCGATCGGGTTTTGAATAATCGGGACGGGTACCCGATCCCGAAATCTTAATTCGGGACGGGATTCGGGTATGGGTTTCATACCCGAAATCCCGATCGGGTACCCGACCATTTATTAAAAAAAAAATTAAATAAAGTATTCTCTTAAATAAAATCCATTTCTTGAGTATTGAGTCTATTGACTCTTGCAAACTTGAGAGCTTAATTCTCCCTCCCTCCCGACAACTCCCAACTCCCAAGTCCCAAGTCCCATACGCCATACTCCCATCTCTTTCTCTCATAATCTCTGACTCTCTCCGTCTCTCTCTCTCGTCTCTCATCAGTCCAGTGGCAGCAACCAGTGGCAGCAACCAGCGAGCAGGGAGGCTGAGTTTAGCTGACCAGCAGTCCGACAGACAGCAGAGGGCGAAGCGGCGCTGGGCAGGGCCGAAATCGACGAGGCGACGACGGACGGTGACGGCGCTGGGCAGAGCAGTGGCCGTCGAGCAGTAGCAGACTAGCAGTGGAAACTTACAAGTAAGCCCTCAATTTTAATTTCAAATTTTTGAGAAATTGTGAATGTGAATTGTTGGGCTAGGGTTTGATATGGTGAATGTGATTGTTGTAGTGAAATTGTGAATTGATGTTGTGACTTGTGAGATTGTGAATTGGAAATATTAGGGTTTTATGTTGTGAATTGAATTGTGAATTAATTTTGAGATATTGTGAAATTTGAATGTTAGGGGTTTATATTGTGGATTAAAATTGTGAATTGATAATGATATTGTGAAATTTTGAAGGGTATGGATTGATTTAAAATTGTGAATTGTGGAGGATGTGGTTTGATTTAAAGTTGTGAATTAAAGGCTAGGGTTTGATGTTTAAATTGATATATGTTTTTCTTTTCTTGCATTTTACACAGTGTCTAATCTACGAGATGAAAATGATATTGGTGATAATGAAGAGGTGGATATGGTTTATGAAAAGGATGATAATGAAGTACTTGAAGGTGAAGTTGATAAATCAAAAAAACGGAGTAGAAAAGAAAATGTGTCTAGATCGCCGTATTGGAAGTATTTTGAAAAATTTGAGTGTTCAAAGGATAAATTTCAAAAAGCAAAATGCTTATATTGTGGTGCAATCATTAAGGCCGATCCGAAGCAACATGGGACAAAGGGAATTAAAAATCATTATGAGTCATGTAAAAAAAAGCCCCATGAAGTTGCAACTAATCAAGCTCGGATTTCTCTTCAACCAATGAGGGGGGGTGATAAGGAAGGAAATATATCGTGTTGGAGATTTGATCAAGAAAAAACACGAGAAGCTTTGTCTAAATGGTTGATTATTGATGAACTTGCTTTCAAAACAATTGAAAATCCAGGTTTTAAGCTTTTTATGTCCGTTGCATGTCCTATGTTTGTGATTCCGTCTCGAAGAACCGTGACTAAGGACATTTTTAATATATATGTGAGTGAAAGGACGAAATTGAAATCATTTATTAAAAATCACTCGCAAACGGTTTGCATCACGACGGACACATGGACATCAATTCAAAGGGTGAATTATATGTGCTTAACGGTGCATTTTATTGATGATGATTGGAAACTTCAAAAAAGAATTTTGAATTTTTGTCCAATTTTTGGGCATAAAAGTGAGGAGGTGGGTAAAGGGGTGGAGAAATGTTTGCTTGATTGGGGGATTGATAATGTGTTCACGGTCACAGTTGATAATGCTTCATCAAATGACGGTGCAATTGTATATTTGAAGAAGAAATTTGATAATTGGGGTTCTAATCTTTTGGGTGGGAAGTATGTTCATATGAGATGTGTTGCACATATCATCAATCTTGTTGTTCAAGATGGGTTAAAGAACAAAGATGAACATGAGGCTATATCTCGAATTAGAGGTGCTATTAGGTATATTAGAAACTCTCCGGCTAGGTACAAAAGGTTTCAAGAATGTGTTGAACTCGAAAAGTTAGAAACAAAGAAGTTGTTGTGCCTTGACGTGCCTACTAGGTGGAATTCCACTTATTTGATGTTGGAGAGTGCGATATGCCTTCAAAGGGCATTTGTTGCTTATGGGGATATTGATCTTGCGTATGCACATGACCTATCAAAGGCGCCTTTTGATGGCGTTCCGAGTAAGGATGATTGGGATAGGGCTGAATTGTTGTGCAAATTTTTGGCACATTTCTTTACTCTAACTTTATCAATTTCCGGTTCATTGTATGTCACAACTAATTTAGTTTTTCATGAGATAAGTGTCGTTGACATGCTTTTGAGGGAATGGTCCAAAAGTAATATCACGGAATTGAAGAAGATGTCGGAGAGAATGAAAGATAAATTTGATAAATATTGGGGAGCAATTGAAAAAATGAATGGGATATTATATTATGCTGTTATTCTTGACCCGCGGCATAAAATGGAATTCCTTCAATTTTCATTTGATGAAATGTACGGCACCGGTGAGGGGAAAGCAAATAGTATAATCATGCAAGAAACTATCAAATATGGCATTCAAGAACTCTTTAATGAGTATAAAATTAAATATGGAGGTCCACCAAGTCCAATCGCCTCATCGACTTCAACGGCATCTGCACCTTCTTCGTTTAATTCTAAGGCATACTTGAAAGAACAATTCAAGAAGAAAAAGAAAGGGGACAAAAGTGATCATGTGAAGTCGGAGTTGGACAAATATTTGAGTGAGGAGACCGAGGATGATGACGACGACTTTGATATCTTGAAGTGGTGGAAGGTTAATGCTCCAAGGTTTCCTATTTTATCTCGGCTTGCTCGTGACATATTAGCCGTTCCCGTCTCCACAGTTGCCTCAGAGTCCGCTTTTAGCACCGGTGGACGCGTTCTTGATGCCTTTAGGAGTTCTTTATCTCCGAGAATTGTTCAAGCCCTTATTTGCGCACAAGATTGGCTTCGTTTGAATTCGACACCAATAAATGTGGAGGAGGACTTAGTTGAAGTCGAAGAAATGGAAAAAGGTAATTGAATTTTTATATAGTTTTACTATTGTTATTCTTTTTGTTTATGTGTTAATTTGTTCATTAATCATAATATTGACTAATGAAGATGGTATGTTTTTCATTTCTTTTTTGTAGAGCTAATGAAGATGGGGATTGATACGACAATTGTGGATATTTGAAGAATGGAGATAATTGGAAGTAATTGCTTGTCGTTGTATATTTATGTTTTTGTTAATTGCGAATTTGATGGACAAATTTAGTTGTAATTTGTGAATTTTAAATTTGTGTTGGGCAAATTTGGTTGTAAATTTTAATTTAAATTATTGGTGACGATTGCGATTTGTGAACTTTTAAATTATGTCCAATTTAATGTATTAGTTAGTTTTTGAATTGTGGAAACCATTTATAGCACATTTGGATTTTTAACAAATGAACAGCCTACTGTCCAGTTCTTGCTACTGCCCAGATTTTTTTTTTTTTTTTATTTAATTTCGGGTACCCGATCCCGAAAATATCGGGTACCCGAAATATTCGGGTACCCGAAATACTCGGGACGGGATCGGGGATCGAATTTTGACCCCCGAAATACTCGGGACGGGATCGGGGATCGAATTTTGACCCCCGAAATTTCGGGTACCCGTCCCGAAAATCCCGAATCCCGAATACCCGTCCCGACGCCCACCCCTACACTTGACAGTAAGGGCAAAAGTTGCCATAGAGTGAGAGAGACGCCTGCATGGATGGAGAATTGACGACGACAGAGGTAATTGAGATCAAAAATTTGAATGAGTTAGCCTAGCAAGGCCTAGCAGTGCAAGATCAAAAGTTGAAGGAGTCAGCCTAGCATTTAGCTTCTCTTTTTAAAAGTTAACAGTGTTAATTGCATTAATTAACACTCCGTCCTACCTAGGCTGTTTACAGACGAGAATTAAGATGATCACCCATTTAAGATCAGGCCCACAGCCCACGCCCCGCTTCATAACTAATAGTGAGCATTATCATCACTATATAATGATTAATGCCCTACTTCAGCTCCTCAAACTCCCATCATCGATCAATATCTCATTTTTTATTTTAAAAAAAAACAAAAAAATGGCCTCAAACTCGAAGCTTCTTCTCCTTGTTCTTCTTCTCTCTGCTCTCGTTTGCACCACCACTTCACGAAAGCTTGTTGCAGGCTCAAAGGGCTCTTTCAACGATGAGAAATTACCCTTCTTGAAGGGCTCAAAGGGTGCGGGCTTTGGCTATGGAGGTGGTACTGGAATATTAGGTGGTGGAGGAGGCGGAGGAGGTGGTGGTGGTGGTTCTGGATTTGGACCATTTGGTGGAACTGGAGCTGGTGGTGGTTATGGCGGTGGGTTCGGCCTAGTTGGTGGCGGCGGCGGAGGTGGTGGTGGTGGCATTGGAGGTGGATTTCCTTGAGCAAATAAGCTCTAATTCAGCCTTCCACTCGGACTCATTATCCTTAACTTATCAAATTTTATTATATTAGGTGCTTCATTTGTACTTCTATTAGTTTGAACAAGGGGAACAACTCTTCAAGTATGAATTTCTTGTTTTATGTACAAATTGCTCTACAGTGGAATAAAGTTTATTTAATTATGAAGATTGTTACGTCATTTTCTTTTCTTGCTCACTATGTTTAGCCTACTCTTAATATGATTTTATGAACCAGTATGGGTGTTTTATGTTCAGTCATATGTTCTATATGAGTGCAATTATTAATTACAATCACCCCTTTCAATTCTAATCAAATTCTAAAGATAGGTTAAAAAAAGTTCCAACAAGAAAGAAATTGCCTGGATCCTTAAGGGTGATTATAATCGGAATCAAGTTTGGCCAAGTTCAAATCGATCACAGGTAAAATTAATTTAAATTTATGTTGTCGTTGTGCGCTTTGATAAATGATAAATGATAAATGGGTGATTACCAGATATCAAAGACGTAGAATCAATGATTACTATATGGTAGAATTAAACTAGTATAACCTAGAATAAAATGAGTTAATTTCATTTTTGGTCCCACAAAAAAATTTAAATTCCACATTTAGTCTCATTAGAGTCGTTTTGCCACATTTAGTCCTGTAGGAGTGGTTTGTAAGCTACATTTAGTCCCACCGGCCAAAATTTTGCATTCAAGTTAAGAAATTGGATGACGTGTCCGGCTACCAAATCTATGTGGCATTTTTCATCAGTTTATTGAGTATGTGGCATATGACATGGAATTGATGAGTGTATAATAAAAATTAAAAAATAGATAAAATACTTATTAAAAATATAAATATAAATTAGTTAATATAATTATGCCAAATAATATAAAAAATAGACAATATATATTAAAAAATAAATATTCAAAAAAAATATAATAGTTAAATAAAATTTATAATAAAAATACTTGTACACAAACAAACACACACAATTTCACACACACACCCACAAACTAACAAACAATTTCACACACACACCAGAACACACACACACACACACAAGAACACACGCACACACACACACACACCTACACACACACACAATTTTACACACAGAAACACACAACCTGCACGCACACACACACACAATTCAAATCTCAAAAAAAAAAGGAAAACTCAAATCTAAAAAAAAAAAATAGAGAAACCCAGATCTGAGGAAGAGAGAGAGAGAGAGAGAGACTCAAATCTGAAAATGATGCAAAGAAGAAGCTGAGTGGTTAGGTGGGGGAGTGGGAGGGAGGAAGAAGAAGATGGTGGAGGGGGGTGAGAAGAAAGGGGGAAAAAATTGGTGGTCTAGATCTAGAAGAACATGGCGCATTACAAGAATATACACTCTTTAGTGACGAATCAATACACTATAAATTTAGTTTTTGTGATGGATTTAGTTTATAAAAATTTCGTTGGTAAATGCCTTGTCACTGATTGTTTATTTAATTCTATTTACATTGAATTCTGTCACTAATCCATCACAGATTCCTTAAATCTGTAATAAAATTTCTCTGTCACAAAATTTCCATTAGTGAAGGGGATGTTTTCTTGTAGTAGCGGTGGTGTCGGTGGTGGCGGCGGGAGGAAAAAGATGGGGGTGGCAATGGCGGTGGAGATGGCTCCGACAGTGCATGGCGACAGTGATGGTGGTGGCTCCGGTGAGAGAAGGGGTAGGGGGGGGGGGAGGGTTTGGAGGGGAACATGGTGGGGAGAGGAGTGGTTGGGTGGGGTGGGGGGTTTGAATTCAAGTGTGCATGTGTGTTATTGGGTGTGTGAAATTGTGTGTGTGTGTGTTCTGGTGTGTGTGTGTGTGTGTGCGCACGTGTGTTCTTGTGTGTGTTCTTGAGTGTGTGTTTGTGTGTGTGTGAAATTGTGTGTTTGTTTGTATGTGTGTGTGTTCTGGTGTGTGTGTGTGTGTGTGCGCACGTGTGTTCTTGTGTGTGTTCTTGAGTGTGTGTTTGTGTGTGTGTGAAATTGTGTGTTTGTTTGTATGTGTGTGTGAAATTGTGTGTTTGTTTGTGTATAAGTATTTTTCTTATACAATTTATTTAAGTATTATATTTTTGTGAATATTTATTTTTTAATATATATTGTCTATTTTTTATATTATTTGACATAATTATATTAACTAATTTATATATATATTTTTAATAAGTATTTTGTCTATTTTTTTAATTTTCATTATACACTCATCAATGTCATGTCATGTGCTATATACTCAATAAACTGATAAAAAATGTTACATAAATTTGGTAGTCGGACACGTTATCCAATTTCTTAACTTGATTGCAAAATTTTGGCCGGTGGGACTAAATGTGGCTTAAAAATCACTCCTACGAGACTAAATATGGCAAAATGATTCTAATGGGACTAGATGTGGAATTTGAAATTTCCTATTGGACCAAAAATGGAATTAACTCAGAAAAAAAAAAATTGCATTTATAGAAATTCAAACCCACATCCTAAAAATTTTGGTGCATTCACCTTACTAGTAAAACAAGGTCTCATCTAGTGTTCTAAAACTCAGAGAGTTCATTGACCCAAAAAATCAACCGATCTACGGATCATTGGTTCAACCGTTGGCCTAACTGTCGTCAGACCGATAATGTCATAATTATATTAAAAATAATTATTAATATATAAAAATAGTTAAAATATTAAATAAAAAATACTATTAAAATCTATTTTTTTCATTGCTCATGTTCACTTTTACTATTCAAATGAAATATTTTTATAAACTATTTAAATCTAATATATTTAGATGAAACAAGAAAATTTTAAAAATAAAGATTAATAGTTAATGAAAAAAACACTCTTTCTAGCTATTAAAATCCTAAAGTCTGCCATCCCATTACATTTATGAAGAAAAGTGAATAATTATTCAGAAAAATTGAAAAATAAAATGAAAAGGGATAAAAATTACTTGAAGAGGAACTTGTAGATGTGGAATGAAATTTAGCCTTGAAGATATTCTTGGAACATTGACATTTGGAGAGCAGAGAAGAACAAATAGGAGAAAAAAAGATGAACGCACAAGATTTGAAAGAGAAATTAGAAAAATGTAGGGTTTTATCCTTCAATTTTGAAGTTTCAATGACCCATCGATTCAAGTGATCCAATACAGCTGGTTCTCACATGCCAGCAATCTAACCACGGTTGTTGATGGTTTTAAAAAAAATAGAGCATTTTTTCAATTCTTCCGATTTCTTGATTCAACTTGTATCGTTTCGTGGACATAACAGATTAGTTGCCAAGGCAAATGCTATACCTATTGTAGAATTAATTGAACATGATCCAAATTTAATTTTAGGGTGATTATCAATTTATCCACTCAAACTTTGCAGTCAATTTACCCCATTCAACTTTAAAACAGACATTTTGCTCCTTTCAAACTATAAAGATATAATGTTTTAACAATTTTGCCCCTCTCCTCGCACTTAGAAAAAGAAATTTTTACGAAAATCGTCCTTTAATTTTGGGGTGTTTGAGTTTTTATCCTTCATATTTGTGTTTTTCAATTTTAGTAGTTTATCATCTGAAAATTTCAATTTAGTCAAATTTTGGACTGTTTTGGCTACTGGAGCTGATGTGGCAGTAAAACTAGTCAAATTTTTTTCACCGGCACTGATTATTTACTAATTTTCTCTCAAAAAATATCCACATGAATGACACGTGTTATAATTAAATTATAAAAAAAAATGAAATTAGGTGGCTTAAAGAAAATGCCAACACATTTTCATGTCATCAAAAACATACCAACACCTCGCTATGTTGTCAAAAGTTTCCAAATTGATTGTCATGCCAGCAAAGCCCATCGGAGAGGTCTAAAGTAGGACTAAAATTGAAATTTTCAAAAGATAAAGGACTAAAAGTAAAATTTGAAAGACGTAAATATAAAGAATAAAAACTTAAACACCACAAAATTAGATAACAAATTTTGTAAAAACACCCTTAGAAAAATATGAAAGTAAAAATCTTGAAAATTTAAAATTTTATTTGTAATAATAAATATGACATAATTAATTTAAACTTTGCTAACTAGAACTTTTTTACGTAGTTAGTTACCAATCCCTCTTTTTTTACTCTCATAAAATAATCTTTTAAGGATCTAGTTGCAAACTTTCGTTTGCACCATTTTCTTTGTAATTCACTTTTTTTTTGGTACAAAAAGGAATTAATTATTTTGACCAATAATAAATAATTAATTTACTAAATAAAAGTTATCGTTTTGAATAATTAAGAATAAAGTTTGAATATATTATTTCTGTTAGCAAAGTTTAGATTAGTTATTGTATACAATATTTAAGTGCCTATAAAAATCAAAAACTTTAATACTTCGACTTTAATAATCTTTCAAATATACTCACAAGGGGCAAAATTGACAACAATATATACTTGTATACTTTGAGGGCGCAAAGTGTTCGTTTAAAAGTTAAGAAGGACAAAGTGATTTGACATTACTTTAATTTGAAGGGGCAATGATTAAAAACATCAATTGAGTAATAACCAATTGAATAGCATGAATATTTCTTTAAAGTGACATCAGCCCTTTAAAACTTCAAGTCCCCTCACATTTTTTGAGGACAACTGTTGGTGCTGGAGTGGGAGAGAGAAGAAGAGGACATTAAAATCTCAAAATACTTAAAGAGTTGGGTAAAATCAAATTATTGTAATATATATTATATATATTATTATATAAAAGTGCAACATCCTTTAATAACTAATTCTAGTCTAGTTATTTTTTTGGTATGTCAATTTTTTTTTTCTTTTTTTCTTTTTTTTTTACTTTCTCTCTCCTCTCTATTTTCTTTTATCTCTCAATACTCTTCAATATCATTTTTTAAAATTTCTTTATAATTTTTTTTAATTTTCTTTATTTTAAATTATTTTATTTTTACTTATTACTAATTTTATAAATCTATTAAAAATAATAAAAATATTTGATAATATAGATACTAACAAAAAAGTTAGTAAATCATTAAATTATTTTTTTTTATTTATACACGCGCATCAAATATGCCAATATTCTGAGTATGAATAATTGTTTGCATGCGAAATATATATCGGTACTCTTTAATGTACTAAGCTCAAATAAAAGTTAAGAAAAAAGTTCACTGTGTGATGTATAAAAGGAAAGATTTAGTTTTGTGCCTCTTCAAACTCATTGCTATGTTATTTCTCGGAAAACTAATATCCGAATTAAATCTGGCTACATCAAATTAATTATATATCTAGTGTTTTAATTACATTTGCCATTAATCACTCTATACAATATATACACCAATTACATAATAAATATAATTTATTCGCAACATAATTAATATCGTGTTACCCAATCTAATTCCTACTAAAATTTATTTTCTTTCTTACCATTACCAGTATAGTAGAGTGTGCTCGTAAAATGAAAATGACAAATGATTTTGTTACTTTCTCTACTCCCTCTTATTTGTCTTTTAAATTTTTTGCACAAAATTAAAGAGAACAATTGATATTCATAATTTTAAATTAATAAGATTAATATTCATAATTTTAAATTAATAAGATTAAAATACCCTTTTAGTTAATTACTGTATTTAATGAGTTGTCCAAAGTTTTTTAAGAATTTACAAATCATACTTTATTGAAGTTAAGGGCATATTTGGAAAAAAAAATAATAAATACAATTTTAAAATATGAGAATGACAAATATTTTGGAATAAGCTTTTTTTATGTTAAAAAACCAAATAAAAGGAAACGGATGGAGTATAATTTATGAAAAATGACTTGTAAAAACCGAGTTTAATAATTTTTAGAGCTCCCTTGTTAACTCATGAGAGAGAATTACTCTCAACCTCTAAGTAAATGACTATGCGACCTAGCTAGGTTCCGTTGTTCCGTACAATTATCGCACTGGGAAATAATGTTGGTAGCAATGAATTACGAAATAAAATATGATTTGTCCCCACACTATATGACACTTAATTACAACATTTATTCTTAGTGTATAATTCAAAAATATCACTTATCCTCTTCAAATTTATTGATCAAAATAATAAATTTTAAATTCGACCGAAACACCTTTTATTCATTAAATGCAATGTTTTATGTAATTTGAATAGAACTAAACTTTTATTAAAAACTATTATTTTCTCTATTTTGACTATGCATCAACATAGAGATTTTATAATTAAAATAAAATTAAATCAATTATCTTTAGAGCCGTCTTTGACATGGAAATTTGGAATTCTTTTTTAAATTATATATAAGGTTAATATCATTTTTGGTACTATAAGTCTTCCTTAGTCCAATCACTACTAGAAAACAATAAAATAGCCACGGATTTTCACCATTGAAAAAATCGATCGCCAATAACTTCGAATTTAGTCACGGATTGTGAAATTAAATGAAAAACCCTAATCCGTGGCTAAGTCCTCAAAATCCATGGCTTTCTGGGCGCCATTTTTTTAATTAAATGGTGACGGAATTAGCTACGGCAATTTCCGTCGCCATGAGACCATTCTCTTCATGATGACTTTTCCGTTGCTAACTTTTGCATCATATCGTTCAATCCCACTTTTTGGGAGTTTTATTGATTTAAACCTTTTCAAATTCATATTGTTCTCATCATAATTATTATATTTTACAATATCCCTAAATAAATTTTGTGTTGTGAGTTAAATATTCCAATTTATTTCAAGAAATATGTTTTCCTTTCTAGTGATATACATAAATGACTTCATAGTTCGGTAACAATTGTATACTAATGTCAATTAACTTATCACAAATTATCAAAAAAATGATTAAAATAATTAGTTCAACTATATTGAGTAATTTTCAAGTTATATATTTCCAATTGTACAGTTACGTCTAAATTAGTTGACGAAAACGTTCGATTTAAAAAAAGTCAACCACTAATTTTGACTTTTAGCCACGGAAAAATTCATGGCTAATTTTGTTAACTTTTTTTTTTAAATTTAGTCGCGGATTTATCTATGGCTATAATTATTTTCATCGTTTACATTTTTTTTTTTTTGAGAAAATGTATTAGCCAAGGAAAAATCCATGGCTATTTTTTTTAATTTTATTTTTTTTCGCGTATCCACGGATGTATCCTTGGCTAAGTAAAAATAACTTTTTTATATATACTACACTTAGCCATGGAAAAATCCGTGGCTAAGTGAAATTATTTATAAAAAAAAAAAAAAACTACACACTTTATGCACGGGTAAGCAAATTATATCTACACACATACACACACACACACACACACACATATATATATATAATACACTTAGCCATGGAAAAACTACACACGTTATCCGTGGCTAAGTAAAAAAATGTTTTTTTTTTTTTATGTACTGCATTTAGCCACAGAAAAATCCGTGGCAAAGTAAAATTATTGTTATTTTTTTTAAACTACACACTTAGCCATGGATTTATCCACATTTTTTTTATATACTACATTTAGCCACGAGAAAATCCGTGGCTAAGTAAAATTATTTTTTTAAAAAAAAAGCTACACACTTAGCCATGCTAAGAAAATGTTTTTTTAATAACACTATATATTATTACTAACAATATAAAAGATAATACTATATATTATTAATAACATATATATTATAAAAAAAATTTAATAACACTATATATTATATAAAATTTAATAATAATAATACTATATATTATTAATAACATATATATAGGTATATATATTATTAATAACATGCAGGTATATAGGTATATATTTTTACAAAAGATGGGTATATGATTAATAATAATACTATATATTATTAATAACATATGGGTACATATTATTACAAAAGAAATTTATACACAGACACACACACATGTGCACAGGTATCATATTTTTTTATTAACAACACTGAAAGTTCACATAAATTTATTTATTTGTTAGTTTTATATCTTTGTAAGTTATAAAAATAGGATATCCATTAAAAAATCCATATGAACTGTTTATCAACAATTTATTATTTATCATTCGCATAATTTATTATTTATCATTTGCATAATATGAACTGTTTATTTTTATTTCTATATATCATACAATATATGAAATATAATGCATGTGATTATTAAAAATTAATATAATCTTTTATAACTATTAACAACAATTGACTTTTACAAAATTATATCAAAAAACATCAATTAATTTAAAAATAAAATATTATTAAAAGCACATAAAAAATTTATTATACATATAAGTTATTTTTTCAAACATCATTTATTGGATATAATTAATAGATACAACTAAATTACAAATAATTGGATATATAAACAAATATGTATTCGGAGCGGATATTAAACGGATAGAATATCTAATTACCATATCTGTATCCATCTATAATCGAATATAGATAATATCCTCTTTAAACGGGTATGAATATTTTGCTTTATAATCGAATACGGATGCGAAAGGTAATCGGATTTTCGGTTATCCATTTACAATCCTAATTTGTTATTTAAAACAATATAAATAATATTTTACAAATAATATATTAAAAAATTAAAATAAGTTAACAAAATAATAATATGTAATACGTATAAAACAAAATAATATATTAAAATAAGAATAATCAAACAAATATGTAATAAGCATAAAAAAAAAACAAAAACAAAATAAAATATGCCACAACTTCTTGCAATAGCTTGATGGTTGAGGGTTTGACAAACAAGCTTGAGGTCATGAGTTTAATTCCCTCAATTGCTAAAATTTGCATATTTTGGGGATACTATTCCAGCGGTGACGACGGCGGCGGAGACAGCTCGACAGGGGCGATGGTGGCGGGGATACTATTCTAGCGGTAACGGCGGCGGCGAAGACAACCCAGCGAGGACGACGGCGGCAATTGCTAAAATTTGCAAATTTTGGGGATACTATTCTAGCAGTGTGACGGCGGCGGCGGCTCGGGGGCGACGGTGGCGGGGATACTATTCCAGCAGCAACGACGGCGGTGGAGACAGCCCAGTGATGGCGACGGTGGCAGGGCACCTGCGATTCGGCGGATTTTTAAAAAATTAATAAATGTTAGCCACATATTTTTCCGTGGCCAAATTTAATTATTTGAAAATAATTATTTAATTTGGACACGGATTTACTTTAATATTTTAAAAAAATTAATAAATATTAGCCACGGATTTTTTCGTGACTAAATTTAATTATTTTAAAAAATTATTTAATTTAGCCATGAATAAATCCATTACTAACTTTAATATTTAAAAAAAAATTAATAAATTTTAGTCACGGATTTTTCCGTGGCTATATTTTATTTTAATCCAAATAAAAAACAAGTTTGGCCATGGAAAAATCCGTGACTAAAGCCATGGCTAGAAGTCCGTGGCCAAGCTTAGCCACCCCCACATTTGGCCACGGATTTTTATCAAAATGTGTGGCTAATTCCGTGACTAAATCCATGTTTTCTAGTCGTGAAGTTTGATACCTTATTTAATTTTAATTTGGAACAATATTGGTACCATATGTTTCAATTAATTTCAATATTAACCCCATTTTCATATTCCGTCCAATTTTTAACAGAAGTGTACGTGACAGGTACGTGGCCGTTAAGTGGCCATTTTGGAGGGGGGGGAAATCCCACATTTTTACCACGTGACTCTGAAATGGAGGGAAAATAACTTCTAGTTGGGGCTTGAAATTCCTTTTATTCTTATGTTGGTTGATAGGATTAAAATTTGGGTAAAATTGTGAAGAGTTCTTATAGTGACAAAAAAACAAAAAAAAAATAGAAACAGCAATAGGAGGCAAAAAAAAATAAAAATAGAAGTAGCACTATAATCAAACCCAGAGCGATCAAAATCCTATGCGTATAAAAAATCAAAGTTGTCTACAAATTATGATAGTTTTGGCGACCCTCTGAGCGTTGTTTTAATTCAATTGACCAATATGAATTAACTTAAAATGCTGGTATTGTAATGTAAACTTACACTAATTTCGTCTACACAAAAATTTCATAAGAAAAAGATAGATACGCAGATTAGCTCTCCTTCTTGCAGGATTAGCGTTCGTCCATGAAACACGCAGAGTAGCTCTCTTCTTGCAGAAGCAAACAACACCTCTCGTTGTTGCCTCCATTCTATTCTGTCATTGTAAGCGCTCTTCTCAACTTTGTCCTAATTTTTCCCTAATTTTGATCTTATCAACCAACACAAGAATAAAAGGAATTTTAGGTTCTGAATAGAGGTTATTTTCACTTTATTTCTGAGTCACGTGATAAAAACATGGGTTTTTTTTCCCTGCAAAAGGCCGCTTAACGGCCACATGTCTATCATGTGCACTTTTCGTTAAAAAATGGACAGCATATATATGATACCAACATTGAAATTAATTGAAACATATGATACCAACATTGTTACAAATTAAAAACATGGTAACAAAATTGGACTAAGCAATACTTATGATACCAAAAATGATATTAGCCTTTATATATATATATATATATTTAGAAGATCATTATAAAAGATTAAACCTCTATCAGTTATAATGCATCACTACAAGAAAGCATGATATATCCTGTGAAATTTACGTGTGTAAAACCAACAGAACACCGATAGAACACTGAATTTTCCATGGAACACCGATGAATTTCTTACAGAAGGATTTTTCTAAGAAAAAGTGTCGTCGGATATGAAAATTGTATTTCCCACGGAACACAAATAGAATATTGTATTTTCCGCGGAACACCAACGAAATTCTTACGAAAGGATGCCAAGTGTCGTCTGTGCAAAACCAGCGGAACACCGACGAAATTCTTACGGATCATGTCAAGTGTCGTATGTGCAAACCAACGGAACACCGACAGAACACTGTATTTTCCGCGGAACACCAATGAAATTCTTACGGAAGGATGTCCCTCAGAAAAAAGTGTCATCAAGAATTATCGAGGAAAAACCGACGGAATCTTTCAATATTCCGTCAATAGACTTTCAACGGATTATCGAGCGAAAACCGATAACCTCAAAACCTAACACCAAACCCGACCCAAATCCAAGCCCACACGTGCCAAAAGAAAAATGGGTTGCATGCATGCTTACCTTAAAATATTATACATTTGTGTTCACTACAAGAAAATCCCCATTTTTTGCCGGATTTTCGACGGAAAATTCCGCAGAAAAATTAAATAAATAAAAAATTAATAAAAAATAATAATTCTTAAACAAAAAATAATTAAAAATAATAATTTTGGATTTATCGGCGGATTTTCGGCGGAAAATTCAGCCGAAAAATTTCAAAAATAAAAAATAAAAAATAAAAATATTTTTAAAATAAAAATAATTAAAATTAATTTTTTTTGAATTTTTTGGCGGAAAATTCAGTCGAAAAATTTCAAAAATAAAAAATAATAACATTTTTTAAATAAAAAATAATTAAAAATTAATAATTTTTAATTTTTCGACGAATTTTCGGCGGAAAATTCCGTCGAAAAATTAAAAAAATAAAAAATAATGAAAAATTTATTTTTTAAATTAAAAATAATATTAAAAAATAATAATTTTTGAATTTTTCAGTGGATTTTAGGCGAAAAAATAAAAAATAAATAAAAATAATATTTTTTAAATAAAAATAATTAATAAATAATATTAATAAATTTAAAGTTTTGACTTTTATTTGAATTATTATTATTATAAAATGATTATTGTTATTATTAGAATTAAATGAATTTTTGTATGCTATATATATATATATATATGTTTATAATATTATGTATTACATATATAAATTTTATAAAAATTAAAAAATATTAAAATTTTCAATAGATAAAAACTTTATTAATAAATATTAAATTTTATAAATTTTATTATTATTATTATTATTATTATTATTATTATTATTTGAATTGTTGTCTGCTATAAATATATAATGTAATGAATTATGACAACAAAATGAAGATAGCTCAACGGTAAGAGAGTTGTTTGCCAACCAAGAGGGCGAAGGTTCGACTCCCAGCGGCTACAAAACTTGGGACAATTTCGGGCGCGTGTATACACGCGCGCGCGAGCTAGGGGCGAGGTCCTGGGTTTGACTCCTAGGTTGGGCGTTTGAACTTTTATTTTAAAAAATATACAATAAATTTCAGCGGAATGATCCGCTGAAAATTTAAAAAAATTTCGGCAAAATTTCGGCGGATTATTTCGCCGAAAATATATTTAATTAAAAATAAATAAATAAATAATAATTTCGGCGAAAAATTCCGCCGAAAATTTATTTAATTAAAAAAAAATCCGCCGAAATTCCGCCGAAATTAATTTTTTTCACCGAAAATCCGCTGAAAGTTTCGCCGAAAATACCATTTTTTCTTGTAGTGGTTGTTGTTGAAGCTCGAACTTGTGTCCTCAGATTTAGCCTTAATAATATCCTACCACAAGGACAATATATTTCTTCATTAATATAAGTTTTTTTTTATTTTACTTATCATATTATGGTGAAATTCTAATTTATTATTCTTTAATTTTATTAATTTATTATTTATGCTTAGTTTGTGCAATTTAGCATCCCATGGAATTTTCTCTAGTAAATCTGAAGGTAAATTTAAAAAGAAATAAAAAAAATGTTACCAACGAAAATTTTCGTAGCAAATCCAAAGGTAAATAAAAAAATTAAAAAATAATTATCAAGGAAATATTTCTCTTGCCATTTAACTAACAAATCCCTTACAAAATAAAAAAAATAAAAAATAAAACTAATTGGGTGGAAAATTTCCTCACAAATCCCTAGGTAATTTAGTCATTCATCTACTGACGGAAAATTTCCTCGCCAATCCGTAGATAAATAATCTGACAAATGAAAAAATATTTTGAGGAAAACTTTCCTCGCATTTTCATAGGAGAAAAAAAAAAAAAAAAGAGCACTACTATTCGCGTCAAATGTATACCAAATTTACCTACGGAATAGTGAGGGATTAACAACGGAACTATAGTTTCACAAATTACGTAGGAAATCATTAAAGTATATTGTCCGTAGGTACTCCATAGGTAAGTGTAGTAGGAAATCTTTTGTTTTCTCTTGTCATGTGTATAAATCTACTAAAAAATATAAATATCAAAGATGTTTAAGTTTATCGTGTCTTTCCCTCAGAGACCTATGTAAAGGGGTTACAAATTCCATGCATAGAACATACCACGGTGATTCTTCAAAGTTATATAAATCTCCCAGATGTTTTGCAGTCACCAAACCTTTGAATTGATTGCACTCCAAATTCTATAAATCTACAAGATGCAGTCACCAAATCTTCATGCTAGCTAGCAACTGCACTCTTAATCCAAAAAAATCTCTAAGACATAGTCCCCAAAACTCCAAGGCGATTGTACAAGTCTTGCAAATTTAAATCTTTCAAGTTCAACAAATTTGGGTGCCTGAGAAGAAGAGTTGATTAAGAAATGTCTTTCCTTGTGATATAATAAAAATCTTCGGCATCCATCAAGGCATCAAATTCTAAACCACTTCTTCTATTGAAAAACACATTTTCAAACGATCGAAATGGAGAGAGAAGAAGTCAAAAATTAAAGGATGTATTTTGTAGTTGAAACAATACAAACAAATCAGAGTTGTATTCCTACCAATTTGTTTTATTTAATTTTTTTAATTCATTTATTTCTTGATTTCAACATATATATTATTAATCTTTTAAAAAAATATTATTTTATTATTTGCACAATTCAAATATGTTTTCTCAATTAATAGAATCGAATATATCCAATTAGCAAGATCAAATCCGTAATTTTTTAATCGAGCTAATACAAGAGAAAAATATCATAACTTGAATGGGTAAGGCTTATGTTATGGAGATATATATGTATAATTTAATTTAGGTTTGTTCATTAATTAGGGATTACTTACAACACTTTGTCTTGTTTAATTTATTATTAATGAATGATTTATCGGCAGAGCTTTTACCAAATGCTATAATTGATCTACAACATTAAATAAAGAGTCATCTTCTAATCTGTGATTAATCCACAAGCATCGTACTACGAATTATCTTTGATTAAATTTACCTCACATTTTTTTAATTCTTCTCAATTAATTTTCTGCAATTCACTTTATTTTATTTGCTTTTATTTTTATTGCTTTTAAATCCACCCATCTTTTATTTTACTTTGTTCACACACCCGGTTATTTTTGAAAACATTAAAGTTATTCTCTATGAGATCGATCACTCCCACCCAATTTCTAATTTAATTTATATTTTAAAAAAAATTATTTTTGGTGGAGCACATTGTATTTCATTCACAAATCAATATTAATGAGAAACATAACGAGGAGTACATTCTTTATTACGTATTTATTACTAGACCTTATCACCTTACTCGTAAATGAATTTGGTATCGTGTATTACAGGACAACTTATGTTTTATTCAACCAATGTCTGGTCTATTGCCGCAAATTTGACTTTAAACACTAATGTCTAATGTCAATACAATTTTGAACAAACTCTTATGGACGAAGTGATAGTGTTAAATATACTGAAAGGAGGAGGGTTGGGGGGGGGGGGGGGGGGTGATGTTGTATTGGCCTGAGTAGGTTGCTAACGAGAAGTAATTTGATTCATGCATACCTTCTAATCGTGGTACGAGTCTGCTCAAGTTACACATCAGAAACGAAAAGCTATTTAGGATTTCATATATGGTTTGACTTATATCGTTGTTAGCACTTAAAGCTAGCTTTAGGCCTAACAATAGCGACGGTGAAGGTGATGAAACCTTTCGGTGCTCGATTAGAACTACATCGGGCTAATTAATTAATTGGTATCGATAACGACAATCTGTCCATACACTATAAGAAGACATTCCATTTATTAACGAAAATTTTGTAAAGCAGAGATTTCGTTTCAAATTTAAGATATGTGTAATAGATTAGTAACAGAATTCAATGTAAATAGAATTAAAGAAACAATCAGTGTCAAGACATTTTGTTACGAAATAGTTATAAGCTAAATCTGTTACAGGAGTCTAAATTTATAGTGTATTAGTTTTTCAATGAATGATATGCATTCTTGTAGTGATATTAGTAAGTCTATATATGAACTAATTTTAGTCAATCATATAATAGTTAATTGATAAAATAAGAGAATAAATAGAAAGGGTTTCGTAGGGACTTTCACGAACAATTCACTGAAATTCTGTAAAATTTTCAACACAATTCCACTGGAACATTCTAATGAAAGTATATAGAAAATAATTAAAAAATGAATCGACAGAATTTCTTCCGCTCCGTTCAAAATTAAAATTGGCGCCACTAGTGGCCCAAAATTTCTCCAAAAATTAAAATTGGCGGCAAAATTTCCATTGGAATTTAGGGGAAAATTCCATCGAACTTTTATTTCGACGAGCCCGCTGAAAGTTTGTCGATTCCCGATTCCCTCCTAAAAAAACAATGAATATTCCAATAATTTTTTATTCTCAAAAAAATAATTAAACATTCAAAAATTGGTCACAGAAACTTGCCAGAAAAAATCTGCCAAAAATAAAAAGCGAGTAAGGTTTCTCCGATGAATTTTTTCAAACAAAATTCTGCCAATGTTGCATTTCCGACAGAATTCCGTCGATGTTGTCTGGCCAAGAAAAACATGACTTTTTGTAGTGATTGCAGTCTTTTAATTATCATGATAGAATCAGGGGCAACATCGCCAGTATAGGTGTGGGGTCACTCTATTCCACTCAACTTTTTAATAAGTATATATTGATATGTAATACTTTGTATTAAATATAAATTAGTACCTTTTATTTTTAATACTTGACCCGATATTAGAATTTTAACTAATATAATTGACTCATTCTCTCCCAAACCCAAAGTACACAATATATTGGGAAAAGTCAATACTCAAAAAAATTACGCGCGGAGATCTTTCTTTCTATCAATTTTCATGTGGCTACAACAACAGCATGAGATTATACTTTCAACTCTTATAGGAGCAATACAAATTGGTTTCATGATATGAAAGAATTTTACAAGATTTTTGTAATATAATATATATTGGATAAGACAATTCAATTTTTCTCAATTATAATATTTTTTATCAAACGCTTGACCCTCGCCACTTTATACAGTTGAGAAAAGGGCTTTCTAATAGTCTGTGGGATTTCAAATCTGACGGACAGTTTTCAGCCACATATTGTGTCAAAACCACAATGGGAAAGTTGAAAAACTAGCTGCTTTAGGGATGGCAACGGGTCAAGTCTGGTACGAGTTTGGCCAGACCCGAGACCCGACCCGTCAGAAATTCTTGGACCCGGGACCCGTCCCAGACCCGACGGGTCCCGAACCTGACCCGACCCGTGTGAGACCCAAACTTGGCAGGTTGGACCCGTTGAACCCACCTGGTTCATAAACCCGCCCCAACCCGCCAAACCCGACCCGCGAGCCAGCCCCAATAATTAAAATTGTCATTTTTTAACAACTTTTTTTGAAACAATAATTTTTAAATTGTAAAAGAAACTTAATAAAAGAAAACATTCAAATTGTACATAAAATCTAATAAAATATATTCAAATGAAATAATAATAATCAACTTCAAATTTAATTTTTAAGATTTTTTTAATTATATTTATTTATATATTTTATATTAAACATATTATATATATACGGGTCGGATCCAAGTGGACCTGAGACCCAATCCGAACCCGTATGAGTCTAGAATTTTAGACCCGCAACCCACCCCGAACCCGATTTTTCGGGTCTAAACCCGCCCCGTGCGGGGTTGGGTCCAGGTCGGGGACCCGCAAAACCCGACCCATTGCCATCCCTAAGTTGCTTGGTATTATTTATAATAAATTGTATTTACCCCCTATATCTATCTTAAAATTTTAGTTTTGATCCGAGATTTTCATGTAATTCCAATTTAGATTCAGAATTTCACAACAATAGCACCCATTTTTTCATTGGATTACGGTATAGATTATTTTGAGTCATTGTTTGTATTTTTGTTTGTCAAAACAATAGGCATACTTTAAACTATTATTAAAATAGACAATCATGAATTATTTCTTCATTTAGGGTAGCATTTTGCACCAAAGAGCTTTGAAGGATTTTTGTGAATTTTTTATAATTCAGTAACTTAAAACTTTAATTGACATTAAATGCATTTTGGATAGAACTATATATTATTCCTATCAAATATTTATGCATAAAGATAAATATGAAAAAAAAAATTGTCAATGGCCTCTTGTACGGGGTAAAAATAAGACCATCAATGTATGAAATAGTAACCGTAGGTATGACAGTAAATTATATTATAAAACCATAAATAACAAAAATGGCTTTAATATGAACATTAAACTTTGAAAAATCATATATTAGTCACGAACAAACACTTCAAGTTGTACATTCACATAAAAAGGTTAACAAATATTAAATTTCATACTATTATAATTTAAGCACTTTATTGAATTCTATCTCATTTTAATTTTGTATATATATACTCACTGAGCATGCTCGATTTACTAGCATATATTATCCAATGCATACAATATATGTCATATAAAAACATCTGGACATATCCCAAAATCCACCAACAAAAAAAGGAAAATTAAAGAAAAAAGAAAGACAAGGAGAGGAGCAAAGAAAGAAAAAGGGAAAAAGAAATACAACACTATATTAGCTTTGCACCAAATTATTAATTAAGTGTTTTTTGTTAGTTGAATACTCCTAAGTGTTGTGTTTTTTTTTTTGTTTTCCAAAGCTAGGGTCAGGTGTCGATTTTGATTTTTGAAGTACCAATCTGGATTTATTGTAATTTTGATCCCATAAGTATGCCTTGGTCCAGTTTTGATCCCATTCGTTTCAATGTTCTCAATTTTGGTCCCATATGTTTCAATTTTTTGCAATTTTGGAACTTTTTTGAAATTTGGTCTAATTTTTAACGAAGAAGGCACGCGTGCTTCACGTGGCCGTCAAATTCCGTCTCACGGGGCGGGTTTATTGCAATTTTGGTCCTATAATGCCTTTGTCCAATTTTGGTCCCATTCATTTCATACTTATGGGACCAAAATTGCAATAAACCCGCCCCGTGAGACGGAATTTAACGGCCACGTGAGGGGCTCGTGCCTATGCCGTTAAAGATTAGATGGAATTTCATAAAAGTTTCAAAATTGCGAAAATTTGATATGTATGGGACTAAAATTGATAACATTGAAACAAATGGGATAAAAATTGGACAAATGCATACTTATGGGATCAAAATTACAATTAACCCTACCGATCTATATAAAATATTGTTTTGCTACATGACATCAATGTCTTAGTTTGTAACTATAAATTTGACAACTTCTGTAGAATTAGCAGGACTAGTACAACTATCGATGTTTGGTACACTTTGTTGCCCTTAATTTTTGATGATGATTTAGAAGATTTTTTTATTTAACATGTGATTTGCAGATTTGCTCTAACGGCTACTTTCCTTCGAAGATCTCCAACGACTACTTACCATCTTAAAGGATTTTAAATTAAATTTGGAAGTCAAACCTTGCCTTATTACTCTTCCAACGGCTACTTACCTAAATGAAGAATTGGATTCTTGCCAAATTGAAGTCGCTCCATTGCAGTATAAATACGGTCAATAATGAAGAGGAAAAGCAATGTTTGAGAGTGCTAAGTGATAACAATTGAGAGCTCACGTTCATCATATTTTATAAGTGAGAATTGAGACATTATCTATTCTTGAGTGTACGCTGTTTACCTAGTATTGGTAGTACCAGTGGTCCAACAGTGTGTTGCTTACCAAGTGTTTGGTAGTACCATTGGTCGTGCATCAGTTCCAGAATAGCTCTTCTCACTTTCTTTCTATATTATTTTGTTTGGAAGTTATATCTTCCATAAAGTCTGTATCATTCTACTATCATTGGCTTGTGCCGCGTTATTTCGGTTCTAACTTTAATAAGACATTTCACAGGTTCAAAATCATAAGTTGAAAAACACTTAGGTAGTGGATTAAACCTCGGCCCAAACCACTATAAGTCATTTGTACATTTAGTTTTATTTTCTGTTAGGTTTGTTACACTTGTAGTTCCAACGAGCTTTTCTATTACATTAAAAAATCAATTTAAATAATCTAATTCAACCCCTCTTAGATTGTCACACTTGACAATTAGGGCAAAAGTTGGGTTAGATTGAGAGAGAGACGCGTGCATGGATGGCGAATTGACGACGATGGAGGTAATTGAGAAAGTAAGATTAAAAAGTTGAAGGAGTCAGCCCAGCATTTAGATTTTAGATTCTCTTTTTTAAAAATTAACAATAGTAATTGCATTAAATTAACAATCCGTCCTAAGTTCCTAACTAGGTTGTTTAGAAATGAGAGTTAAGATGATCACCGATTTAATTTAAGATGAGGTCTACCGCCCACGCCCGCTTCATAATTAATAGTGACCATTATCATCACTATATAATGCCCGACTTCGACTCCTCAAACTCCCATCATCGATCAATATCTCATTTTTCATTTTTCCAAAAAAGAAAAAAACATGGCCTCAAACTCGAAGTTTGTTCTCGTTGTTCTTCTTCTCTCTGCTCTCGTTTGCACCACCACTTCACGCAAGCTTGCTGCAGCCTCAAAGGGCTCTTTCAAAGATGAGAAATTACCCTTCTTCTTCCCACGTCCGGGGGGGTGGGGTGGTGGCTTTGGTTATGGCCGTGGGTCCGGCCTATTCGGTAGCAGCGGGGGAGGTGGTGGTGGTGGTGGTGGAATTGGTGCTCGATTTCCTTGACCCAAGAATTAGCTCTGATTCAGGACACATTATCCGTAACTTAATAAAATTTTATTATAATATATATATATATATATAGGCGCTTCATTTGTGTTTCTATTCATCTGAATAAGGAGAACAGCTCTTCAAGTATCAATTTCTCGTTTTGCAAATTCATCTACACTGGAATAAAATTTATCTAGTTATGTAGGTTGTTACATGTCAATTTCCTTTCCTGTCGGCTATATTCAACCCACCCTCTTCTTGATATGATATATGTACCAGTATGTATGTTTTATTTTCAGTAGGATATTCAATATGAGTGCAATTTTTACTATCACCCTTTCAAATTTGAATCAAATTCAGCAAAGATACCTCCATTTTATATAACCTGTCATTTAAGGTTTTTTTACACAGATTAATTAGCAGGATTTAATATTGTATTTATTTGAAAATTTTATCCTATTAATGACTTAACAAAAATATAAGTGGCATAATAATTAGTGAGTATATGTGAGTGCAATAGTGTCATTTATTGACGGTAAATTTGAAAAAAAAAAAAAAAGAATTAAAATATATAATTACCTTGTTTTGTAGAATGACAAATATTTTGAAAAGAAAATAATGTCAAAACAAGATAATATGAAACGAACGCAGTATAAAATTTCAACTAAAAAAGATTACCTATTTCACAGGCAGACGTACAGGACTAACTCGCCAATTTGTTGAAGTTACAAGACTTAAAGCGTAAAATTTTACTTTTTAACTCTTACTAATATCCCCACCTGACGCTCACGTGCCGCCGATAATTAGACCAAAATATGGAGTGTGGATCAAAATTGCCAAAAAAAAAGGACAAAAATTGATAGTCGAGGACCAAAATTACAAGTTTCACCGCCAGTGAATAATTAGACCAGAATGTGGAGTGTGGACCGAAATTGCCAAAAAAAAGGACAAAAATTGTTAGTTTAGGATCAAAATTCAAAACACCAAATGTTTAGGATCAAAATTGTCAATTTAGAACTAAATGTGTCGAGAACTTGATACAGACAAGATTAAATGTGCCACAAGCAGAGGTTGATTATTTTACACTAGTGCTAATGAATTGACATATGTTGGATGGGGAAAAGTGGGTTTCTGCCAAAAAAAAAGTGTCTCAAAATTTCATAATTATTTATATATAATTCAAAAATTTTGAAACTATTTCAATAAGCTCATAAACGGATAGTCTCATTTAATTCAATTTTTCCATGTATGAAATTCAAATACTTTTTATATGAATTTAAATAAGTATATTTGTCATTCATGTTTATCCAAAAGAATCCAACAATTATCAAGTATTTAAAATAAGGTGGATTAAAATTTAATTCAAATAAAATAATAAAATCAATATTTTATTTACAATATTTATCATTTACTTCAATAATAATTAAAAGTTTTGGTTCTACATAAATTTTTAAAAACTTCCTTACCTTAATTATACCATAATTAATATTCATGAGATCAAACAAATTATATTATTATACAATTTTTTAATATATTTATTTATCAATTTATGTTGTAAAAAAGTTAATTTATTTTTATCAAATTATCTTTTATAATATAAATACATGAAAATATATACATAAAGACATCTATTCTCATATGTAGGCACGGGCTAAATACTAGTTTATTCCAAAATCAGAAGCTACGTACGGCTTTTGGTCAATTTCAGCAGAAGCAGAAGTAAAACCTAAGTGTGCAAACATTATTTCTATGCTTTTTTTTTAAGCTAGAAACCGAAAAGCCACAAGCAAAAGCTTGTGCAAACACCCTTTAAGCACTTACCTTTGTAGGCTAACGGCTAGTCGCCTCCAAAACAATAAAATGAAATAAAAATAACTGCCTAGCGCCAACATTCCCAAACATAATGAGAAATACAATTTTTATTACGCATTTATTAGTTATTACTAGACCTTACTCAAATGAAGTTAGTATCGTGCTACTGGCGAATTTTTGACTTCGAAAATTACGTTTTATTTAAACAATGTCTCATCTATTGCCCGGCAAATTTGACTTTAAAAACCTGAAGTTTTATTTACACAAAAATGAAAATACTACTGAACCTGGACTTAGGAAATATTACATATTCTAACTTGAATTGTGGATGACATTGCATTTCGATTAAATAAGCCCAATGCAATTATTCGATATAAAAATGAATCAATTTTTTTGCTAGATCCCTTATTTCCATAGGATCGTAGTTCAATTGGTTAGACCGCTCCCTTCAAGGCAGAAGTTGCAGGTTCAAGCCTCATCGGTCCCAACAAACCTAGTATCCAATAATCCCTTTCTCTGGACTAGGAAAGGAGTTGGAGTGCATACTTCCGTTCCAAACAAAAAAAGGTCTTTATTTCTTTTTTTTCTTTGATGTGATCAATCGAAGTGGAAAAAGGCACTCCATTTTCTCTCATTCAAAAAAAAAGTGAGAAAAAAAATACTTCATTGTAATTTAGCACTCTCAATGTAGTTTTAAACAAACTCTTATCAACAAATTAAAGAGATACTTTTTTCTTTTTGTTTAATATAGAGAAGGAACATAAATTTTAAACATACAGATAAAAGGGGTGTATTGGCTTGAGTAGGTTGCTAAGGAGAAGTAATTTGACTCATGCATGATACAATAATTGCGCTTCTAAGTTCTAATGAAGGTATGAGTCTACTCAAGTTACATACGAGAAAAGAAAAGCTATTTAAGGTTTGATGCTTTGACTTTCATTATTGTTAGTACTTATAGCTAGCTTTAGGCCTAACAATAGAGACGGTGAAGCTGATTATGACAGTCTGGACTGGATTGGGATAATTAATTGGTACCGATAATGACAGCCAGTCCAAATTCTAGGATACCTACCATGTATGATTAAATTACTAATAACATTTACTAATAACATTGACACACTCAAGTACATATAGTAAAAAAATATATATAATTTAATAATATACTAAAATTTTTTTGACAATATCTATTCTATTAACATATTTGTAACTGTTTTTAGTAGATTTTAAAATTAATGATAGTAAAAATAAAATAATTTAAAATTTAAAAAATTAAGAAAATAATTAAAAATAAAATAAAGAGTATTGAGAGACAGAGGATAGAGAGAGAGAGAGAGAGAGAGCGAGAGAGAGGAGAGGAGAGAGGGGGGAGAAAAAGAATGGAGAGAAAGCAAAAAAAAAATTATGAAAGATGAGAGGAGAGAGAAAATGAAGGAAAAAAAATGACAAACCAAAAAATTTGTCAAATTAAAAATAGTTATAAAAGGTACTCTCCTTTATATAATAATATAGATAGTGTAGATATTTTTAACTATTTTTTAGTAGATTTTAAAATTACTAATTTAAAATAAAAATAAAACAATAATTACAAAGAGAGTATTGAGAGAGAGAGAGAGAGAGAGAGAGATATGGGGAGAAAGAAAAGGGAGAGAAAGTACAAAAAAAACGAGAAAGAAGAGAGAAAATAAGGGGAAAAAGATAACCTACCAAAAAATTTATCAAATCAAAAGTAGTTATAAAGGATACTTTCCTTTATATAATAGTATAGAAATATAAATAGTATAGATTATGCCACTTTTACACTGTGTTCAAATTGTGGTATGACATGTGTCATTATAATTCTATGTCTTCACAACCCCAAATTCTAATAATTTACTGAATGTCTGTGCTCCTACCCAAATGTTAAATTTATGACTGACAACACAGAATATTAGTCAGTTTTTTGTTCATTTTGCAGCCTTAATACAAGGCATGCAATGGGGATTGCCATGCAACAACCAGGAACCAGATATTTTTTTTGGATGAGTTAAAACTTCATTTAATCAAAGGAAAAAGAGGATACAGCAAAAGTGGGAGAGCCTTTATCACAGCAGGCCTCCAAAGAAGAGTTTTGGAATGGAGACATCCAATCCAATTACAACGTTGTGCCCATTTGGCCAAACCATCAGCAGCAGTCTTCACACATCTAGGGACTTTTTTAATTTTCCACCTAGGCGACTTTTTCCAATACCTTTTTGCTAATAGATTGATATGACATTAATATTGGCCGTGGATCGGGTATAGGTTTGGAGCTTTTACAAACGATGGTGGAGTAGGTGTATCTACAACTAGGTTTTGGTAGAGGACCGGGGGTGGGTGGGGGGGGGGGAGGGGGGGGGTGCCGGCAGCTAGCATAGGATGCCTAATTTTTCAAGGGAAACAGAGCCTATCGCACCCAGTACCACAAACAGGAAGTAAAGGAAGTCTCTATGCCTCACACCAAATATTTACTCCCAAAAACAAATACTTCAAGAATTTCATAACATGTCCAAAGAAATATACCTGGAAAACTTACATCATGGAAGTATTCCATTTTTATTTTTTAGGTTTTGAGATTGAGCTGCGTGTGTGTGTGTGTGTGTGTGTGAGAGAGAGAGAGAGAGAGAGAGAGAGAGCCACAAAATCACTAACCCATCGAAACAAAGTGGCATATTAGATCTTACACAACACATTTGAAACCGAACAAAATTGATTGTTATTCAATTATAACTTTAGGCTGAGTAGGAAGAGGTAAGAGACATTTACCTTTCAGCTTCTCCCATAATCATATGTATATAATACAAAGTTGAAATTGGTCCAGATCACAAAAATGAAATGAAAAACCTGATCGAAGTTTAATGAAATGTCCAGCAGGAGCTGAGGTTCTGCTGTATAAGAACGATACCTTACGCAAACGACTGCGCAGACAGGAAAAGCGACAAAAACTCACATTCTAACTTCAATTCCCGCCTGTAGCAAGTGCTCCTTCACAGATTGTACAGGCACCTGCAATTCATCAAACAGCAACCATATGGAAAACAACAACGAAGACCAAAGTGGAGATACGAGCATTTAGGATTTGGTTTTTCTGAATGGAAACTATTTTAGAAGTTCGTTTTTCTTTCCTTTTTTTTTTCAGACCTGTATGAATCACAATAAGGTGGAAGATTCTCCTTAGTATGTCGTAAACTTTACCTCCTTTCGGTGGAAAATACCAGCAGCAAGGGCAGCAGATGCATTTGTTTTGGAGAAAACTTCAGAAAAGTGTTCAACTGCCCCAGCACCACTACTTGCTATAACTGGAATGCTTACAGCATCTGAGATAAGCTTTATCAAATCTGTAGTCAAATCCTTTCCCTTGACCTAGAAAGAGATCAATGTAAACATATAGAATTTCAGTAACCTATTTTTTGGGCTGAATAACAGTAAAGATCCAGCATAAATAAAATTGTGCCAGTCCTTTATCCAAAGAAGAATAACAAAGAGTTGGAAATGGACAGAGAAAACCAAGTTTTGATTCCTCAACCCCCTAACCCTCCTCACCATGCAATCAGTTCTAAGGGAAGTTTAACAGTGAGAGAATCACGAAAAAGAAAATTGATAATAAATTGAAGTACATTAAAGTTCCACGAACTATTACTGCTACCGGAAAAAGCACTCAAGTAGGCATACCATCACAGTCAATGCAGTTTAGCAGTATTTCTCCAGCCCCCAGTTCTTCAACAGCTTTTGCAAGCTCATATGCTCCAATTGGTCGACCTTCTCGCCCGCCATTCACCTTGAGAAGAGCCGGTAAAATGTTTTCAGCTCAAGAACATGGGTTCTACATCTATGCTCAAGGTATTCTCAACACCAAGAGAAAGAAAAATAACTAAATGTTTGGGATAGCAGATTAACAGGGAGAATCTATGAATGCTTTGAAATGGTTTCAATAATATCAAAATGTCAGAAATACCCACAAGATACAGCAAACATGATGTTATGACATGCCAATGGGGCATACAGTGTAAAAACATGAAAGATACCTACATTGCATTCATCTAGTCTCTACTGATTCCATAAGTATCTAAATAGCTATGATTGTTAGAACTTCCAATATACCTAGACTTTCAAAACAAAATGATGCGTTTTCGGTAGAAAGTTTCATATCAACTAAGAGTAAGAGACCAAGAAAGTGAGGAAAATATGTATTTGGGAAGAAAAGACAAAGCAACAAATACGTACTGTGCATTGATACCATGCGTATTGCTCCCCCTTTGGACCTGAAACCAGTGCGAGAGACATTAGGCACAGGAGCATAGCTTCTACCTTTTATCTCTTTTATTCTTATCTTACTATATTAACTCAATGAGACAGGGCAATCGTAACAAAAGTGTCAAAATGACAAGTTTCAGGGCCTCCATTCTAGCTAGTAAACAACACAAGTGCACATTTCCAGCTCTTAACAGTAACTCAAGTAAAACCAATGGATTTAGGCCTATGACTAGACAAGCTTCAAAGAAACTAGTAATACTTTGAACCCACACATCTCACCCATTTACCTGGGTTTGTTACTCTTACAGACTTGAATTCTACATCCTTGGGATCTTTCACGTAGACCCTACGAGGATCAATGCTTACAACTACAGCCTGAGATGTAAAAGGATAAGAACTAAATAAATAAAATGACGGAGAATCAAAGCAAGGCTTGGCGTTATAGGAAATGGGAAAAGAAAAGACATTTGAAATGCATAAATATATTATGACAACAAACTCACTTGATTTCCATAAACTCTAGATATCTGCTCTAGGCTGCTCTTTCCAGATTTTACCTAGAAGAAGAACTCAGCAACATAAATTTCAGAATTTCACAAATTAAGCAGACGAATTAAGAGAAGCAATGAGAGTACTTTCGTCTTTAGGTACTCTTCTGCAGCATAAACTGCATCACTTCCAATGGAAATCTTATCTGCACCAGATCGAAAGTATTCTGAAGCAACTTCCAAACTAGAGTAGTACCTGTGGAATAATTGTTATATCAGCAACAAATGCAAAAAGAGTAAACATCTAACTAAATATCCATTCAAAATGCACGTATAAGTTTTTTTCAACCACAATTACGAGATAGATATACTAAAGCAAAAATCACACAGGCAAAATATCATAAGAAACATACCTGCCATTTGCATCAGTAAAATCTCGAATACCACCTCCAACTGTTAATGGCACAAAAACATACTCTGACGTGCACCTCAATACCTATAAGATGTGTATAGACTGTTAATGATCTCAACTCTCCTACTGACAAAATTCATTATATAATTAAAGCCTAAAGCATCTGAAGGTTCGAAGAAGTAGATTAGGGACATACAATAGAAAAAAAAGATAGTCATAAAACATGTTGCACCTAATTCTTATTATCTGATTTTGAAGCTCGCATACAGTAAACAGGAAGCAAGAATGAGCTACAGATTAATATAACTGTTAAAGAAACAAACCTGCAACATCGGCAGATCGCCAAGAGGAAAGTCGCGGAAGCCAGTAATATTCAGAAAACTAACCTGAAATAGCATGAAGGATCAATGTCAAACTTTTCTCTCACAGTGTGTGGTTTCTGCATTTGTCTACCTCTTCCATCCTGTTTTCTTTTATTTTCTCTTTTTTTTTGGTTGTGTTGGGGCGGGAGGGGGGGAGGGGGGGAGGTGGGGGTGGGGTTTGGATGAACTCTTTCTACAAGAAAAGCACTTTATTTTTTGAAAAAAACACATTAGGGAAAAAAAATAGTGTTTTGTTGGGCTTTTTAAGAAATGCAGAACCCAGAAAACAAAAACAAAAATAAAAATAATAATTATTTAAAAAAAAACAACAACAACAACAACAACAACAACAACGACGACGACAACCCAAAAGTGGCTTTTTTTCTTGAAGCTATTAAGGTAGCTTCCAAAGAAAAGCACTTTTCAAGTATTGGATCCAAATGCAAAACTACTTAGCTTCAACAAAAAGCTCTACTACAAAATGTGCGGTTTGACAAGTACTTATTGTTGTCGGCCCTGGGTTTGGTTGTTTAAATATCTGCATTAGCAAACTGCAATAAGCATAGTTGTTGAATATCCATTCTGCAACAGCAAGGCATACCTCATCAGCCCCATCTTTGTAATATTGTCCAGCGAGATCCACTGGTTTGCCAAGGTTTCGCACCTTCAAGAAGAAAAATTAAAGAAAAGGTTACAGATCTTACACCAGCATCAATTTCATCTTGCTTCATCATGAAACAAATAACATTTATCATTTGAACATGATTTCAAGTACAAATGACTACCAACTTTGCAGTGTTAACATTTACACATCACAGAAATAAGCTTGAATGACATCAATGAATTATCATAAGATACGGTAGCCGAATGTAACATGTCGAATAAGAATTATTTAAGGATGCTGTCAGAGTAATATTCAGTTGAAAAGTTAAGCATCAGACATACTTGAGCTTGAAAATTGCAAAAACACGCAAAGAGGTACTTTAAGAATTAAAATCTAGTTGCACTTATATGCCTTAGCATTTACTGTCACTTTTTAATAAACAGATGGAGAGAGATTAAAACATATTGAGATTCTAAAAGAGCATTCTGGTTTATCGAAAATGACTCCCTAGGTTACTAGCTCAAACACCAAGGGAAAGGTTTCTACATCAAGATGTAACCAAAACCAACAATGCTACAATAAAAACAACCAGAAGCATCTATCAAAGTCCAATCATTCAAAATTTCATCGGGCATTACCTCATTTTCTTTGGTTTGCTCTCTTACATCATATTGGTCTCCTTTAGTTACAACAAGATCACCTTTGTCATTCGTCCTCACATCAAGACAAGCAATGACCTGAACATTTGCAAAATAAATGGATAATATATGCTTAGAGTGTTTCTTTCCTTCAGCTAAACATGAATCAAGTTGAAGCACTCTGCAACCTGGGGTCACATCATTTTCAAATTTCAGTAGTGACTGAGATCAAGAAAGATTTCTTTCGTTTCTATCTCTGGGAAATGCACTACAATGATAGTGATTTTGTTTGGTTGGGACATTTCAAAAATAGGATTTGCAATCTATCTTCATTCTGGATGTCATCTTTGATTCAAAATCTTGTACTCAAGTTTCAATTGCATGGACAACATAGAAAGTTTGAATTTCCACATACTTAGTATACATCAAATGTAATTAGTGCTCGAAAATAAGCCGGATCCACCAGCTTTATGGATCCGGAAGCAAAACCCAGCCATAGCAACAAAACATCTATTACTGCACCACTCACCCTCTTCGCAAGTTTAGATGCCTTCCCTTGGACTGGTTTCTGTCTTCACATGAAGGTTTAATTCGTTAGATTTTTCGTCAAACACATAGAGAAACATACGGAATACTTGGGAGAGTGGTACCTTTGTCGTCTCAGAATTGGGATTCAAAAATCTTCTAAGGACAGAGAGGCCAGTATCTGCAAATTTAAGTTACATATATTCAACTGTACAACTGAAACAAAGCAAAATCACAAGTATAAACTCCAATTTTTGCACTGTCATGCCAAAAGGCTGAGATATGTACTTCCTGGTCCCCATCTTTGAACTCAAATCACTGGAAAATCTAACCTCCACTTTTTTCTGGGTGAAATTGCACTGCCTGGATGTTTCCCCTCCTTATAGAAGCTATGAAGTTGTCACCATAGTTGCACGTAGAAGATACCCATTCTCTGTTGTCTTCAGTCTGCATAAGGTAAGAAAGTGGCCACCCAAGACAGAATCAAAACAAGGAAATAAGGACAAATTGAAAGATGTCAATGAGCAGCATGGGGACAAGATAAGATGAATTACTGGCATTGCGCGGTATGAATGAACGAAATAGACATGCCGGCTCCCAATGTCATCCAAAATTTGAGAGTCCTTTTTTATTTGGATAGCGTTCCAACCAATATGAGGTACACTGAAACCATTTGATGAGTCGAACCGACCAACAACCCCGGGAATCAAACCAAGGCCTTTCACTGACAAAAGAAAACTGTGGAATCAGCTCAACTAAACAATAACTTCATCCCAAACAAAACCAGTCCCGTCCAATTATCATAACTTTAGCATGTTCTTAGCCAGAAAGGTTAATTGTCAGTTAAAAACACACTAAACACATGTCATGGTAATTTGTCAGGACTCGGGAATATAAGATAGGTGGCAATTACGTTTTAAAAATAAACGCCACCTATGAAAACTAGAAAATCATCTAAGTTGCAGAGGCAAAAGGTCATAAAAGTTTTGTAAAACATATTTATTGAAAACTTAAGCCAAGAATACCGGATCAAATATGCGGCTTGAAAAAACTATTAAATAAAATGACGACGAATACAACTATTATGGCAGTGGAACTTAAAGTAACAGAGCTCTATCAAACTTTTACCTGGTCCATTTTCCTCACTTGACTCGAAAAGTAGTTGCAGTCCAAGACAAATGCCTAGAAATGGACGATCTTGCTCAATGTAAGAACAAAGTGCTTCAGCCATTCTACAAATATTAAACAAGTTATCAGGACTTGATCAGTAATTGAGTGTAAAACCAGAATGCTAATGAAGGAAAATAACAAACTTTGACATCAGCTGAACATTTAATCAAATAAAGAGGCATACAGCGATATCTCTCATAATTCCACAGATACAACTTACAAAAAATGACAATGCATTCACAGGGTAAAATCTAATACAGACAGCTAAGTTCCTGACCCAACATGGCAATCTTAATCATCATCTGACACTTAAAAACGCAAGATAAAATGTCAAAGAGAATGCAAACATGCAAAATCAAATCCTATTCCAGATTGCCTAGCAGCGATTCAAGCGTATGATAAGACGCTTACCCTGTCTTGTTCAGCACATCCATGGCAGGAGCAAATGCACCTACACCAGGAAAAATAAGACGTTTGGCATTCAAAATGTCCTCTGGTGTTTGTACCTAAACGCAATTAGAGAGAGGTGATTAGAAAAACAGAGAAACAAGCTTGAACTTAAATTTATTGTTGAATTCTAATGCATTCAAGCATTTTTCCTCCGTAAAAATAGCAAATTGAAAGTGAAGTAACTCAGTTCTATTCTGTGATGCCCTTTTCCATCGATTCACAGGAAAAAAAAAATAATTCACTTGTCAAACGGATTATACTATAAAGAAAAGCTGAAAGGTTTAACAAATGCAAATTACATCTCTGATATCAAAGCCAAGGAAGCGAATTGCATTTCTGACACTCCGCACATTTCCAGCTCCGTAATCAAGCAATGTGACCACTGTCAGAAATTTTAAACCATATCAGCAAGAAAATCCAAAAAAAAAAAAATTAAATTCAAAATCCTCAATCACGTAAATTGACGTTCCTAATCTTCACCAACCAGTACAAATACATGGTACGCGCGGCGCTTACACACACATACGCATTCATTTATAGGAAGAGAGCGTACCAGAGTCATCGGCAGCCGAAGCAGAAGCGCGAACTGAGAAAGTTCTCGAATGTTTGAATTTGAGAGGATTAAACTGAAGCAGTCGTAGAGAACGAGAACCGCCGGAGTAAGCCGTGGAGGATGAGGAAAGAGATGACGCCGCCTTGGGGAACTGTGGAGCCGAAGTGAACGCCGCCGCCTCCATTTCGCTAGCCGCAGTTGGTGCCAACCCCGCCTCGCCTTCGGTCGGCTATTCGTAATGCATGCCACTTGTCAGTGCTTCGGAGTGGGCCTTCCTTGGAAAAAACTTTTGGGCTTCAAAATTGCCAAATTCAGTATTGACCATTTAATTATAATTTTTTTTCCAGTCCAAGTCTGTTATCTCGGCCCAATTATCATTTTTTTTTTTTCTCGTTTTCAATTGTCTTTCAAACTTTCATCGTCACTTTGAAACTTCTAATTCTTCCTAAAGATTGTTATGCTTCCAATTTGATCCATGACAATTAGCATCGGTGTAAGACTAGTTTCTATTAGACTCACATATATTTGATTTGGTGGGTTTTGAAAAATGAAAAAGATATATTTAAAAGCATAATTTTCCAAAAGTTGAAATATACAAACTCTTTTTTTTTTCTTAAACCAATATTGTGCTAACATCATATTTTCTATCGGAAGAGGCTCATAACAAATCATTCAATTACGTCAATACCTTCGAATTAATGGCAAAAACAAAAAATAAATGAAGCTTGAGTTTATTTATGTAAAAACAAGTTAGGACTTGGGTTGATTAATTGACAAAAAAGTTAGAATTTTATTTATGCCATAATTTTAGATTTTTATTGTTCTTTTATATATTTTGAACTTATATACTACAATATCATGGATATAACTATTGTTGGGTTCTTTTCGAATTTGGGCTAGATGGATAACTATAGAATTATGAATAAAATAATAAATGTAGAAATAAATATTACAAAGGTAGATTAATATTATAAAAATAAATAGATATTTTGATCAATTTCTTGATAAAGGAAGAAAATGGAGCCCCAGTGACAATTTTTTAATGGCACTATCAACTATCTTACATCAATTATCATTAATTATTAAATGCACAGAAAGTATTATGTATTAGAATATAAATTGTAATTTAACAAACTAATATCCACATTTATACGATTCAAAGAACTCGAAACCTTAATCTATTGGTAGATGAGTCCCAACTGGGGGTGAAGTCAAAAAATTTTGTTTGGGAAGATGAGATCAAATTTATATAAAGTATTAAAGGTATTTATATTATTTAGGGTGTAGCAAAATTCAAAACTTTCGGAAAAGAAATACAAATATAATTTAGCTCAAATCAAATTTGAGAGGGAAATCATACCCTCCACCCCCTCTCCCTCTTTACCTCTATGTTGTGATTTTTCCGCAAGCACACAAGTCGAACAAGTAATAAAGTAGTGACTAGAGTAGTAGAGTATCATTCCCATAATGAACAAGATTATCAAATATCAATTTTATAAATTATGTATTGTTTAGACTTCAAATTTTCATGAAAGAGTAGAAAAATAAAATAAAATCGCACGTAAATGATGTAGAATAAAAATATATATAAGGAAAGACTATAACCTAGATTTCAGTAATCAAATCATTTCAAGTAACTATTCTAACAATCCTAAGTTTTCACTTATTATCATCCAACTATTTTATTCACTTATATATTTGTAATCTCATTTTGTTAGTAAAATAAGTGTGTTGATAGGCTAGTGATAAATTCAGAGCAAAATTCATAATGCCAGAGCAAATCTTGTTTAAATATCTTTTTTTACCTTCAATGGTCAATGAACTAAATCATACTAAAATTTATTTCCTAATATGATGACTACCATAATTAATGCAAATGACAATATTCCCTCTAGACTGTCTCTCTACATTTTTACTTGTGGTCCCTCTATTGAATAAGGTTATTTTATAAAATTAAAAAGAAAATTCACAAAATAATTGGGTGGGATATTGGATATTGCAAAAAAATAGAAAAAATATTATCTTAGAATCTAATCACTCTTAAAGTTGCGAGATTAAATTGAAAAATAATTTTTTCATTAAATAAAAAAATTAACTTTTATATGAATAAATAATCCCCTATAAAATCGAAATTTTAAAAAATATCACAAAAAAATGTGAAAAAAAAAAAGAGAGAAGATTGAATTAGCTACTACAAAATCCATTCAATTATAGTATTATATGACGAGAATTTATTTTAATATTAATGATTAGAGAAATTAAAAATCTTGTAAATAATTTGAGCAATTGAAAGATTTATAAAAACATCCAACATTCATAGCTAAAATATTATATATATATATATATATATATAAAGAAAAGAACAAAGAAATCTAACAAATCTAGCCAATTATTGTAATATAAAAATAACTAAAGGAGTTCTCTTAATCAATAGTTAAAGTGCTTACTGATAAAAATAATAAAATATAAAAATTTGAAAGGACTAATATAAAAGTAAATGAAATTAAATTCATGAATAACACCAGATAATGGATATTTTAAGAAGAAGACGGAATTCGTTAATCAATTAGGTAAGAGAGAATAAATAATTAAAGAATAAAGAGAAATAGAGGATTCTTTCACTTTTGGATATATTAGATGATATTAATACAATAGAAACTAAAAAAAAGTATGCAATATTTTTGATTGACCAAGAAAGACAAAATAGGAATTAATTAAAATTTGCTCAGGTTATTATGAACTTTGCTCTAAATTTATCACTAGATGTGTTGATGAATACCAAGTGTCTACTTTCGTGATCACATAACAAAGACCTACAACCCTTTGAGCACAAGAATCATTTTATTCCAAAAGTTGTTGCTCGACATACCAATCACATAAGAGTATGTTCGTTTCTAAATCACTCATTCTTAATATATATATGTATATATCAAATAGTCCGGTTTTATAAACATCCGTTCGAATTCAAATATAAAATTTCAAAACTTGTAAAGATTGGCCAAAAATTCACAAATAAATACGCACTTGAGACATAGATAGGATGGACAAAGTTTAATATCAAGAATGGTCAAAACAAGTTGCATGAAATTCATCGATCATATCCACCTATAGCTCAAAGAAAATAAACTATTTACAAATAACTAAGTAAAAATAAATTAAAATGAAATAAAACATAAAGAAAAGTAAAAGCAATCGAGATTTGGGCATTGTCCAAATTCTTCAGGCTTTGAATTTTCAAGGTGTCACGTCCCTTGCGAGTTCTTGTCCTCAAACCTCCTTTCAAGTGGTCCAATACTCATGAAAAACTTGTGGAAGAGATCTTTATATAGAGGAGATAGCAAAACTAGGCCAAATCTTACCAAAAATAAGATTTCTAGTTGCAGTTGGATGCGCAGAAAATGGCCTAGATGAACGAAACGGCTTGGGCCATTTCGATCGCTTTGTCGATTGGCTTCGCTGGCCAGCCGTTTTGTTGTGCACATTCAAGGTCTTCCTCCTTGTTCCATCGAAATAGCTTTGGACGAACACATTCAAGCCAAATTCTGTTTTGGCAAAACGAAACACTGGTAAGGTCATTTTGACAAAGAAAAACTTGGAAAGCCCGCATTTTAATGGTACACTTTTAATTAAAACACTTTATACTAATAAACTTAAGATTCTAAGCCTTTTTTATACCAAATTCCTTTCTGATGCAGTATAACCTCAACAATATCGACAGAAAGTAATCAACACATGCCTATAACAATGTGTACTTTTAAAACTTATCAGTCCACCGTTGGCTCCAATGTTATGGTGATACATGTTTATAGAAGAAATATTATTTTTATTATTATTCTTAAAACTAAAAATTACATCTAGCATGTCTAACAAATCTAAATCATGGAAATCCAAGTTCAGGTTGGTAAAAGATCTCTAGGGGGTGTTTGAAACACATATATAGGAATAAAAATAAAGAGGTGTTTTTATGCTTTTAGCTTTGAAAAAGTAATATTGCAATGTTTTTTCTTTTTCTACTTTTATTGAACAATAGTTGAAGTAAGCTAAAATTCGGGGGGGGGGGGGGGGGGTGTTGGGGAATTCCAGGTCCTTTTTTTTTTCAACTTCTAGTTTATCTTCTCTTTTTCTTTTTTTTTTTTGGTTACAAACTTCTAGTTATCTTCAGCCGCTACTTTTTATTTTTCTTTTCATTTTTTTCCCTTTCCAAACACTATGTAATTTTATTACTTCAACATTTTATATCTTTCTTTACAACTTTAATTTTTCCAAAAATACAATTATTTCCAAACACCATTAGTCTATAGAAACTTTTGCGAATTCAATCCCAACATTCTAAAAATCATATCCAAACCAACTCAGATTATTTCAACCCATGGTCATGTCTTTTGTTCAGTCCAGATTATCTTTTATATAATGGTATTATATTTTTTGTCATGTGTATACCTCAATCATCGATTAGTAAAAAGCTTATGTATTAATAAGTCCAACAAAAAATATTACTACTAGACATCTGTCATTTGGCCATAGAAAAATATGTAGCTATGAGTCAAAATTACAAAAATTGTAATTTTGACTTTTAACTACGTATTTTTCCATTGCTATTTGAGATTGATATTGGTCATCAAATTTAGTCACAAAAAAATCAGTCGCTGAATTTGTTGGAGGTTTTTACCTTTTTAACATAAAAAGGTTTTTTATTTACCTTTTTAACTCAAAAATATGGATGTTTATAAAAATAATCCTAGTTGACTATGCCATAGTCGGCTCCAAGGCAAAGTTTACAATGAGAGAGTTACCTTGTAATAAAAAAAGAATTTTTCTTCTTAAAACGATTATGAAACAATCATCTTATATATATATATATATATATATATATATATATATTGATGTGGTATTTTCGATCGGACCTTTTTGGGACATGTGTCACTTGCACGACATGCTCACCAAGAGCATCTCAGGGTCGATTGGTCGAACGAGTTGTTCTTCGACTCAAAACAACCAGGTTGTTCGATATTGAATCTTGAGGTCAACTCCATATTCAACTGGGCCCACGCTGCGCTTTATTACCCTATGTTGGCATTAGATGCTTTGCCAACTCGAGGTGTGGGGGTGGCCACCTAACTCCATACCTCATTAATTAAAGCCACCTGTTACCACTAGAATAAGCCTTGAGGCTTATAGGCCATTCCACATCATCACATAATGTTTTACTAAGCCTAAGGGCCCCATGGAGGTAGATCTACATGGTTATACTATAAATATCCCCCTCTCCCTCCCCCCACACACACACATTTATGGTAAGAGATATACATTAATTACACTTCATCTACCCACTATGCTCAAATACTCACTCTTAGTCGAGACCCACCTCAACTAGTTCACGTTGTCTTTCTTTTGTTGCAGGTTCGAGTCTTCCCGATCAACCCCATTTACCACTTATTCGACCGGAGCAACTGACCAATTTTGCGGCCGTCTATGGGAAACTGACCTTCAAATCAAGAAAGCATCATGGTGAATACTAGAAGGAACCCCTCTGGTGCTTGAAGTACTCAAGCGATGGGAAAAGATCAGCACTCAGTCCACAACCTCCTGCCACCTCTTAGAAGGAACCCCGCTGCAAATCTAACCCTACCACAAGTCGATGTGGCAAGTTTGTCCTGGGAACCCCATACGGCCTAGGTCGCTCCCGTCACTACCAATCGACAAAGCAAGGTCGGTGCCCAAAGGGGGGCACCGGTGAGCCCTCACTCATCGCGGAAGAAATCATCGCAATCCCCCTCGAGAGATTGAGGAATTTTGTTGGACAATGCAATTTATAGACCTTCAAAAGGCTCAAAGAGAGCGTAGTCCGAGCACCCCCTGGTCCCAACCTAGCCATGGCCTCGGCAGTCAACCACACCCCTTGGCATCAAAATCCCGCCACAAGCTACTGACCTTCCCGTATAGAATAAGAGGCCGAGTCCGGACACCACGGCAAGGTTCCCCTTTGCTAGTACCCAGAGGAGAGGCATCCCCACTAGACCCTCTTCTCAAGGAACTCTTGAGCCGATCCTGCTTGAGGGAAACTTGACCAAATGAAGAATCAGCCACACCAACTCACCTGAAAGATCATTGGTCTTGAGCACCCGAGGCCCCCGGCCGACCTCTACAACGGTCAGAGACTAATGGCCTTCACCCACCATATTCGAGAAGAAAAGATTGGTCGCCACGATCGAGTCCCGGTCAACCTCCCTGATTAAGATGGAAATACCAACTCGAAAGACCATTTGCTCCAGTTTGAGAATGCTATAGAAATCTATCAGCTATCGAACGGGATGATCGCAAAGTTCTTTGCCACAACGCTATTCGGAGTGGCCCAATAGGAGTTTGCTAGCCTTGAGCCAGAATCGATCTACTCCTTTGAGGATTTGGCCGATCGATTCCTACACCACTTTACGACCAAGAAAGACACCAAGCTTCCTCACACCCATTTTTATAGGGTTCGACAACAGGAGGAGGAATCCCAAGTGACTTCATAACCCATTTTAACAATGAGTTCGTTAAAGTTGATAACTTAAGGATCGACTTTGCCAATTGTGCTCTTTACATTGCTCTCCAGCATGAGGATTATGCCAAAACTATCGTTCTCAAACCCCTCAATCGATGAGGGAATTATAGATGTTGACCTCCAGCTTCATGATATTCGAGGGTATGCACCATATCAAGTACGGAGATAAGAAGGACTCCTAAAAAGAAACAAGAGTCCACAAGAAGGAAAGCAAAGACCAGAAAGATCAGAAAGACTCTTCGATCAAAAGGTACTCCGACCACGCCCCGTTGAATGCTTCTCTAAGCCATGTATTCTCCGTCGCCGATTGGAAGCTCTTCAAAACTCCGAACAAAATTCCAGGGAAAGGGAGCTAAAAAGTCGGGAAAATATTGTACCTTCCATAAGCAACATGGGCATGAAGCCGACGATTGTTACGCCCCTTAGAATGAAATCGAACAGCTCACCCAAAAGGGCCTCTCAAAGGAGTTTGTTGCTAACAACCTCGAGGGCCCGAATCCTTGGGATAGGTCTTGAGCTACGATCTCCTCAGGTGAATTACAAGGGCTCCCCTTCCAAGAAAAATGGCAATGGCACAATCGACAATAAACTCCCGACCCATGGGGTCATTCATACCATTACCGGAGGCCTAAACGGCAGAAATTTGAGAGCAAGGAGAAAGCGCATTTCGAGGAGTCTAGAGCAAGGAATGCCGACCTACGCATCGAAGAAGAAACCCACTAGGTCAACAACATCAATGCCAATACCATTGTATTTAGTGATAAGTAGATTAGCACTGTAATTCTCCCCTCAAAAGTGGGTGAGTCACCGGATGTCCCAATTGTGGTCACTGCAAACGTGTCGAACTTTGTTGTGACACTCACTTTGGTTGATAAAGGAAACTCTGCTAATATTCCCTTTTACTCTACTATTCAAAAAATGAATCTAGGCAACATAGAGATGCAACCCGTACATACCCTATTGATCGAGTTTGGTGGATTGGAGATCTTACCGATCAGAGTTGTTCGGATGCCGACATATCTTGGGGAAGCCCCCCGAAGGCGAACACTCTTCATCGACTACTTGGTGGTCGATGGGCCTTTCGCGTACAACTTGATTTTGGGGAGGCCCGCCCTCAACCAATTCCGGGTTGTTGTATCGACCTTCCAACTAAAAATCTAATTCCCCATGCCGATTGGGGTAGGTGAGGTCATGTGCAACATGTTCGATGCTTGGAGATGTTACACCATCTCCTTGGAAAGAAAGGATGAAGAAAAATCAGCTACCTTTCCCCTCGGTAGATCCAACGATCGATCTTACCCTTGATACTCCCGAGGGATCGAATTCCCGCAAGTGGAAAAATAAGGAGACTCAGATCGAACCACTTGGAGAATCTAAGATCATTGAGCTTATTTTAGGGAATCTAGAAAAGGCAACCCAGATTGGTTCATATCTCGACAAGGGGAAGGAGCTAATGGTGATCAAATTACTTAGAGAAAATGTAGACATCTTCGCCGTCCCTCAAATTTTTTGAGTATCTACCCCAAAGTGATGATCTGTCGGTTGAATGTTGATCCGACCGCTAAGCCCATCAAACAGAAGAAGAGGACCTTTGGGGAGGGGCGAAACAAAATAATAGAGGAACAAGTCAATAAGCTCCTCAAGACGAGGTATATCATTGAGATCCAATACCCCGACGTTGTTCAAAATGGTCGTGGTCCCAAAGATATTAAGAAAATAGCGCATGTGCAACAACTTCACAAACCTCAATAAGACCTACCCAAAGGCCCTATACACTTTGCCACGGATAGCACTCCTAGTCAATTCTATCGTCGAGTGCGAACTACTGAGCATGATGGATGCAATCTAAGGGTATTACCAGATTTACATGGCTCCTAAAGACCAATCAAAAACCTTATTAGTAGGGATGGCAATGGATCCGGATTGGACCCGAACCCGGACCCGGACCCGCCCCTAATGGGGCGGGTTTGAAGACCCCTAACCGGGTCCGGGGCGGGTCCCAGGTCTTCATTTTTTGGACCCGGACCCGCCCCGAACCCGTCCCGGTTAGTTATTTTTAGATATTTTTATATATTTTTATTTATTATTTTATGTAAATTTATATAATATACATCTATATTTCATATATAAAAAAGTATATATTATATAAATAGTTACTTAAAAAAATAAATATGATACTCTTGTATATAAAAATAATTATATAACATTAATAATTAAGTTATGATTTCAAAATATGTATAAATAAATATGTGATAATGATGTTTTAGTAGTGCCATTATTTTTTTCATATTTATAAAGTTGTAATAATATCAATTTTCTTAAAAAAAATATTTTTTTTTATTTTTTTTAAAACTTAAACCGGGTCTACCGGGTCCAACCCGGACCCGGCGGGTCCGGGCCCGGATCCAAAATTTCCCCGGCGGGGCAGGTCCCAGGTTTGGCCAAACCCGCCCCATACCCGCCCCGTTGCCATCCCTACTTATTAGTGGTTGAGAAAGGAATCTATTGCTTTTTGGTCATGTCGTTTGGCCTCAGAAATGCTGGAGCCACTTATCAAAGGCTAGTGAACAAAATGTTCAAGGGGCTGATCCGATCTAGCATGGAGGTCTACGTTGACGGCATGATCGTTAAGAGCCTCAAAGAAGTTGACTATCTTGACCACCTTAAGGACACCTTTTCCATCCTCCAGCAATATGGAATGAAGCTGAATCTCTAGAAGTGCACCTTTGGTGTCCAAATGAGGAAATTCTTGCGATATATGGTCAGCCAACGGGGAATCCAGGCCAACCCAGCCAAGATTGAGGCGATCCAAGAGATTGCCACTCCCCAGACCATCTGTGGCGCTCAACGGCTTTGTGGGTTTATCATCGCCCTCAACCGTTTCATCTCCCAATCAGCTGATTGGAATCTCTTCTTCAAAACCCTTAGATCGGTTATAGTCGTCAGGAAAGAGAGAAAGTGAGATCGATAAGAGCGAGGAAAAGAAAAAAAAAACTCTAAAATGGACGGACGAGTGCAAAAGGGCTCTGGCCGATCTCAAACACTACCTGTCCTCACTATTGCCCCTTGCAAAACCAATCGAGGGGGAGCCTCTCTATCTCTACTTAGTTGTATCCCAAGAGGCCATCAGCTCAGTAATTATCACCATTGAAGGAAGTGTCCATTGAACAGTATACTACACTAGCAAAGTCCTCCCAGGGGTTGAGAAAAATTACCTAGAAATTGAGAAGTTTGCCCTCACATTGGTGATCACAACTTGGAAGCTTCATCATTATTTCCAATTGTATTCTATTGTGGTCCTAACCAACCAACCTTTGATGCAATTTTTGTCCAAGCCCAATGTTTTTCGGAAGGCTGATAAAATGGGTCATCGAATTAGGAGAGTTTGATATTTCATTCCAGCCGCAAACGGCCATTCAGGCCCAGACCTTTTCCGACTTCTTGCTCGAGAGAATTGGCCCTCCTGTCGAAATCACTATGGTCGATGGGCCACGGGTCATGCACACGAACGGCTCGTCGTCCACACAAGGGGGGGAGCTGGGGTATACTTAAGGAGTCCTGAAGGTTTGGAGCTCGAGTTCGCTGTGTAACTAAATGTTGGCATCACCAACAATGAAGTAGAGTACGAAGCCCTCATCGTGGGCATGAAAATTGCGATCGAGCAATGGATCCAACACATTTCAATCCTGGTCGATTCTCAGCTCATAGCAAGTCAAGTCAAAGGAATGTACAAAGCTCAGGAATCCTCTATGGTTAGGCATTTGGAAATAGTGAGGATACTGAAGGATCAATTTGCTTCTTTCACTCTTGATCAAATATCGAGAGAAGAGAAAAAGAGAGCTGACACCCTCTCAAAGTTCGCAAGTTACCAAAAGTTCTCAATTTTCGGCGGAATTATCCGCCCAAATTTTCTTTATAGTTTTAAAATGAAGTTCCAATTGCCCAACCTAGGAGTCAAACACAGAACCTTTACCCCTACTCTCACGCGCTTGTATATACGCACTCGAAATTATCCCAAATTTTGTGGTCGCTGGAAGTCGAACGTTCACCTCGCCATTGGCAATCAACTCTCTTTTCGTTGGGTTGTGATTACTTTCTTGTCATAATACCTAATATTATATATATATATATAGCATACAACAATTCAAATAATAATAATTAAAAATAAAATAATAATAATAATAATAATAATAATAATAATAATTTTATAATAATAATTCAAATAATAAGTTTTTTTTATTTACTGAAAATTTTAATATTTTTTAATTTTTTAAAAAATTTATATATATAATACATAATATTATATATATACCATGCAACAATTCAATTAATAATAATAATAATAATAATAATAATTTTATAATAGTAATTCAAGTAATAAGATTTTTCATTTATTAAAAAATTTAATATTTTTAAAATTTTTGATGGAATTTCCTGTCCAAAATTTAAAATTTAATATTTTTTTAATTTTTTTTAAAATTTCAGTGGAATTTCTTGCCGAAAATAATTCCGTCGAAAAATTTAAAAATTAATACATTTTTATTTTTTTAAATAGCGTTTTTTCTTGTAGTGAACGACCACGACGTAGTCGACTTCAGTTTATATATATATATATATATACTGTTAAGCTAGCACCGGATCAAGTAGTACATTTAATTAAATAGGCGACAATAAATTGATAGAAAAACGAATGAAAATTTTAAAATGGCACAATATTTACATGGTTCGGCTAATAATAAGCTTAAGTCTAAGGGCGATAAGCGATTCCACCATAATGAGATTTACAGAGAGTTACAACAAGTAGGAAAAATATTTTCTAATTAAACCCGAAACCCCAAGGGAACAACCTCATAATTCTTTCACAAAAAATTTATCTATCAAGTGTTTCTCGACTCTCTATTTTTCAAAGTTGACAAATAATCTCAGTTGTCTTGAAAGCTCTCTAACTTATTCATATTCAAATGAATGACCAAGCTCATCTATTTATAGATACGTAAGCCGGCAACGTATATTGAATTGTAAGAGGATGAGTTCAAATTGAACTTTGTTTCATAGAACTTTGCTTTCTAAGAGGATGAGTTCAAATTGAACTTTGCTTATGAAGATAAGTTCAATTTAAACTTTGCTTCATAAGATAATGAGTAAGAGTTTGCCAATCTCTAACCATGGACCAAGTACCTAACACCAAGAATTCGAGTCACCATTTACAAATATATATATATATATATATATAAGACAATTGTGTCATAGTCATCTTTAAAATGTAAATTATTTTTTTATTAAAATGTGACTCTCCCATTATCACCTTTGCTTGAAGTTGACTATGGCATAATCAACTTTTGATAAACATCCACATTTTTGTGTTAAAAAAGTAAAAGAGAAACCTTTTTGTCTTAAAAAGGTAAAAAATTCAATTTGTTGACCATTATAAATTTCTCTTAGCCAAAACTCAAAATATAAAAAAAAATTACATTTGACCCCATCAAAATTCCTTCACTTTTAATTCCTTCAATGAATACAATATGAGATGCTACCATATTGCTGAAAAATACAATAGTGTGTAACATGATTGTATAATAGAGTATTGGACTCGTATCTCCGCTTTTAATTCCTCCAATGAATACAATATGAGATGCTACCATATTGCTAAAAATAGAGTGGTGAATGATTGAGTTAAACATGATATAACACAATTACACAAGACAGTACGTTTGTCCACACACTGATATGGATTTAATTTCTTGGAACATCCATATCACCGTGATTTATCATGAAGTGGGAGATATTAATGACCGAATACTAGGAGACCAATTGATGCAGTGATGGACCCTGTTTAGGATGATTATGAAACCATTAGACAGACAACGTGAAGACGACAAATGGAATCCTGATCAGGCATGATATGATTGGGATTTGGAATTAATTCCACCGTATGGAAAATTTTATTGCATGATATAAAAAACTTTTGTTTTTACTTTAAATAAAGCCTTGGATTTGGAGAGGCTATGTAGCCTATGTTGGGATTTGATGTGAAAAGAGAGAAGGAAAAAGTGACAAGAATTTATATTGTCCCCTACCTGCGTAACAGATGAAAAAGTTGAGATCTTTCTCTGTTAGTTTGTTATCTTTCTTTCCCTGGCTTATTCTGTACTCGAGCCCATACAAGTTCTCTATACTCTACTGTCCGATCTGTTAAAACAATCCTCAGGCTTCATGGTGTGGGCAGTCTTTTGTGGTGTCGTTAATTTATTCGGACTCTTAAGTACTATTTGCAGATAGGTCATAATGATGTATTTTTGAGTTGTAAGAATTATGTGTTTGTTCGAAGTTAATTTGATTATTTTAATGGACACAATGTTAAGTAGGTCAATTCTTGTTAAACGAGTTGATATAGTTGGATAAGTACATTAATCGAGTTAACCCTTATTTATTGTTGAAATTTTATAATGTGTCAACTTTCAAAGTATCTTTTTTAAGTGGTTCAATTTCATTCTAAATTTCATATTATTTTTTCCTATCTCTCAAGTATGTATTCTATTAAGATGGATGCATAATACATGTTATATATTTTGTTTTGTCCACCTATCATGCATCCTCATGATGGAATACAAAATTGTACAAAATTAAATAAATAAAATAATGAACAAAAGATTTGATTGAGTCAATTCTATTGGCATTTATGTCAGTATCACCTTTTAATTCCAGAGAACGTAATTGGCCGAAAATTAACTGACCAATCTATGGCACTTATGGGGTATAGCCACCTCATGTTGATTGTTGCCTTAGAATGTGTTTTACACTGCCAAATATATAAAGAAATGAAATTGTGCTTCTATCATAAATTATAGCTTATGGCTTAGTAGTAAACACTTGACCTGATAAATATTTTGCTAAGTTATAGTTTGTACACAATGTTGTTCATCACTAAATGTATTAGGAAATAAAATCGTACCCCAACTATAAACTATAATTTTTGAACTAATGTTAAACACTCGATCTTGATAAGTCCTTTTTCTCTCTCTCTCTATGGTATGCGTGGAGGGAGTTCCCTTATTTGGACAAACTGTCCTTCTAGTGACCCAAAATCACACTTATTATTATATATTATACATAGGAGAAAGTAAAGTCAAACTTTCTGAAAGATTAAACATAATAAATTTGTTGAATTCAACAATTGAATCATATTGTATGGCTCAACAATCACTGGCAAGAATTTCATGAACTGTCCTGCGCCTCTCTTTGGCGCCGATTTTCGCTACTTATTGTTCTCAAAAAGTTCTACATTAATACGCCCAATATTCCTTTTTAATCGACCCTCAGATTTTCGCAATAATTAGTGCTAAGCCTGAGAATTTTGAACCCGGCTTTTAAAACGTACCGTCAATCCTGTTTTCGCGGAACAGTGTTTTTGCCTTAGCCGATAAAACACGTTAGAATTCGAATAGATTTTGAGACGGCAAAAATGGAGACAAAGCGTGCTAGTCATTCAGGCATAGCCCCCTTAACTGCCCACAAAGCATGTGGGAATGTAGCCGTACAAAAACTAATTGAGTTTTCTCTCTAAAATGAAAACACGACAAAAACAGAGACAAGATATATATCTATCTATATTGTGATATATCTACGCGGGCACCAAGTGTGGTTGTGGTTTGATGGAGTCCAAAATAAAGTCATTTGCTGACTTGAAAAGTAGAACTCCTAAGGGCGTGTCTTGTTTGTGCTTTTCAATCAAAGGTTGTAGTACAGTACATAGGATTCTCAGCGGGAGTGAGCGTCGAAATTCATGTTCCCACTACATGATCGGAAATTTTTATTTTGATTTGATTTGATAAAATTCAGCATATTATATAATAAATATATTGTATTTGTTGAGTAATCGATTATTTTTTTTAAAATTATATATCAATCGTATAATAAATATGAAATACTTGTCATATGATCAACATTAATTTAAATAAATTAAATTTTTTTAAATTGTATATAAATCATACAATAAGTATAAAATAATTATTATGTAGTTAGTACTTATCTGAACGAGATGACTCTGAACCAGAATTTTCGATGAGATTGTTTTACACTTCCTAATGCTCTCTATCTAATCTCTAATGGTACGGTCAAAAGATGCAGTGTGAATGGCCTGTGGATAAGTATTGGTTTCTTGATCTAGATGAGCACTTAGCCCCAACTTGGCCTAGGTACCTACTCTAGGTGTATTTGTTGGATTTTTCTTTTTTTTTTTTGGGCCCCAAATAAATCTAGTGCCTTAATAATAAGAAGAAGAATAAAAGTGGGGCCTATATTTGGTCAACCAATTTATGTACCATCCCCTTTTATTCCAATTTGTCGTTTTCTTTTTTGTTTGCTGGGTAAGAAATAAAGGAACAAATCCGAAAATGACACCATACGTTGTAAAATTATGTACATGAAATTATCTTTTGGACATGTTTGATTCTATGTTATGCGACATTTATAACTTATGAAAATATTTTATAAATATGTTTGATATGGTGGTAGATCTTTTATGATTTATATGAACTGTGTGACTTGAAATTCGACTTAAATTTCAAATATCATAACATTGTGTATAATAATATCACATGTGAGATGAATTTTGTAAATTTCAAATATGAGGATCTTTATTTTAAAACAAGTATATTTATCAAATATTTAAAATATGAGGCCTACTAAATTAAAAAAATTTAGTATCTTATACTTATAATGAAATATTAAATATGTCCTTTTATATATTTGGTGTTAAGCATCGAATATTGAGAATTAAGTTAATTTAGCATTGTATAAGTTCTATTGATGTGTGGGTAATTAGTTCTTATCATTTGATATTTAACACCAATTGAACGGAAAAAAATTATTTTGCGTGTATAATATACGAACTTACTAAGTAGTTGCTCTATAATGACATGAAAAAAATTTTATTCTTATTTATTTAATTTGAATCAAACTTTGTGAATGGACCATGTCCATTGAAACAATCAAATGTGGCCTGCCGATCGCTATTGCTTTTGGTGGTCATCTTTGTCTGTTAATTAGTTGACTTGTACGTTTCAAGGGGCATAGTGGACCTAACATTTAAATATGAGAATTAAATAATGTTTGACTTCCCAAAGCACCAATATTTAATATCCTTTCTGATGCTTCAAAGTCTTGCATGTTCACACCATCGTCTGAAAGCTCAATGCGTTTACTTTCTAGAGTTTTACCTGCCTTACAAAAGTCGCCAAAATTGCGTCATCGTTCACACCAAATAAAATAAAAATTTTAAAAAGAAAGAAAGAAAAAAAAGTCAACCGAGCTCCCGTCCCATCCCCCCAGCTCCCTAAGTTTGGTCGCCTTAAAGACACGCTGCATTCTCTCTGTTTCTCTCCCTCCCTCCTACAAAAAATATTATTTTTATTTTTTGTTTTTAACAAATACCAAAATACCCACATCAATTACGGTGAGAACATTGTCGAAGAGCCTTTGACTCAGTGGCAAAGAGAGCCGTATGACTTTATGATCATGAGTTCGAGTCTGAACTATGTAAACATAATGTGTTGATTAGTGGTATATATTTTATTGTATAATTTTTTTTTAACATTTGATAATATAGTTTAAATTTAAATTGGCGAACTAAGTAAAATCATAAAATAATTGTATAATAACTTAACATGACAGTTGATACATAATTATTAAGAAAGAATGACGAACAAGCAATTAATTAAATTCAAAAAAAATGATTTGAATCAAAACTTATTGCATTTCGGAAATAGATTATATCTAGGACGGACTATAAAATATATCTAGAGGAATAATATCGAATTTTAGATATTTTGGACTATTTTAAAGGGATAATATTTAAATTTTAATAAAAGTTTGTGTACAATATAATTAAATATGAAGTTGGAGAACTGCCACCTTTAACTCATTCTCTGCACTGCACAATGTTTGTACTTTACCACAATTTTATAATATGACATTTGCAATAAAACATTATCGATTTGCTACAAAGTCATATTCAAACTACTAAACTAATAAGACTTCGTTGACAATACGCTTATTGTGGGTTTGTTATGCTAATTTTAAATGTTGACTAGACTTACATAAACAAATATTATTTTTGCGAACCCACCCACGCCAATAACGAAGCCAAAGGGGTTGGTGTCCGCCGCCACCCTTCAATTTTTCAAAAATTTATTTTTACATATATATTTATTAAAGTTTCAAATTTTCACTCCAAAAAAAATATAGATTTTTATATAAATTATATAATAAAAATTTTAATTTTCTCTATTTTATTTTATTTTTGGTGACTTATTTTTACTTAATCTTATTTACCATAATGATTCAATTCTCTATTTCTCTTTCCTCTCTTTTCACTTATTCTCTTCAAATTAAAATATTAAAATTCTATTAAATTTTACTTCTATCTTCTATTCCAATTAAACTATCAAAAATCCTATCGAATTTTTCTTTTTTCAAAAACCCTAAAGTATTCAATTTTTTTTCAAAGGCAACATACAAGAAGGTATTGCATACTAATTTTAGAATTTATATATTTATTTATTTCTTTTTTTTGTAATTGATTTTTGTATAGAGATTTGAATATTAGCATTGTTGATATGAAGTTTGATAGTTTTTCAATATTAAATTTAGTGAATCTTAATTTTTATTTGTTGGGTTATTGAACTCGAATGAATCTTATTAATTTGAGACTTTATATTTAGTTTGGTGTTATTTGGGAAATGTGAAGGAGGGAAAAAAAGAAAAAAGATATTTTTTGAGTTTTGAATATATTTTTTGATTGTAAGAACAAAGAGAGAGAAAAGAAATCTATTTGAATACTTTTTGAGTTTTGATTATACATCATTATGCGGGTTTATGTCAATTTTATTGAGTATTGTTAAAAAAATTCTATTAATTATTTTTTAAAAGCAATTTATTATCCACTATATTTGCGTCTTTTGAAACATATAATAGTTTGTTATTTTTTTTAAATATCATTTTAATTGTAACATTTTTTTTATTGTAGCACTTTTAATTTGTCATATACACATAAATACAATAATTTTTGTTATTTTATATATTAATATTATATATAACCCTTATATTTATACATTTTAATAACTAATAATTTTGAAAAAAATTCGCCCTTTTCAATTCCGTCCTTGCCCCACCCAACACACTAACATTCACACTCCCACTAAAATAGGTTGTTTAGCCATAGTTAGAGAGTTATAGCTTCTTTAACAACTCCCATCAGATAATGTTTAGAAATAAATGAGAAAAGCTTATAGTTGCAGTCTCTAGCTAAGCCAGCTCCTGGCGTCAGGGTGCATTTAACCAATTATATATTATTAATGGTATAAATAATTAAATTTGAAAAAATATTAGGAGATACACTAAAGGAAAATTAAAACAATTATTTAAATTCATCGTGCAGAACACTATGGTGTGTGTGTGTGTGTGCGCGTGCATATATATGTGGTGTATTTTTAAAGTCGGGGATGAATGTGCAATCCATAAGCTATATGTGGCTCGGCCACTAGTTGCAAGAGAAGTGGATCTTGAAGATGTAGAAATAATCCCATTAACATAATTTTCAAATTTGTAATTTCAAATACATAAAAATCTTTTACACTCTCAGGATGTGTAATTGGAAATGTACTACTAGTGTTGCTATGACTACCGTGGTTAAAAGAATTCTCCGACAGAATCGAAGTTTGAATGTCTTCTTCTTCGCCACTAAAAAATGTTACAGGCTCTGTAACAATCAAATCTTCAAAATCTTGGTTAATATCCCTACTGTGGTCGTCAAGTTTTGTATGTTCTTCAAGTTCGTTATCCCTCACAATGAACCAATCGTCCTCCTCTGCCCAACCTGGACAAATCGGATTCGCCGGAAATTCATCTCCGATCAAAGCCCTGATCCTACGCGCCGGAGATTCCGAAGACGAAGCAATCTCCGTAGGATTCCGAGAAGAATCCGACACCTCCAGAGCATCCCAAAATCCTTGATCCATTACACTAGTCGGAGATTTCCTCGTGAACTCTCTGATTTCCCCGCAATTCTCCTCCAAAGAACTGAAAAATGGGTGCTGCAGAAGCTCACCCGCCGTCCACCGTTCTTTGGGGTCTCTGATCAAACACTTGGCGAGCAAATCCCTGGCATTATCGGAAAACCAGAATGGAAATTCGGGGACATCGCCGGAAAACGCGATTCGGAACAGAGCTGACGCGGGGTCCTTCATCTCCGGCCAGGGGTTAGATCCGGTGGCCATTTCGATGACTGTACAACCCAGCGCCCATATATCTGCTGGAAAACTATGCTCCTCGCCGCGCGCCACCTCCGGCGCCATGTACGCCGGCGTCCCAGTAAACGCCAACGGAGCAGATCCGCCGGATTCTAACAATTTCGCACACCCGAAATCCGCTATCTTCAATCCATCATCTCCGATCAGAATGTTCTGGCCTTTGATGTCGCAGTGCACCACCCCCTGGCGGTGAAGATAATTCAACCCCTCCAGCACCTGAAACGCGTGTAATCGAATAGCGCTTTCATCAAGGGAACCCCCCTGTTTTCTTATCAGATCAGAAAGCGTGCCCCCGGGGACATACTCCAAGAAAAGATTGTAAACGTGTTTATTTTTCTCACAGGTAACATCGGAGCCTAAGCACTTGACTATATAAGGAGAGCAAAGCTGAGAAAGCAAATACTCCTCCCTCCGTAAAAAGGTAGAGGAAGAAAGATCAGTGGACTTAACGGCGAAGAGGTCGCTGGAGGCGGTGGTGGCGAGGCACACCGCCGCCGTGGAGCCCCGGCCGATTATGGGACCCCTTGTCCACTCCATTGAAGAGAGAGAGAGAGAGAGATTGATAAAGAATGAAGGTTTTAGATTTCTTGTTTTTGAACTCTTAACAAGAATGCCAGTTTGAGGTTGGGGCTTATTTATAAGCGGAAAGCTGACTTAGAGAGAGAGAGAGAGAGAGAGGGAGGGAGAGAGAGAGAGGCGTATGTTGTAACAGTTATTCCCTGTATGTTACTTTTGGTGGGGTGTTTTGTTGTCTTTGTGCAGAGAATCTTTATTGGGGGTATACATACCTCTTCTATACGAGTGACGGCAATATTTATGTACTACTATAATAATAATAATAAAATGTGTTGTGTATTTATGGGGGAAAAAAAAGAAAAAGAAAATATTTGAGCTAGGAATGGGCCACGTGGCGAGAGGAGAGAGGGGTTAGGGTCAAGTGGGAAGCTTTAGGGGCCGACTCTGGGCGGCGTGGCGTGTTGCTTAGGTATGAATAAAGCCGTGGGGATGAGGACACGTGAGCACGTGCCAACCCAGTGCCGCTATCATCGCAAACTACGAATTTCATCAACCAATTTAGCCAGCCAGCGGAACGCGCCAACTATAACGGGGATGAGCTTTTAACACATTTGCGGCGGGGTTAACTGTCCGGGGAAGGAATTGTTAAAAAATTTAATAACCAACAGAGGAAATTTTATTCCGAACTCGATTCGATTGAATTAGGTTAATTACATTATGAACAGTTTATATTTACTATATAATTAGTATATATTTTAAAAAATAACTCTTATTTCATGATTGGTAAAATTCAGCTACACTGATTTAAATTAGTATAAATTTTTTTTTATCAAAATTATAATTTTCAATTAATTAAATATATGTGTAGTAATTTATGAACTCTGAGGTTGTCCGCTTAAGTACCATATGTATGCTCACATAAATAACTAATGTCATTATATTCTATTTTTCTTTTTTTTTTGTTGATAGAAAATAATATTTTATGATAAATCAATTACATCAGTATCATCAATAACAAATTATTACAATTTATGATCATCAAATGCCAAAAAAATACAGTGAAATTATTGTACAATAAAAAGAAACTAGTGTACAATCAAATCAATACTAGCATTATCGAAGAATCAAATTCACAACCTAAAAGTTATGGAGCATTCGTATTGTCATTGAGGCGTGTCTATATATTATGATTAAACATGCAAAGAACTATAGTCATATTTAATTTTGATTTATATAATTATTTGACTTTTTGTATTATCAAAAATAACTTAACATTTATCCAAAATTTGAGATAAGATAAATTATATTTTTAAGTCAAATAAATAACTATTTTTACGGTGTCCTACATACAATATTTATCAATCATTTTAATTTAAATTGTTAAAATTATTTATCGTTGATTTTTTGCATAAACACTTTTTGTAAAAAAAAAATAGTGACATTGTTACCAAAATTAATATGAAAAATTAAATATTCTATTATTTAGACTTTTGAATTATACTTACTAATTTGTTGTTTTATTATAGTGTAATCTTGTAATTTTATTTTTGTGTGGGGTGGACTTTAAGAGGCACAAGGATCGAGAGGAGAGATCTCCTTTTGACGCTTGGTGTTGTATGAGTTTGAGATTGGTAAACGTTTTCAACCTGCAAGATGGGTAACACATATGAGTTAACGGGGGAATTCCCAACTAAGGATTTTCGATACTTTAAGTTATAGAATAGAATATGGTTTAAATTCAAGGAAAGCATATGAAATTCGAGAGTAAATTAGATATGACTTATTTGTCACAATAAATGATGGGAGTATTTATAGAATGGTTTAGAGGAAATAACCCCTCACAGTCTAATGTATAATGATGAGAATACCTTAGATTAACTAGGCGAGGTGATGCCTATGTTAACATCCACTTAATGGACCAAGTAGGACACATGGACCAAGGTGGGTGCATATAATGCCATGGAGCATCTGATGTGGCGATGCATTCAATGTGCAACAAGTTGACATGCATGCCTTCTGATGTGCCTAGTGCCACCTCTTCTCGTCACGTCAGCAGGGGTGAACTAATCCAGATCCTAAGTGTGGGCAACAGAGCCCTCGACCTGATAGGCTGCCCTCGAAGGAGGTTTAAAACCCAGTTGTCCTCGACCATGAGGTTGTATGCCATAAAGCTCACTAAGGGTGAGAACCGATGCCCTTAAAGTGACTCAAGGTCCTCGAGAGTATGTCCGCGTAAAAAGTGGGCCCCGAAATGCAAGGCACGAGGAGGGAGGTACCTCCCCCCAGGCTTATCCCAAGTTTGGGACTAGAAAGCCACGAGGGACACCTGAAATCCATGAGGCCTCATGGGTCGAGCCCACGACACTAAGGCACGGGTGGCTTAAAGGCTTGAGGGGTCCTTAAATGCAGTTGTGTCGAGGGCGCAAATCCCATACTCAGCCTCCGCCAAGCTCATCGGCTAACGGGAAAAACACGGCTGGCAACTGGTGACAAGCCTTGTACCCACCGCAACCTAACATGCCCTTGTAGCACATGAGTCCATCCAATCAGCCTCCAATGCATTAAATGCCCAGTCATAAATACAATCTTTGATCATAAATATCCAAGATACACATTAAATACTAATTGGACTTCTCATTAATGAGAAAGTATGGTCAACCGGTATTTGGGAGTTCAAAAGGGGACAAAATGCATGTCCCCCTGTACCTTACACGCCAGGAGGGCTGACCAACCCCCATCATCCACAAATAGGGGACCTCTCATATAAATAGCAAAAGGCTCTCCCGCTAAGAGGTAACGGATCATTCATCTTTTGAATCATCTTACTTGCAAAACAAGAATATTACATTCACTGTTCATCATCTTCTTCACTTTATCCTCAACTGACTTGAGCGTCGGAGAACCTACGTCGGAGCAAATTCAGCTAGTCTTACGTGCGTTCCTCCCTCCCTCTTTGACAGGTGGGCCAGCAGCATAATCATCCGGAATAAGTCAGACTTCGATACGTGGTCAGACCAAAAAGCGACCAGATCACCTTCGCATTTAACACGAAATTCCCTTTGTGATACCGACTCTTACCATGGATCTCTTGACGCTGGGGAGGTCGATCATATCTTCAAGAAGGCTTCCATGGTCAACTTCATTGCTTGAGATGTCATGTCCCCAGGGGCTACATTAAGGCCAGTAATGAAAAAAAGTCACTCCCAAGTGGATCACGCCTTGAGCAATTTGGGGCTCGAACGCCTTCATTGATGTGATATGGGTTAAGTGGGTCTTATTGAGAGGAATCTTGGAGAAGAGGAAAGGCATCGACCTTCAGACTCTCGGGATTTAATTACATGGGGCATGATCTAAGATACGCCACATTAATTTTTTATCAATTCATTATTTGTTTAATAAAACATTGTGATAATTCATAAATAATATATATTCTTTATTACCAATGAGGCCTTGCCTCAATAGTGAGGTGGGGGTTATAGTTTCGATTTGCTGTGAATACTTGTATTTTTTTTTAGTTTGGTACTAGTTTATTTATATTGTATAATATTTCTTTATTATTTGATGATAAATGATTATAATAATTTGTTCTGTATTTGAAGTATTGCTACATTGATTAATTGAAATAAGTCAATTTCTCTCAATAAATATATATATATATATATATATATATATTATTTACTCTAGAATAAGGAATGAGATTCCCCAAGTCCTAGGGAATGGACAGAAGTGGCCGGGCTGGAGGGAAAGGGGGAATAAGAATGATCAGCGTATGGGATTAATCTTATTTCATTGCTGGCAGCCGGCAAAACAATGTTGGCGTAGTAAATTAGCTGGAAAATCCCAAGGAATAACACACCATCCATCTATTGCCATTTACCTGTTTACATAAAACTCGAGACAGCCGCACAAAACAATTAATTCATTCACGTTCCACAAAAACCTCATTAACAGAGCCCACAGAGTCATTCAAAAACTTAAAAGAATCAAACTTGTATGCCAAAAACAATTAGCTACTATCAGAAAGAAAAAAAAGAAGTAGGTGCATAGGCTAGCAATTTAGCAAACTTTTTGATCCTTATGATTTAGGTAATTGGTTGGTTATAATTAATTATATCGTCCGTATAACTAATTAATAATGGAAGTAAAACTTTCAACATTCAACCCTGTAGACGTGTAGTGTAAGACCCAGGCATGGACATCCAGCAATTAAGCAAAGTCTGTTTTAGAGAGTGGGCCATCACGCGCGCCGCCGTACCTCAAAAGTAAGACCGCGTTACTTTGATATCTAGTCACGCTTTCCAGGTTTCATACATAACTTTAGGTCTAGCCAATCAAAATAACTAAACCCGATGGATGAATTTCCATAAAAAGTTCACAATACGATACCATAATACCAGGACTGATAAAACTTAATTGAGCAGTAAAGTAAGTTCATGATAGGATAACTACTCAAATCATTTATCTTTACTATTATTAGTAATATTGATACACTTGATGTATGTGTATAATAAAAAATATATATAATTTAATAATATAATAAAATTTTGATATTTTCAATACTATCAAAATATTTTTAACTATTTTTAATAGATTTGTGAAATTAGTTATAAGTAAAAATGAAGTAATTTATAGTAGAAAAAAGAAAAGAAGAAATAAACAATATATTGAAGAGTATTTCAAGAAGAAACAAGATAGATAGGGAGAGGGAGGGAGAGAGAAATAAGGAAGATAAAGTAAAACGAACGTGAAAAAATATAGAGAAGAGAGAAGGTGAAAAAAAATGACAGATCAAAAATTTTATTAGACTAAAAGTAATTATAAAGGTTACTCCCTCCTCAAATTACACCATGCATGTTAAAATTCTCATGTTCAACTGCTAATATATTAGACACTTAAAGCAATTAGCTCAAATGCTAATTTTGTTAATGCCATACTACCAAGAGCCAAGTATATTCCATAGAATTCGATATGGGTTCACACTTAGATCAAATAGCATACAACCAACAAATGATTTGGGTAACAGGGAGGATTAAAAACCAAGACATAAACTTACCAAGCCACTTGGGAGTGAATGAACATACTTATACTCTCAGCCCAGGGGCCCACACCCAGAGTTAAATACATCTGAAAACCTAGAATGTGAAATTTGTAGAAATATTCTAATACCATGTTAAAGAACAATGAATTTTGTCCTAGGTCGACCAAGAAAAAGAGCTTCGAACTATTACGAATGATACTACATCTTTGTATTTAACTGATTTGGATATTCAACAAATTTGTCGATCAAAGTGAAAAAGGGACAATTTTTTTTTTTCCTAATTCTTAAAAATTAATGCTGCACCAAGGTGAAAACTCAAAGTGGAAAAGGAACAAAAGCAAAGGTAAGAAAAAAGAGGAGATGTAACGACATCCATTCACAAAGCAGATTCTCAAGTGCAAAAGGCTCAAAAGGCAACCGCCCCAACAATTCCCAAAAAGAACAATAATAATAATAGTATGATTCAACAGTTGAATCATATCCCCTTGTGCTTAAAGTAATGGTATGACATTGCAAGAGATTCAGATTTTGAATGTGTAGCCCCCAAGCAAAGCCAATCATCAAAAGTGCACTCCTCACCTCCGCATCATCATCCAACGCTATCTATCCCCATCTTTGGTCTTGGCATAAAAATAAAGTAAAGGTACAAGTTTACAACATCTATACAAGCATATTTCCCCAAAGTGCTCAAATAGGTATTGGTTTCATAGCTGGGATCCATACACAATTGTGGGAATCAAGAAAAACCAAATCTTTCCATGAATTCCATCCTTTGGTGAAAAGCAGGGTCAAGCCTTTCAGCGTATGGTCATAGACTCATAGACTTTCCTTATGTGGAATCTCAAGAACGCACTTCTTTCCCTTTTGGTATTTGTAAGCAAATCACAAGTTATTGTTTTAGAATTCTCGCGAGACAAAATTTGCCACGCTATGGTAACGAATTTTAAAAAGTAATTGTAACGAAAAAATGTTATCATTACACAATTATTGGTAACTAAATGATTTGCTATAATTGTTGTTTGATAGTAACCACATAAGCTTGTTACCGTAACAATAGTGACGAAGTTTAAAATTTTGTCACCCTTCATTATTATCGACGGACTTTAACTGACAAAATTTAAGGTAACGAATAGACCTTCTCGCAATGAAATACTTCGTTGCATGAAGTGTAGTTTGTTGTTGTTTAAGCCAAGTCTAACTGCATGGAACCAATCACACTCGAAAGTATTACTGCATTTACTATATTATTGGTCGCTCTTGTTGTACTGAATATATATCACAAATCATATAACAAGATTAATACATTGATGACATTATTAGTATGGTTCAACCAAGCCTGATATGGGTTAGGATTTCTTGTCATGGTTGCACATTTGAATAAAAAGGGGGTCTGATTTTCTCTCATTTTTCCTGCTTTACCAATTCAGCTTCATCTTTTCTCATCTTTCAATGATTCAATTCTTCACCAAGAAAGTAATTAATTTCTGGTCCGGTTTCTGATCAACAGCCACAACCACATGAGGAAGTTACCTAATTTCTGGTCAAGTTTCTGATCAACAGCCACATAGTAGAATGTAACAAATAGTTAAACGCATACAAATAGTAAAACGCATTAGGGCCACCTTAATAGACTACATACATTGACGACAAAAGAAAATGGAAATTGACAAGATACATCAATACAAAAGCAAGGAAATTTTCACTAGGGCAAAAACACCTTAAAATTGATTTTACCTAAAAAACTAAAGTCTCCACAATATATTAACTGTCCTCCCAGAAACATCAAGGCTTGTTTGGATGCAATGAGAAATCAGCTAAGAACAGCAAACTTCTCAGAACATAGCACAAAAAAAAGCAAAAAAAAAAAAATGTAATTATCGTTCAAAAACCCGTGTAATTTTGCTAGGCTTCCTGAAGCAAATCACAATCAAAATCCTACAAAATCAATTGTACATCTTTGAAGCCATTGGGCCAATAGCCTAGTGGTGTGGGTCTAAATTCGATATCATTAAGGTCCTGAGTTGGAACCCTCTTGTCCTCTTCCCTTCCCATTTGGGTGAGTATGTGTTTGTGTGTGGTGTTCTGATTGACATGTATAGGGTGGCCTAAGTTGATTATATCAAAAAAAAAGATTATGTATCTTTGAAGACTCAAGCTCTTCAACTTTCACATGATCAGGCATGTTCAAACATATACTTCCAAGTCCCTGAAGCTGTACCAATGCAGAACCAGAACTCTGCACTGCACAGAAAAGAGAGAATAAATGTCCACAATTATGAGGCCCAAAGAGTCTGCTCAAGTTCAACCTAAACAAAAAATAAAAATTGAAAAAGAAAAGGACAAAAAAATAAAGAAAACAAAATAAGAGAATAAGAGAAATAAGAAAACGAGAGAGAGAGAGAGAGAGAACAAGTTCTTATAGGGTCCCTAAACTCACAGTCTATAATGGTCCTGATCCATTTTGGTCAAATAGAATCAATCTCGGCATTCTATACTGATGTCTAACGTTTTTCTTTTTTCTTCTTTCGACCAGTACAAGACCGGTGAACTTGTATTTCCAACAATGATGTTTTCTTCAGAATACTCATCCTCACAATAGAATGTTGGGTAAAACATGCAACAAATTCCAATTTTAGATATTCAACAGTCTGGTGAATAGGGTAAATCAACAGCTACTTTACTCGCACCATTTCTTTTCTGCGTTTGTTCATCTTTTCCATAAAACAAAATTTTTTCTCACAAACTCGTCTGGTGTTTCCAGAAGGGTAAGCAGAATGTTAGACAAGGTGCATTGTGTAAGCCATACGCAAGAATTAATCCTGTCACCTTGTCGGCTTAAATGATATTGCTGAGGCTGTGAGTTTGTCGACTTGTCAAAACTTCTTGCCACAAGCAGGCCATTAACATTGTAGTATCCATAAAGGTTGAGACATGCTCATCACATCTCAAAGAAAGTGGAAGCCAGAAAATCAGATTCAAGTGGCAGCTTGTCCCATCATGTTCCCAATAAGAGAACTAACAAAGTAAAATGGTTGCTGACTGAGCGTATGCCGATAGTTCAATTGAGCTTTAATTTCAAGAGTGAAAATTAAAATTTCATGACAAACCTCGTAGTTTTGTAGCTAAAAAACATTCCTAGACAACAGAAATGCCACAGATAAACTAATCTGAAGGTTTCAAATGGCGGTTTATAATCCAACCAGTGATCAGGTTGGGTAAGATGTTACACTTGGAAGGGAAAATGTCTGCGAAGTATTAACAAAACCACTCTTTTATGTAGTACCTAACACCCATGGAAACAGTGTATGAAGTATGAGATTGAAAATACACGCTTGCGGCAACTTAGCTTAAGTAACTTTGTCAGTCCAAGCACAATCAGTTTGAAAAGTTAATAACATATAATGAGTAAGTATTGGAAGCATTTCATAATACAAATGCTGCATTGATCTGCCCAGTGCAATGACACCAGCCCCACCCAACGCCGTTGACTAAATATGTTTAGGAATATGTATATCAGCTTTATAGGTAGTGTTTCCATTTAATATATATCAGTAATCCCTTCATCCAACTTTGAGGCTTAGGCTAAGGAGTAGAGCATGAGGGAGGACACCGTTGGCTGTATACAAACTAGCGATCCGTGTGCCAACGAAACCTCATCCCTTCGGGAATGATAAAGATTCGACTTTCCATCTAACAAGATGAATCAAGAAAGAAGCAACCTTTCCCTCATCCAAATGAGACTTGAAAAAGCAAGATTCACTTACTTGATTGATCCAGTAGGGTCCTTCAACCATGTTGTTTGTACACATCAACCACACTCCAGGGAATGAAAGGGTAGTTGGCATTCATTTCATGCGGAGCAATTCCCCTGGAAACTCCTTTCTGTTGTAACATAATTTCTTCTCAACCAAAGGCAAACCAAAGTTTGTCATAACGTGTAAGTTTGTAGCTAAACCAAATGGAAACTAATGCTATGTTTGGACCTCGGAATTTGTTGTTGATGAGGAAAAATCCAAGGTGTGTAAAGCACATAGCACAATCATAGAAACAAATTTCCTCACAGACATCGCAGAACCAAACATAGCGTAAATTTTCGATTATTGTTAATATTCTTGTAAAAAGATCTAGCGATGATAAAATTTGCTCTTAATCAGCTTTACCTTCACTTGCGGCTCAAGGTAGATGAATGATTAATCCAAAAGCTGCCATTTTCATCCATACCCAGACAAAGAGAATCAGATTTTCCATCATCTGCCCTGCTCCGTGTGATGGAATAAGTCCTACATTTCCATCCCTTCGCCGGAATCACAGTAGCACGTCCGAAATGTATTTCAAGATAGATTTATCAAATGTCAACTGCAGAGCGGCAGAGCGGCGGCGCAGACGACTAGTCGGCAGTTGTCACCGGAACACTACGTTTGCTCCTCCTCCTCCTCCTCCGGCGGAGGCGATGGGGCGCTACCATTCTCACTCACGTTCACACGCCGGGAATTGTTCGGAGGGCCACCATGATTGGTGAATGGTGATTGATTTAGGCATTGGCATCGAGTAGGGCCTCAAATCGGCTTCTGCCGATTGGGCTTCAATTACCCAATAAAATATGCCTTCAGCTTTCTTACTCGGTCTTCAGTGTTTTATTCCAGGCCCATCAAAAATGACTTGGTGTTGCCTGAAAAATACACTCAGGTCCAAATATTTACAAGTTCAAGTAAAAAATTAAAAAAACTGAAACTATAATACCATTTCACCATATTGCAAGCTTATGTTCAAAATGAATTTGGACTAGTATATCGGGCACACCTGATACATGTGAAAAATAAAAATGCATATAGTTTGGTTAAATAGTTAAATTTTAATACTATAAAATAATTTTTTTGTTAATTTTCTCTATGTAAATACTCATCTTTCTTAACTATTACTATTTATACTATAATATATTATTGAATTTATGAAAAGTTAGTATTTTAAAATAAAATTATTTCTTGGATAAAAAATAAATGAAAATATAAAGTAAAATATTTGTTTTAAAAAAAAGACGTGAGAGAAAAAAAATATGGGAGAGAGGTGGCAAAACAAAATAGAAAAAAAAAGAATAATTTGTTGGAGATAAAGAAATGAGAGAGGGGAGATACGTAGTTAAAAAGTATTTTAGAAATACTACAATTAGATACACCCAATAAAAGGTCAAAGCCCCTCGCACTTAATATACAACATCTATGATCTTTACTTAAGTTTACTTTTCAGAGTTTATTGGCATGATTGGTAAGTAAATGAGATAGAGACTGGAATGGGCATTCCCACTTATATTTTTAATGACATATTTAATATTCTCTTTGTCTCAAATTACTAGTTTGTTCGGAGAGTGTTTTTAGTCCCACAATACTTGTCATTTTGAAGAGTTTAAGAGAGCATTTATTTATTTCTTTTTTTTTTTTTATCAAATTTATCCTCTCCTTTTCAACTAAAACATATTAATTATTCTAATACAATTTCACAAAAAAGAAAATGATGTGTTGGTCAAATTATTATAAATTTAGCTAAAAGCATGACTATTAATTAGTTTAATTGATATGTGCATAAAAACTCTAAACAACTAATAATTTGGGACTCAGATTGGATAATTACAATTGAGAATACAAATTCCTGTGCGTAACACCATTCCCATAGGTTTAAGACACTTTAAGTGATTCCTTCCATACCCCACCCATGAATTTGCATATTCCCAATATTTTGGGAATAAATTTATATTTTCATGTTATCAACATAATACTTAATATAATCTCTTCGAAAAAATATATATCATGAACAAAAAAAAAATGTACTTGTATAGATTTACATAACTCCTATATATATATATATATTCATATTTATTTATATTTAAAATTTAATATTTTACTATATTTGTAACATGTATATTAATATGTATAGTTTATCCAAACATGCTAACATGTATATTTATATATACGCGTATGCGATAAATGCAATTAATATTAAATAATTGAATGATAAACTCGAGCGATATTTATAATAAACTATATATTAAATATATTTTAATTGATATATACTATATCAAATATAGTATACGTCCATCCAATTTCAAGTTTAGACATGACATAATTGATATACAAATATGCCCACTGATCATTTATTTAGGTTTGATTTCTACTCGCGGGTGCCATGCTTGTTTAAGTGGGGCAAGTGTAAAATTTTTTTATATATACATGTGTTACGTATAAAAATTGATCATTGTCTTTATTTTCACGTGGTAATTGTTTCCATTGACCCCAGTGGAAAAATTATAAATTTATATATGAAGGGGGTTAGAAATAATAGAGTCAATAGCATTTTACTACCTTGTGTTATTCAAAAAAAGCAAAAAAAACCCTATGAAAAAAAAATTACTTTAAAGAACCTTATAATTTTCAAAACTTGCATAAAATACCCTCGTGTGTTACACGCGCATTGACTGCGAAAATTTATGTATATTAACCCCTTAAAATTACTATTTTATCCTTACATTTAATTTTATTCATAATTCATTTATTTTTCTTTTTTCTTATTAAACACAAAATAAAAACCTAACCCTAAAAACCCACCCCCACCCCAACCCTAACACCCAAAAATCAGCCACCATAGTTCCCTTCCACACCCCCCCCCAGCCGCCACCAGTGGCGACCACCACCACCACCACCACACCGCCGTCGTCCCCCTCGTTTTTTTTTCTTCACGCTGCTTCCGCCGCCGCGCAGCCCTCTCCCTCTCACGCCGCCACCAGCCACCACCACCACCACCAAAGTCCCACCACGCCGCCGCCATCCTCTCCTCTCCTTCCCCTCATGCCGCCGCGCCGCCATGAGATCCGCGGCGGAGAAGCTCCGGATCTTCCATCCGAAGCTGTCGTTCAAGCTCTCATCTCCATTGCCAGTCAGAGAACTCAACATCTCCACAACTACAGATAGCAGCAACGCCAACCTAACTGACGAAGAACTGAAGCAAATCAACGCCGTCATCCCCCGCCTCTGCTCTTCGAACCACCTGAAAGAGGCGATTAATCTCATCTCCGCCGCCCTCTCCACCGCCAATCCCCCTCTCCGCTCAGTCCCGCTCCCCACCCTCATACACCGGCTCGCTCTCGAACCCGATTTTCCAGTGGGTGTCGCGGCCCGATTTTCCCGGCGGGCCTGCCAAGGACCCGGGATTTTATGGTGATTTGATCAATGGGTTCTGCAAAAACGGCATGATCTTGGATTCTCTTTGTGTTTTGAGGGTGATGTCGCGAAATTGAATGGGAAAAGGTAGTTCATTGATTAAATTAAATTAGGGGTTTTGCTTAGGATATTGAGAGAAGTGAAATGGTGTGAATATAGTGAATGCCGGCACCGGCCGGCGGTGATGGCGTCGGCGGCGACTAGGGTCGATAGTGGTGGGGGTTAGTGACTATGTATGAGGAGGGCAAAATAGTCTTTTCACGTTTATTTGACTAAAAATCAACCCTGAGGTGCAGTGAGCAAATTTTGAAAGATACGAGGTTTTTTAGGGTAATTTTTTTTTCTCAGGGTTTTTTTTGTTTATTAGGTATAATACAGGGGTGCCGTGTGCATTTCTCCCGAAATAATAGGGTGTAAACAAATCGAGTTGAATCTAATTAATAAATTGTTTAAATATGGTTTAAATTTCTCATTGAGTTTAAAGTTTTGTTTGAGTTTGATTTGTTTATGAAATTGAAGTAGCTCTAATTGAGCCGAATCTGAGTTAAGTTAGTGTAATTTGATTCAATTGATCAAATCAAGTTCAACCCAAGTTTTAATCGAATAGAATGAAAAAACATGTTCAAACTTGATGTATTCTATCAAATTTCTTTGATTTCTTCCTTAAAGTCTATAAATGCCTACCAATTATGAAAGAAATAAAAAGTAAAATTTATTAACTTAAAAGAATTCACGTTCATATATTTATTCAACATAATTAGAATTGTCATATGATTGTTAAATTTTTAGTTTTCGATTGTTAACTATAGACAAAAATTATAATTAAATTGTCCGAAATATCAAAAGATTAAACTATAACTCAAGTAATTCAATCCCTAAGAAAGGGGGAAAAAACCCAACAATAATGGAGTCGAATTGGATGGATAAATAGTTATTTGATTATATATATACAGACATACATATATATAGGAGTATATGTTTGAAACTATATCTAATGATTCAAACTTGACTTCTTTGTTGTAAAATAATTTTTTTTATTAAATTAGTTTAATTAATAAGTTGAGATATTTTCTAGTAGTTGGGAGATAAATCAAATAGAGTAGTTTTGAAGATTGTAGAAAGATGATTTAATAAGGCGGTTGTTGAGGAGAAGTAATTAAATGTAGGACTAGAATGCTTCACGAGCTAGTATAAATAGAAGTGTTCTCCCCAGTTTGTGTGTTAAAAGTTCTCTCTTCCACTTTAAGTTCCAATCTGCTCTTTAAAAGTTCTCTTCTGCCAGTCCGGATCCTCTGCTACAAAACGGTGCTACATCTCTTCCTATACTCATCAATACACGCCACGTGTATTGGTAAACGATTGAGATAAGGAAAGAGAATCTTCAAAAATTTTTCTATTTATCTCAACCGTTCATCAATACACGTAGCATGTTTTGATGAGTGTAGGAAGAAATGTAGCACTGTTTCGTAGAAGAAGATCCAAACTGCTCTTCTGCAGAGTTTTTAAAAATTTCTTTTCCTCTTCGTACAAAATAAATTTATAAGTACAAAGTTTCTTCCATAGCATACACATACACTAATATCATTGAACGACCCCGCTAAGTCAAACTTTTGGTTCCACCACTGATTTTTATTGATTCATTCAAATCATTTATGAAGTGTATCTTCTGGCTTTATAAGACATTTACATCAAAATCAATGATGTACATATTGTAGACATGTTTCACAATTTCTTTTATATCTTCATATACATGCTTTGGTATCGCCATAACGTCAGTGGTGGTGGTGCACCTGATGCTGAAGCTCCTCTAGTGACCGTTGCAACCAACAACATGGGTGTTGCTTCTGATCTGCAAGGATGCCTTGGTGCTAGTTGCGGCGGACCACCTCATGCTCAAGTTGCTCCGTCAGTGGCCGCCGCAGACAACAATGGTAGTCTTGCTGGTGATGGTGGCGTCGACGGGCCACCTGATGGAGAAGCTTCACTGAACGTCGGGACAGGAAAGAAAGGGATACACTGATGAAGTCTAAACACAGGGTATAAAAGTGAAGTTGAAGTTGATTGATACGTTTGATAATTATGTTTGAAGATGTTTAATTAGAAGGAAAAAAAAATATTTGAGTATGTGTTAGCAATTAGTGATTAGTGTTTTTGTCCCCTAAATCCATAAATTCAACAAAGAGATCGACAGATGCGATCGATCGGTTGAACAAAAACAATGTTATTTGAACCAAAATTCAGCTGAATCGATCTATCTCAACTATCAACAGCTAGTAATCTCAACAACAAAATGGACAGTAAAAACGTATTGGTTCTCGGAAAATGGAGGATGAACATGCTAAAATGGTTTGAATACAAAGAAATACAAAGCTTCACCGTCTTTGAAAACTACCACCCCTTCAATCGATCAAAATATTATTTAAATATCCTAATTATGTCTTTTCTTTTTTTATTTTCTAATTACATTTACTAGTAGGGACAATAGATATCTCTTAAACTGCATAAGACTTAGTATTGAGTATATATTTTAAACTTATCTTTTAAAGTATTTTTTTTTTAAAAAAACTACATTTTATTTTTAGTGAAAATTCAAGGGTCCCCTTCCTCTCCAAAAAAGAAAATAAGAATAATAAAGAATAAATCAAAGTTTTTGACTCTATTACAAGATAGCACCCCTCTTTCACTGATAAAAATTTTATGGTGGATAGAATTCTGTCACAAAATATTCGTGACAGATTTATGTAAAATTTTATAAAATTAAAACTAAAATTAAAATATGATTGATCGTTTATAATGTAAGAAAAATTTTGTAATCGCAGGATCGATACACCATGAATTTAGAACACAATATATGAATATATATAAAGTTAAATTAACGTACCTTAAATCAATCATTGATAGTCGATCAATATGGATGTTTAGACAAACATCCTTGGCTAGTTCTTCCTCTCCATCTCTCACCGATATTGACAGCTTTCAATGGGACAGGCGATTATCAGAATGTGGAGTGGAGAGGGGACCTAGCCAAATATATAATGTAACCCTAGGGCACTCCCATCATGGGCTTTCTAGGATGGGCCTACACCAACTGTCAGACCATGTCTGTTAAAATCAAAGCCTTAACAATAGTGGGTCAAACAAATCAGGCCTTATAAGTCAAGTCCCATTAACCGTATTAATTTAGCCCGTTTTTATTTTATAAAAATAAAATATCCAATTAATAGAAGTCCAAATTAGAATAAAATTTTAACAGTCTCCCACTTGGACAAATATTAATTGACGTTTTAATCTCCCAAAATAATTTATTTGAAAAACGACTCTCGGGCTAAATTACAAATTTTGACTGTGGCCACATTTTGAAAACAACAATACGGCACGGGAACAAGACTTCTGCAATCCGGTCCAGTGAAAATCACTAATATTGGATCATGGCGATAATTGCATCCTTAATTGACACAAGACCTTCCATGGTCACAAACACCAGCAATTCCACCGACATGGATTCAGACATGGTGGTGTAGCAAGAAATAGTATCACAACATGACCCAAACACATGCTATTTCATTGTCGGTCCTTTGATTTTCTTGTAAGATATGGATTTCTGTATCAATATAAAATCCCAAGAAAATCTGATTTTCTTGCAAAATATGAGTTTCTAAAACAATATGAAACTCCAAGAAAATCAATATGGATTTCTTGTAAAATATGAGTCTCGACGTCAATATGAAACTCCAAAAAATCTAACATGGTTTTCTTGTAAGAAATGAATATCTAGAACAATATGAAACTCCAAGAAAACCCAATTACTTCTTAGGAAGTCATATATGTCTCGATCGATAATCGAATAACAACATGGTGTCATTTATGAGACATACCCATCTCTCAAGGCCAACACCAAGCCTTAAGATATCAAAAATGTGTGCAAACAAATATGAATTAATCCAAGAGTTTTATATCTTGATGCGCATAGTCCAACTTAACCCTGTAACAAAATGGGTTAAATAATAATATATGAACCAAGTTAAATAGCTCCCACTGTTTCAATATACCAAGACTTGATTGCATATACATGTTAAAATTATGTATATCCCACTTGATGGACACCGACTAAACCATCAACTTTTCAGCAACTGGCTCAAAAGCTATGTGTTCTACCATAATGTTGCTTATTATTAATCAAGTCTATACAAGTGAGAAATTTAACTTCGTATATCAACATATTTGAGGATGAATAATCACATGATCATGCTATAAATAAATCCTCAACCAAGAATAGATAGAATCATCAAAGATACATCATGAGACAACATTCATCAAAATCTACACATATAGTGCATTAGACCTGACACACAAGTATTAGCCTTGATTTATTGAAGCCTTCAAAATCCTTCATAATATTTTTCCCAACAATTACTTATTCCACTCAAGTTAATAAGTAATTCAATATTAGAAGAATCAATCACTCTAAAATGAGTCTCCTCTATATTAATTTAAACTTATAATAATTGAATCAAGAAAATATGCAACAATACACCCCCATCAATCATAAAAGCACATCAAAGTCAAATGATCAAATGATTCAATTATCGGGCCTACTAACAATGACCACATGTAGGCAATTTGAGAAATCAACAATCAATTTCAAATCTTATGGGCCAAGTCATAGTATCAAGCAAGAGTTTATTTTTTCAAGCATTCCATGAAAATAATAAGACATTATTGTGCTTGGTTTATCAAATAACTCAGACAATCAGTCAACAATTTATTGACCACTTAATATTCCAATTTGTCCAAAACAAGAATTTCTATCTTTAAATTTTCAATCAAAATTTTATGGCAAAAAGAGAACTTGAATGCTACAAAAAATTAGAAATTGAGAATTTTCAAGTTCATCATATTATTAAGAAATTTATTTAAAACAAGGAGAGTAAAGGATTTATCCTTATCGACACACACCCCCTTTTGAATAAATTTCTTAGCAGCAAATTTTGATTGAATCATTCACGGAACTTCTAACTGATTAAATATTTTCTCACAATTGACCATTTACAATAATGATCCATATATATGACTCACACATATCATTGTGAGACATGGATTATAACAAAGTCCATGTATTCCCAACATAAATATCATACTGAAAACTAGAAACTATATATATTAGTTTCCCAGGATTAATTAAACAATTCAATAATAATCACTTTCGCAACAATCAAGAAACACAAAATATCTTTATCCAAAATCAAAACAAAGATATCTTTGCTATATAAAATTTTCAAGTATTAGATCCTAATGTGATATCTAAAGTGATTATATCAATTAGATTTAAATTGAGAAACATAATAAGTTGGGCAAAAATTTTCTCATGTAACTCTTAAACACATAGACTTGGGTATATAGAAAAGAATATGAATTTGCTAAACCGCTTTCTCATGAAGCACTAGTAATAAAATATAGGATCAATATTTACAAATATTGCACAATAGATCCCAATTGAAATCCGTCATTAAGATTTCAAATAAACTCTCTATCAAATACATAAACTTCACCTTTCTTCAATACAAGAGGAAAGCCAAGAACAAAAACATAATCAAAGAAGTCTTTCAAGGTATGACACTAAATATTATTCATACCAATTACTCAGAACTATCAGGGTGATAAGTGAAGTTTAATAATAGGTACACCTTTAAGATAAATGTAGAATTTTCAAATATGTTCCCAAATATTCACAATCAATATGATACTTCACTATTTGAAAAAGAATTTTCCAAATATATTAGAGTCATTTTCAAGAAAACAACTTGCATTGTAAGAAGACAATTACAGTGAAATAAACTGAGTGTAAATCCTCACACGAATCACGAATGGTTCCTCTTAAATATTATGGAAAAAACTATTCTCAAATATATCAAAAGATTAGAATGTGAAAGCACCGTAGCCAATAATTTGGTCAAAAATTTGAATAATATTTATGAGACTAATTGAAAATGCTAATTTCAATTAACAATGTGATTATTTCCACTCTCAAGAGATTTTCGTCATCACATCAAAGAATTTTTCTTTATTATATTTCATGAAATAACTTTATCAAGAGGAGGAACTCTATAGTATTCATGAAAATAATTACACAGTACATATGACAAATACTTTGGAAAACCAACAAATAAGCTCTTTTGTTACTTCTCATGGTCAAAAGAAACAAATCACATTTTATCAAATTGAATTAAATTCAATTTTCAAAGCTACCAATGGTAGTCTTTTCATTCAAGTATTCCTCACATATGGGTTAAACAAGCCCATTTGTCTAAAGGCTTTTAACCCATTGGGTCTTTACAAACATTAATACCATAATATATGTTTTCTTTGACCAAATAATGAATGAGTCTAACTTTCATGACCACAGTCTATTGTAGAAAATCAAGTTCTCTACTTATCGAAAATTAATATCTTCTATGATTCCATTCATACATATGACACAAATCTTTATGTTCAAAACTCGTGAGCTATGAGAATGATTTTCACATAATCAAACTCTAGGAGAATAAATTGATAATGTACATCATTCATATCAAGTATAGAGATATTAAACCTTAAAATCTGATTTAAACTTTTAAGATGTCTAGAATCCTCCAAGCATAAAATGCTTCTTATCGCGAAATCAAAAGCAATATTTATGACATCAAAATCACAGAATAACAGATTCTTTAGACGCACAACTCCAATTTTGCGCTCAAATCAAATAGATAGAGCCGACTCCCACAATAGTCGGATCATTGCTCATTTGCTTATAAAGTGGCTTTTTCAACAATTAGGAGACTCAAGTGATGATTCTTATTATTCAAAACAAGACATTCTAGCAGAGCAACAACTTTAGATATTTTATTAAATTCAAGGCTATGTCTGTATCGGTACATCTCACAATAAATAATATATCATGTCCATATCATATTGCCTTTTAAAGTCCGAAATAAACTCACTCTTGTTGAGTAACTTAGAACAAAGGCAAATAGCTAACAATAGACCATTTTATTCCACATAGGGAATAATAAATAAAACAAATTCAAATATGCTGATATATATAAAACATGCCCAAACATAATATCAGCTAACATGATCGAGACCTCTTATGTGATAACAAACTCCCCTTTGGGCTGAGTATGCTACACACAAAGGCTCTATTTTCCACAAATATGATTAACATGAATGCCATAATAGTCATGTAGTGTGGGGAGAATTAGTGAGAGTAAACTTAAATCAACGAAAGTTATTTACTAGAGGATCTAGGCACACTATGATAAAACTCTCCTTTAGGCAGAGTATATCATCCACAATAGGTCCTCTACATGCAAGAACGAGTAGGGGAATATCCTGATTTTTGAAAAGTTGACTCCTTTGGGAGAACAAACCCTCTATATCAGTACATCCCCATCAATATGTTCTTACACTACCACCATTTAAGTTCATAGTAATAGTCCAAATCAACAAGAATACAATAATTATTATCAATAGGCAATTAATTGGAATAAGCTTGAAACAATATAGCTTTATTCCTCCGAGAGTCCAACACGTCATGACAACTCCCCTTTGGGCAGAGTAGTCACACATGATAGGTCCCTCTGTGCAAAACGGTATAGAAGTACCCTAATCTTCGAAAATTGCCTCCTTTGGGAAACTAACTTTCTAGATCAACATACCCCTATCAATATGTTCCGCACCAACTAATCAAAATTATCACACATATTTTACCCCCTTTGGGCAGGTAAGAATGTATAATAATTTTATCAACTCGAACTATGCATGTCACAAATTTTACAAATTTCAATAAATAAAACACTTTGGTGTAATTATTTATCTCAACTCATAAAATTAGGACATGACCGAGTTAAAAATAATTGCCTGACTTGCACACGAGCAATATGCATGCAAAACTCCCACTAGATTAAGTACGAGAGCTATATGTACTTTTAAGGAGTTATAAATATAATTCATTAGATTCAAGTTGTCACAAAATCTAATATGCTTACTAGTAGACAAGTAATCCAAACAAAATTTGATGACTAAATATTATAATGAGAGTTAAAAATTGCAGATCACATTCACAAGTGATAAAAGGTAAGCCACGCATAATTAGTCATCAAATTATAAACTGATGTACTAAAATTAGGCAAGTGTTGTGTATAAGACCAAAATAAATTATGCACTAATAATTTAGTAATTGAAATTATTGAATTATATACACGTTATATATGTTTACCATATCGGCCTTTCCTTGCATAATGGTTTTGATCTGAAAACATGAAGTTCATATACCCAGTCCCACATGAATAAAAATTGTAACCAATCTATTCAAATCATGTGATTATGTTACACAAGCGTATATATGTATATTTGATACATAATATAGCAACACTTACAGGAAAGTCAACCAAGAAAAGGTTTAACTTAATGCAATTAAATCAACATTACCATTAGCAATACTAAGATATCATATCCTATTGGCAGACGAATCTATTTCATCAACTCATCCCTACAAATTGACATCTTGCAGGCACGGTAAATATATATATATATATATATATATATATATATAATTGGCATATTGAATCTAAGACATATAAGTGCTTTACACATCACCAAATAACCATGTGAGACTTTAACTGGATTTGTATGACTATAGACTTTCCCATGCAGTATTTGATCACACGATTGAACTAATGGATTAAAATTCTTGACTCACTGCAAGCCTTATACAAGTATGATGAAAATCGACAATATGATTCATTAAGCCATGATCGAACACGATTTTGGATTAAAATTTATATATACAAGAAACACACAATTGCGACAAAGATTCATACTCGATCGGTTATTGACTCATACAAGAAGCGATCAAATATTTAAGCGTACGCAATAAAAGTTAGGTTTCTAAATTCATCAGTGTCCCGCTCTGATACCAACTGTAAGAAAAATTTTGTAATCGCAGGATCGATACACCATGAATTTAGAACACAATATATGAATATATATAAAGTTAAATTAACGTACCTTAAATCAATCATTGATAGTCGATCAATATGGATGTTTAGACAAACATCATTGGCTAGTTCTTCCTCTCCATCTCTCACCGATATTGACAGCTTTCAATGGGACAGGCGATTATCAGAATGTGGAGTGGAGAGGGAACCTAGCCAATTATATAATGTAACCCTAGGGCCCTCCCATCATGGGCTTTCTAGGATGGGCCTACACCAACTGTCAGACCATGTTTGTTAAAATCAAAGCCTTAACAATAGTGGGTCAAACAAATCAGGCCTTATAAGTCAAGTCCCATTAACCGTATTAATTTAGCCCGTTTTTATTTTATAAAAATAAAATATCCAATTAATAGAAGTACAAATTAGAATAAAATTTTAACATATAAAGCATGTATGGGCTTTTGGCGAACAAAATTAGTTACAAATTTGTATTATGTGATATATTTCTTTGAATCTGTCATGAATTTTGCCGTTACCGAAAGGCTACTTTTTTTTTTTGTAGTTCTCTATTTCATACTCCTTCAAATAAATAACAATTTAAGTTGTAAGAGTTCATAAATATTAATAGATTGAAATAAGTCATGATTTATATAATTAATTGTTAATGTAATATTTGGTTTGTCACAGTTGTGTAATTGCTGTTGTTTAGTAGACGCTTCTTTCTTAAGATTATTCTGAAAAAATACTATGTAATTAGTTTACATTCATTGAATTTTTCAATTTCATTGTATATGCGTTATTATTTTTATTTATTTTATTTTGTTGCATTGTTCTTATGTTTTAGTAATATATACTTCAGGGTAGGCATGACCCTAACCCTTACTCTAAAAATATCCGATTAAACATACCATATATCCTACTCTACCCGATTTAAATATTTACCCATTTGGGTATGTGTATTGGATATACCCTATTTTTAGAGTAGGGTATGGATTCTACCCAATCATATAATTTTTTTTTTTTGTCTTTTTTTTGATATTATGTTTTTTTTAACTCACACACACAGTTAACACATACACATGCATTTACACGCATTGCACACACATACAGTTTTCATGCACACACTGCACACACACACTTTCACACACACACACACACATACACATTTTTCACACACACGCACACACACATATATTTTTTTTCACACACACATATTTTTCACACACACACACACACACACAAAAAATATATTTTTCACACACAAACAAACACACCACACACACACATTGCGCGCATATTTTTCACACACACACACACACTGCGCACACGCGCACACATATTTTTCACACACACACACACACACACATACATTTCACACACACACACACTGCACGCACACACACACACATATTTTTCACACACACATACATATATTTTTCACGCACACACACACACTCATTTTTCATACACACACACACAGCGTGCACACACACACATTGCACGCACATTTTTCACACACACACATACATATTTTTCACATACACTGCGCGCGCACGCACACACACATATTTTTCACACACACACACATACACACTGTGCACACACACAGTTTCAAACACACACACTGCACATATATAGTGTGTGAAAACGCATACTACATGAAAAAAAACACACTGCACACAGTTTTGTGTGTTTTCACACAATATGTGTGTGTACAGTGTGTGTGTTTACACACAATATGTGAAAACTGTGTGCAGTGTATGTTTTCACACTGTGTGTGTGTGTGTGCATATACACAGTGTGTGAAAACTGTGTGCAGTGTGTGCAGTATGTGTGTTTACACATAGTGTGTGAAAACTGTGTGCGGTGTGTGTTTTCACACACTCTGTGTGTGTGTATTTTTTCATACATTGTGCGTGTGTGCAGTGTGTGTACTATGTGTGTGTGTGTTTTTTTTTCACACATTGTGTGCAGTGTGTATTTTTACACACAATGTGTGAAAAGTGTGTGTGTGTGTGTGTGTGTGTGAAAAATATGTGTGTGTGTGTGCAGTGTGTGTGTTTCCATACTGTGTGTGTATGTGTGTGTGTGAAAACTGTGTGCAGTGTGTGTGTGTGTGAAAAATGTATGTACAATGTGCGTGTGTGTGTGAAAAATGTGTGTGGTGTATGAATACCTATTGGGTAAAGATGTGTGTAGTGTGTGAATACCTATTGAGTATCATTACCTAATGGGTAGGAGCGGGTAAGGCCCTACCCTAACCCATTCATTTGTAGTAGTATGGGTTAGGATAGGGTATGGATAGATTTTAAAATTTTAGGGTATGGGTAGGATATGCATGGATACGGGTAGGATAAAACCCTACCCATTGACATGCCTACTTCAGGGTCAAGCTTTGGATTGTTGTTGTGTAGGAAACCCAATTGATCCATTTAGGACACATTTGTTAATTTTGATATGATTAGATATAATTCATTAAATATGGATTATTAAAGAAGAAAATATATCAAATTCTTATTTTTTTTTATTGTTTGTTGGCTTGTTTGTTCATTCAATATATCACATACTTTCACTCCTAGAAAACTAGTTTTTAGCCACGGATTTGGGATAAAATCCATGGCTAAATAAAATAGACACGGATAAAATCCGTGGCTAAATTTAGCCACAGAATAGCTATGTCCAATCCGTGGCTATATTCCAGACACGGACATAAATCCGTGGCCAAATTTGGCCACGGACTATTCATGGCCAAATTTGGCCACTTAATCCTGAAAATGCCAGGTCGTGACTTATTCGTGGCTATTAGCCACGGCCTAGCCGTAGTTGATTTGTGGCTAATCCGTTAAAAAAAAAGAGTTAATTGACCGCACTATTTCAAATATTAATTTTATTTTCCTATTGAGTAAAATGAATAATAATCCTAAATTAATTTAAATACATAAATCAAATATTTGAATTTATTTTATTGAATTAGTTATTTAAATTCATTTTTGATAAGTTATATCAAATGATTTTTGACAGTTAAATCAAACTTGATTTATTCTTTTGGTTCATAGCCCAATCAAGTATAATTCTAGCTTTATATTGTGGGATAACTTTCATAATTTAATGAAATCACTTATTTTGACAAGTAGTATTAGAACCATTGGAGGGGTTATAGCCACATTTAATCTTATATTCCAAATATGTGTTTCATTTTCTTCTTCATTGCATGAATATATATCAACTGTAAAGATTTTATCAAGTGTATAATTAAGAAATAATTTGAACACATAGTTGTATAGCATAAATGTGTATTATAAAATAAAAGATAAAATACTATCTCAAATAAGAGATCTTGTTAGGGTTGTAGCCTTCAAATATTTTGAAACTCCAATATATATCATGTTATATGTCATGGTCCAGTCCTTCATTTTTTTCCTAATCTTTGTTTTTTTTATATTGAAAAGTATTTAGTGATTGAATTAGTAATTTGTTAATTATAACAAATATTTAATAAATTAATAGCAAAAACAAAAATTATCACAAACATTTATTTAGATAATTTATATTTAGAATTTCACATAATTTATATTAGTTAAGTACAACAAAACTAATTCCTAAATAAAAAAAATTAAAGTGGTGTAGTGGTTTGATACTCTAACCTCAACCAAGAGGTTAAGAGTTCGAACTATATTAGATTCAAGAAAAACAATTTTAAAAAAATAGCCATGGATTTTCTGTAGCTAATGGCCATGGGCCGTGGCAACGGCTAGACCGTAGCTAATAGCCACGGGAAGGCCGTGGCTAACAACTAGCCATGGGTAGGCCGTGGCCACCGCGTCGCCGCGGATGGTCCATAGCTAATAGCTACGACCAAACCATGGCTAATTTTACATTGGACTGTTTTAAATTATCAATAACATTACACATCGTTGAATTATAGATAAAAATATAATATAAGTTATGACAATTGATTAATTATAAACTTTCAAACCCAAATAATTAACTTGTATAGATATACAAGTGATATAATCATTGAAGTGAACTGATCAAGAATATATATATACACACACATACACACTTATATATATATAGTATAATCCAATATATTGTGATATTATAATAAAATGGTAAAATCTAAACAAATAATTATCAAACTTAAGTTGTGTATTAACTTAATAGAACATTATCATATCGTGAAATAATTGAAACGATCATTGGTCATTCGAATTGATGTTCAACATGCAATCGTATCATTCAATTATATATCAACTTAAAAGATTTATTTGAGTAATAATAGTAAATTAAATGAGGGTTATTATTTGTTATATACTAGCAACACTGCATACTCTACGTGTGTGTAAAAATTAAAAATATATATTTCAATTTAGTACTTAAATTTTTTTTTTAGGATGAAAATATAAATATATTATTAAATTTCTTTTATAAGAATATTTTTTTAAGAATTATTTGAAATAATTTATTAAATTATAATAATTTAAAAATAAGATAATTATATGAAATAAAATTACATCATAAGAATGAACACAAAAAGAAAAAAAAGCCAAGTAATTGTAATTAGAGAAAGTGGTTTGTGGGTTAAGAACATGGGTTTTTTAAAGTGGATGTAATATTACAATATTAACCTTTTTATTTGCTTATTTATTGCATTTGTTTACTAATTAAAAGGGTAAAATTGACACATCAAAATTTGGTATCCGAATTGAATCAATTTCATGTGAATTTTCAATTTTAGCCACAATTTTACATATCTCTATTTATTCCACATAAAATTGAAGGGCAAATTTTGTAAAATCACATAAATAACCTCCATTTGTAAGACAAAATAGCTTTTTTTTTTATAATAGTATAGATAATAAATACTTAAGAAAACAAATTAACACATTTGTATTCAAAGAACATATTAAATCGAACACGAATAAAATAATTGAATAGTAAAACAATTGAATAGTAAAACAATTGAATAGCCATAGATTGGCCATGGAATATTGTCATGGCTAATCCATAGCTTTGACTTCTGTAAAAAATAATAATAAAATAAAATATGCTACATAATAGCCATGAACCACGTTGGCCATGGACTAGCCACGGATAATCCATGGCTAAATTTTTTCCTTGGCGTTGCATCCCCCCGTGTCTAATATGTGGCTAATTGCTCTTTTTCTAGTAGTGTTTTTCCATTTAACGTTTGATTGTGTGGATTTACTATGTTGGATTAAATGAAAAAAATACTTTATTATCCTCCCATTTTTTAAGTGTTTCATATATTCACTCTCAAAGTTATGACACACTTCAAACACGAGAATACTTACTTATTGTATCATTTTTAAAACTATCATCCACATTTTGATATGATTTATTTAATTAAATTCATTTAAACTAGTTAATTATTTTTATAAATCATAATATTGTGAATATTATATGTTTGCATAATTAAAAATATTTTCAATTTTGTATTATTCAAAGCTTGTATTTAGTAAAATAAATATTTAAATATTTAATATCAATTAATATAGCCCCATTTCTAACGTTTGTAATAATAATATGAATATATATATATATATATATATATTATATGTATTTTGTTTTTGGAATTTTTATTAAAAAATGGATGTGTGTTAATCGAGAAATGTATTAGGAAAAACATTATTATTTAGATCCTTAAAATTAACATCTTACACAATAATTTTTAAAATCTAGAACCATTCAAATTTTGAGTATTTTGTAAAAGTCAATTAGTACTATGGATCTAAATTATAAAGAATTATATTTTAAGGTACATATATAATGTTCTGTGGTCATGCAATATCACAAGATTTCAAAATGTACACGAAGAAGCTCATATTAGACAAAATGTGAGGGCAAGATTGTCCTTTCAAATTTAACAAAAGGAAGAAATAGAAGAAAGAAAACATGTCATGCCCTCTTATGTGTGAGATGTAATCTAACAAATCTATCAAATGGATCCCAGGCCTTTCTATAATCATAGGCCTAAAATTTTGCAAGCAAGTGACAAATTAAATGGGTAAATATATTCATTAGATCCATTCATTTAAAGTAACTATTTTTATTTAGAAGTTATATTAATCATGCAATTAATTTATTTTTATTTTTATTTAATACTTAATTACCAAATATATGAACAAAATGAATTAAATTATTTCATTTACCTTATTTATTCTTTAGACATACCAAAATATAAGAATGTTATACCAATATCATTTTGTTCTCATTGTTATTCCATTATGAGGTCCATTTCATTCTTACTCAAATCATTTCATACATACCAATCACTACCGATAAGTTTTTAAAATTAAATGATGTTCTTTTACAGCTTATAAACTTTTGGATTTTATTTATATAATTTGCCAAACTGTGTGCATGGAATGTGTCCAATGGCTGATAAGTTATAGTTTAGTTTAATAAACTGAGAGTTCGTAAACTCTTTTTTAGGTGTGAAAACAAGAAATAAAAAAGCGATATAATAAATTTAATATTATGTGAAAATTTTATTGAAAGTTATTTTGACACATATAAAATTATAACAATTTTAAATTTTAATTTGTATATGATTATTCATAATTATCCAAAAGGGCTTAAGTCCTAACACATATGATACATTTTTAATCGTATCAAATGATAAAATTATTATTATTTTATTTATAGTGTTGTATTTGTAGTATATATCAATTCCTTTAAAGAATTAAAATTATCTATCACTTATTTATGCATTAAAAAAGAATCCAATGAGATATTTGTACTAAAACCTAATATCACAATTATATATATTTACGTTATAAATTAAACTTTTGAATATACTAATTTGTCAATTACTTTCTATAGTGTGATATTTAGAACTTTATAGTCTATACAAAAAAGTTAATTGATTTATGTTCATTAATTTATTTTGTATCCAATATGATTCATTATAATACACATTTATACCATTAATAAAGTGCCTAGGGGCCTAATAACTACGTTGCTATGTTTTGGTCCCTTTTACGTTGGGTAAAATCTATTTTGATTCATGAGATTTGAATTCAATCTTGAAATAGTTTTTGTGTTTTAAATTGGCTTCAATCTCATCTTTTTCAATCATCATCCTACGACTTTTCCCTCCAAATTGCAGAGTCTTTTAGTAATTTTATACCTTATAATAATTAAATAAAGTTACTAAGAGATCTTAACAACCATATATTTAATTAGGAATCTTAACTATATTCACTTATGAAAAGATATTAACTTGAAAAAGAATTTACACGTTATTTAGTAACAGATTTGGTTTTCAAAACCCTTCTCCAATATGTGTGCGCGTGTGTTTTTTCTTCTGAACTTCAAACAAAATAAAAATCCAACATAGCATTTGAAACGTTAGAGAGATAAGAAATTTCGATGTGCAGAGAATAAATAAATTCACCTTCTAAAGTCTCATTCGAAAGGTCAGTTTTTTCTCATCTTTTCTTTTTCTAATAAAACTCATAAATAGTGGTGGGGGTGTTGTTGCAACCTGGTTTAGTTTATAGAAGCATGGATTGTGAGGGGAAAAAAAAGAGAGATGAAAGAAACAAGACTGTTTGTGATATTGTGCTTATTAATGGAACTAGAATTCTCATTAAAATGAATAAGCAAATGCAAAAAAGTGTTCCTTCTTGCGAAAGTGCTATTGGGTGTTCAATTTTATGATTATATATTTATTAATGATCACCCAAATCCATTTAATAATATTATAAAATTTTAGGGTATTATTAAATAAGATTTTGATTGCAAAATACAAAAGTAATAAGATTATTAAAAAATGTGATTAAATAGGCGTTGAAGAACATTTTAAAAATAATTAGGCCACACACTTTTGGTCCAGTTGCATTTTGAGCCGCTTAAGTACTCAAAAATATTGTTAGCATTAAAATATTTCTAATCAAATTTGATGGACTATTTTGCTTTTATTTTGAAACAATAGGGGTAAAACTACAACAAAAAATGCTATTTTCGGCGGAAAATAAAAAATAAGAATTTTTAAAATTTTCAGTAGAATTTCGGCGTAAAAAACCGCGGAAAATTAAAAAAAAATAATAATAATAATAATAATTTTTTTTAAAAAAATAATAATTTTGAATTTTTCGAAGGAATTTCAGATGAAAATTTCGCCTAAAATTTAAAAAAAATAAAAAATACTAAATTTGAATTTTGTGGCAGAATTTCGGCTGAAATTTCGCCGAAAATTTAAAAAATAAAGAAACAATAATAATTTTTAAATAAATAATAATAATAATTTTATAAAATTAAAAAATTTGGATTTCTATTTGAATTGTTATTATTGTTATTTTTTAATTAGGATTAATTAAATTTTTGTATGCTATATATACATAATATTTTGTATTATATATATAAATTTTTTAAAGAAATAAAAAATATTAAATTTTTCAATAAATAAAAAACTTATTATTATTATTATTATTGTTGTTGTTGTTGTTGTTGTTGTATGCTATAAATATATATTGTAATGAATTATGACAATAAAGTGAAGATAGTTCAACAGTAAAAGAGTTGTTTGCCAACCAAGAGGGAAAAGGTTTGACTCCTAGCGGGTCCAAAGTTTGGGGCAATTTCAAGCGTGTATATGCACGCGCGCGTGAGCTTGGGTGAGGTCCTGGGTTCGACTCTTAGGTTGGGCAATTGAAGTTTCATTTTAAATAATATTAAAAAAATTTCGGCAGCATTATTCGGCCGAAATTTTATTTAATTAAAAAAAAAAATTTCAGTGAAATAATTTGTCGAAATTCTACCGAAAATTTTAAAAAATTCAGGTGGAATTTCGGTAGATTATTCCACCAAAAATTTATTTAATTAAAGAAAAACTGCCGAAAATCCGCTGAAAATTGAAAAGCGACAAAAATTTATCCGGCGGATTCGTTCCGCCGAAATTAATTATTTCAGCCAAAAATTCATCGAAAATACCTTTTTTCTTGTAGTGTAAGTTTGATCTTATTTGTGTGAATATGCAATTTTAAGGTTGTTTTGGTCAATTTATATTTTATTGCCAAAGATACTTTCTGGAGAATGAATTGAATGATGACATTGAAGTCAATTGACAATATAAGGACTATTTTGAAATTGAAATCAAACATAAGGAATCAAAATAAATTTGATCTCTTTTATCTCTCACATTTCTAATTTATTTTCAATATGCTCTTTCTTCTCTCCTCTCCAACTCTTAGCGTGTTTTTAATTTATATATATATATATATATATATATATATATTCAGGCCTCTTTTTATCATTTTTAAAATTTTTGTTTCTTATTTATTTGGTAATCTTATAATTTTTTAAAAATTATTTTTCTATAATAAATTTTGTAAAATACATTATAAATAATTAAAAAATATACAATCATGTATAAAATGCAATAAATATTTTGATTTTATATTTAGAATTTAAATTATTATTTATTTTTATTTTACACATGCATCAAATGTGTCTAATCTATTCGTACATATAAATATTATTGTTCGTGTCTTGATTGGGATTAAATACTAATCGTATATGTTAGCGATTAAATTTCGTCCAATTAAAAATTGACAAGTATAAATTAAAATATTAAATATTAATTAAATTTCCTATTTTTATATTTTGGAATTTCCTAAATTTAATTTCAATATTAAATAGATGATTTTAATTGATATTTTAATATTTATTGTACCGGCGAATGAGGTGTCACCACGTGTCAATATGAAGTGTCCCGACCAATCAAATCAAGTCTTGCGGCCTAAAAGTCCAAAATTAATCAACTGGTGACAAGTAGCGCATTTGGTCAAATGATATTTTTCTTTTTAATAGTAATTTTTATTTAAGAGATAAATAGCGAAGAAGTCGGTAGCAACCCGAAGACCTTGCATAAATGCATATATATAGGGGTTATTTGGAGTTCAAAAGAAGATATCAAGAAGTTTTTAAGAGCCAGGGGACATCAAGAAGTTTTCAAGAGCAAGAAAAGCCAAGAAGATCCCGAAGTTATCTCAAGATAAGCTCACAAGTACACGATTTTCGTACGAGCTCTCAAATTCTCAAGTCTTCAAATCGCAGGCGATTGCTACAACGACGTACTACATCCATAAAGACTCTACTTCGTCTTCAAAGTACAAGTGCTTCAAGGCCTCGATTTCAAAACCGACCTTTGACTTCAAAGTAAATTGTGACTTCAATCCCCCAAATCTAGGAAGGAATCACATCATTCATCTGAGAACAAGCTTTAAGCTATCGAAAACAAATTCGGAGAGAAGAATCAGGGGATTAGTCTTCTAGGAAATTATTTGACTTTTAAATTGTATTGTTTCTTCAAATTTGAAATATTTATCATATACTTTTCTTGTCTTGTACTTGTTTATTTTACAGATACGAAATTTTGTGTAAACAATATATAAATATACAAAATACTAGCGGGTTGGTACCCCGCCCAAGGTACGGGGTTGCGAGGTCAAGTTTTGCTTTGTGTTTTACATGCAAATACATATTTTCTCATAAATTTAAGTTGTCCAACTAATTTCTAGGTGAAAAAGTGTGAGCATAAAACAAAGAAGTTATCCATTCTAAGAATCAAACAGAAATAACAAATGTAATTCCATAGATAAGTTAATGATTGCTAAATGCTTAATAATATGAACTCTAAACTAATCTTTTGCTATAACAATTTCCAAAAATCATTAATTAATTTCCATTAAATAGGTTAAATTTATTATGTCCATACTCAACCTCAAAACATTAAATAAGATTTTTTGACTTCTAAAATAAACCAATAAAACCCCAAAAAATTGTTAGGTGTTATAAAATAATAGAATAAAAAAAATTCTCTAATATAAAAAGGCAACTGTTAGATTAAAAAACTAAAAGGTCAAATTCCAAAAAAAACCCTTGAGTTGGCGAAATTGCTAAAATCCCCCCTCAATGGTTTAAAAATAAGCGAAAAATCTCTTGTGATTCAAAAAACACTGCGCGTTATGCCCCGATAACAAAGTGTGAGTGGCACGCACCCGAGTTGCATTTATGCATGTGTTTTTGTACCTTTTTGACTTTAGAATAATGTATTAATGACAGAAATGCTCTATAAGTATATTCACTATTATACTCTATTTTTTTAAAATTTAAACTTACTTATCTCATATTGCAGGTAAGCCCTTTTAATTTATGAAAATGATAAATAAACTAAAATTTAACATTATTTTTATATTATATATTATCTTAATAAGTCCATTTTCTTTTTATTTTAAATTATAAAATTGCAGCATAGACCCATTTCTATTTTTATTTTAATTATATTCAAAGATTATTTTTTATTCTATTTTTATAAAAAAACAATCAAATGATTCTTAAGGGAATTTAAAGTTTTTTTTTCATAATAATAGGAAATATTTCTATAATTTTTTCAAAAATTTTCATCATCTATTTTTTTTATTTTTTCATTTTATGAAAATAATAAATAAAATCTTAAAATACTGAAAATGAAGCTTAAAAATAAATTAATAGAAATAATTAAATCTCTCTCTCTCTCTCTCTCTCTCTCACACACACACACACACGTGGTCTTCTTTTTCTTTTCTTTTATTTCCATCTCTTCATCATCTTTACCCCTCTTCCTCCTCCTCCTCCCAAGTGCCATGCCTCCCTCCTCCTCTCCACCGATCTAAAGCCCCAAAAATGAAATCTTAAAATACTGAAAATGAAACTTAAAAATAAATTAATAGAAACAATTAAATCTCATCCCCCCCCCCCCCTCTCTCACACATACAAAGACTTGATCTATCTCTTCATCACCTTTAACCCTCTTCCTCCTCCTCCCAAGTGCCATGTCTCCTTCCTCCTCTCCAGCGATCTAAAGCCCCAAAAAACCACCATCAAGATCTTCATTGACCCATGCCCAAAAATTCCGGATTTAGAGGAAATATTTCTAGAAAAATTGGTTAATAAAAAATACAATCCCTTTCTTCTTCTTCTTTTATTTCACCTTCTTCCTCCTCGAGATCTCGATGGGTGTATCTCCATGGGTATATATGTGTGTGTTTGTGTGTAAAAAATACAAACCCTTTTTTTCTTCTTTTATTTCACCTTCTTCCTCCTCAAGATCTCCATGGGTATCTATGTGTGTGCGTGTGTGATTATATTTGTATATGTATATGATAAGTAGAAGAGTAGATGAGGTTGTTTTATTCTAAAACTAGAAATTCAGTGTAATTAATTGTCTTAATAAACGATACACTCGGGCGACGAAATCAATTGCGAACTGAAGACCTTCACTCTTATATATAATTGTAACTAAAAGTAGGAATCTAGTTTAATTGATTGCTTTAATAAACGATACACTCGGGCAACAAAATCAATTGCCAACTGTAGACCTTCACTCTTATATATAATTGTAAAAAAATAAGGACAAATGTCATCTCATTATAATGTCAATTTTTGCGTATTATTTCATAGGACAAATAATATTTAATTGCCATTCCATCTTTTTCTTTGTTCTTACGGGTCGACAATTGAAGCAATGAGAAATCCAATAAAAGGCCCATTTTCATGAAGCCCAAATGCTGCCGAAACTGTCAAACAACAAAATAGGAGTCTAAAGCGTGCCAAGTTCTAGAAAAAGCTGGAAACCGGATAAAACAAAAGCGTACCATATAGACCGACTTTTAAGACGCCTCCTCACCATACGATCAAATTAATCTCATCCGTCCACGCGTCATCGAGCTTCTCTATATACCCAAACCCTCTCCCTCATCGACCCTCATGTCCTCTGTGTGTCAACATTCTCAGGCTCTATTCTTTGGTTGTCTGTGGTTTGATGAGACCGATTCAGTCATCATTATGTTGATTCGTCCGTTGATTACATGCGTTGATTAAATTGAAATCTGGATTCGTGGTTTTTATTTTTCCTGATCTCTCTTCCGTTCATAAACGAGTTTTTCTCCGTTTCTGGATTGGTTTTCTACGGGCGAATGTAGTTTGACAAGGATCGATGTTGGATCATGGATCAAGATTTGGTGCATAGTCCTGCGGTTTGATTTGTCGTGTCTTCTTCCCTTCTCTGCCTTTGGTTCTGGGTTGATTTGGCTCTTGGTTGAATAGGTTCTTGGTTGATTTTTGTTTTCTCTAATTATCTGCAGATGAAAACTATGGGACGGGACGATGGATTTACATTTAAGGCTAAATTTAATTTGATTTATGCCTTCTAGTTTCTGTTCCTCTTTTGGTAGTTTGTTTTATGAGAATCTAATCTCCGTTCTCTATTTGTTCCTCGTCCTTGGTGTGGTGGTTTGCTTATACGATAATCTTCATTCTCTCTTCCCGCATGGATTTGGGGGCATGGATTTATGGGGGAAGGACTAAAATAACTTTGATATCTTTCCCTTCTAGTTTTTGTTCCTCGGTCTTTGGCGGTTTGCTTATACGAGAATCTTCAGGCCTGGATTTATCTCTTCTGCAGATTGATTGGGGCTCAAATAAATTCAAATGACCTGCTGGCCAGTTTTTGTTACCATTTTTTCGTGGTTTGCTTATACAAGAATTGGCAAAATTAATTTAATTTATTTGCTTTTTAGTTTTTGTTCCCTTTGTTCCGTTTTTGTGGCTTGCTTATATGCGAATCTCCATGCTTAGGAGTCTGGATTTCTTTCTTCTGAAGACAGATTTCAGGTTTTTGCAATGATGGTTTGACAACTAATTTTTGATGGGAGAAAGGGCTAAACTGCATTTGATTGAATTCTTTCCTTGCTAGTTTTTGTTCCCATTGTTTGGTTGTTTTTGCTTATGGGAGAATTGTTCTGTTCTCTCAGGAGTCTGGATCTTTTCTGATTTGTGTACGAATATATTTGGAACGATGGTTTAACACCTGCCTTGTGATTGGAGAAAGGCCTAAGCTACATTTAAATTTTTGCTTATACGGGAATTTCACTCGGGGTCCTTGGTTTCTTTTGTGTGCAGATGGAGACTTATGGGATGACCTAATTTTCGACGGAAGATAGGACTAAAGCTAATTTTTTTTTTCACAGCTTGTTTTTCCCCCCTCTTATTTGGTATTCTGCTTATATGAGAGAATCTATGCTTTTATTCTGTTAGGAGCCTCCACTTCTTTCATTGGGTGAGGTACATTTATGGGATAGCGGTCACACGTAATTTGTGATGGAATAAAGGGATAGGATTAAATTTTGATTCTTTCTCTGATAGTTTTGTTTCCCTAGCGTCTCTGCTTATCCAAGAATCTTTGTACTGTGTTTTGTCGGGATTATCCATCTGCAGATGGAGAATTTTGGGAGCACACGTTATTTCTGATTGGAGAAATGGCTAAAACTAAATTTAATTTCTCTAGCTGATAGTTTTGTTCCACCTATTTGGTGATCTGCTCGTAACCAATCTTTTCATACTGTGTTTTGTCAGGGGTTTTCTACAACTACAGATGGCGATATTTGGGGCGATGCTTTTGCACCTAATTTTGATGGGAAAAGGCTAAACTTAATATCTTTCCTTGCTGGTTTTTCCCCCTTTTCGGTGGTTTTTGCTTATATGAAAAATTTCAATCTTTTCCCTCAGGAGTGTGTTTGATCTGTAGACTGAGAGTTATGTTTTACACCTAATCTGTGATCAGCTAAGGGGCTAAACTAAATCCCTTCCCTGTCAGTTTTTATTCCCTTTTTGGTGGTTTTTGCTCATATTGGATTTTCTTCCTCTGTTCTCTCAGGAGTCTGTATTTTTTCCATCAGTAGACGAGAGTTTTGGATAATGGTTTTATGCCTAATTTGTGCTGCAATAAAGGGCTAGAACTAAATTTCAACTTTTTTCCTAGCTAGATTTTGTTCTGCCTCTTGGGTGTTTAGCTTATTACACATTGTTCTGTCACGAGTGAAAATTTCTTTCATATTAATGGAGATATTTGGGACGGTTTTACACCAAATTCGGTTGAATAAAGGGCTAGATCTAAACTTAGTTTCTTTTCCTTTTATTCTTTTTTGCTCCGCTTTTTGGTGTTTTGCTTATATGAGAATTTTTATATGCTGTTCTGTCAGGAGAATGGATTTCTTTCATATGCAATTGGAGAATATTGGGACCATGGTTTTACACCTAATTTGATGGAAGAAAAGGCTAAGACTAAATGGGTTTCTTTTGCTGTTTGTTTTTGTTAACCCTTTTTGGTGGTTTGCTTATACAAGAACTTTTGATCTCTCAGGAGACTAGATTTCTTTCATCTGCAGACGTATTTGGGACGATTGGTTCACACCTACTTTGTTATGGGAGAAAGGGCTAAGCCAAATTTAATTACCTCCTTGCTAATTTTATTTCACTTCTTCCTTCGGTCCTTACTTATATGATAATTTATACTCCTCTCAGGGTCTGGATTTCTTTAATCTGCAACAGAAGTTTGGGACATGGTTTTACGCTTAGTTGTGTGTTGGGAGAAAAGGCTAAAGCTAAACTGGATTTATTTTCGTGCTAGTTTTTGCTCCCATTTTTTGATGTTCTGTTTATATGAGAATTTTCACACTTTGGTCTGTTAGGTGCTTGGATTTCCTCCATCTGCAGACAAAGGTGTTCGGGTCAATTGTTTTGCGCCTAATTTGCGATGGAAGAAACAGCTAGAATTAAACTTAACTCCTTTTGTTTCTATTTTGTGCTAGCCCTGTGTCGTTTGCTTATGTGAATTTTCATACTCTGTTTTGTTAGGAGTATGGATTTCTTCAATCTGCAGATGGAGAATTCTGGGGACCATGGCTTTACACCTAAAGTCTGGAAAAAAAATTCTGTGACTAAAATTAATTTCTTTTCCATTTGTTCTTGATCTTCTTTGGTGTTCTGCTTATATCAGAAGTTTATATTTTGTTCTGTCAGGTGTGGGTTCCTCCCATCTGCGGATGATCAGTTTTGTGTCAATGGTCTCACGCCGAATTTGTGATGGAAGAAAGGGCTAAAAAATGCACTTAATTTCTTTTCCCGTAGTTTGTGTTCCACTTGTCGTTGTTTTGCTTATATGGGATTTTCTTATTCTGTTCACGAAGGAGTACAGATCTCTTCAATCTGCAGAGGAGAATACTGGGCCAAGAAAAATGCTAATTCATTCGTTTCACCCTCTGCTGTCACCCCTTCCTCCTCCTTTCTCACTGGTGGTTTTGCTTATATGAAATCTTTGTACCTGTACTCTCAGGAGAGTCTGGACTTTTCCCGTTAGCATACACAGAGTTTTGGGGAACCACAAACGATTTTACACCTAGCTTGTGATGCCTAAAGGGCGAGAACTAAATTTAATTTATTGCCCTGCTAGTTTGTACCCCCACTTTGATTGTCTGCTTATATGAGATTCTTGGTATTCTGTTCTTCAGGAGTCTGGATTCCTGTCGTCTGAGATTTTGGTTGTGAGGAGTATGGATTGGACAATTTTGGTATCATAGTTTACACTTAATTTGTAATGGAAGAAAGGGCCTAAAGAGAATCTAATTTCTTTCCCTGCCTTTTGTGTTTCTCTTCCTTGGTGGTTCACTTATATGAGAATTATGAGAATTTTGGTGTTCTGTTCTCAGAGCGGTGGATTCTTTTTTCTGCAGTTTTGGGATGGTGGTTTTACGCCTGATTTGTGATGGAAGAAAGAGCTAAGTAGCTGATTTAATTCCGTCTCCACTTGTTTTTGTTTCCTGATTTGGTGGTTTGCTTATATGAGAGTTTTGTTGTTTTGTCCTCTCAGGAGTATGGATATCCTCCTCCTGCATTTTGTGACTTTTGGGACGGTGTTGCCCCTAATTTTTGATGGAATAAAGGGCTATAACTAAACCATGTTCCTTTTCCTCTGCTAGTTTTCGTTACCCCTCTCTGGTGTTCTGCTTATACTGAGAATTTTCATGCTCCCCCCTTGTTATGGGACCTGTCAATGTGGTTTCTTTTCCCTATATGAAGTCTTGGGTGAGAATGTCAAAAATCTGTAAGTTTTGTTGTATCTGAAGGCTCCACAACCAGGTTTTTATACTTTTGGAGATACCTTTTTTCCAGGGCTTATCTTTATTTTTGTCAATTGAGGTGTTCACTCTTCAGAGTTGAAGACTGTATAGTACTCTCATTGGGTTGTTATTGATGCCTGCATTGCACTTCTTGGCTGCTGCCTTGGATCTCGGATTGTATTGAACAGGAGTGGTGGCGAAAGTAGCATGGTCCACATTAAATATGAACCTTATGATGCTATGGTTCCAGATCTCGCGTCATTCTCTCCCATCCTATTGTCTTCAAGTTAATGCTATGAACTTCCGTTCTTATCCTATCTTCAAATCCCTACTGTGCATTGCTTTGTTTGCAGGAAACTGTGGAACAAGAAGGGTGATGATCGTCCAACCTCTATTTTCTGGTCTCTGGTCGGTGTTGTGCTGTTTACACGTATCTGTTATAAGATGCCATCCTTACATTATCCCTCAGTCCTTTATGAAAGTGTGTCTACTTAGTTGTATGCATCCATTAGGATCTTGATGTCTGCTCTTTGGTTTCAGTTTTGGCCTGTTTGGTTAGGGATTTCAATCGGTTCAGTGGCTTGAGACTGATGGGAATGGCTTTCTGTGGTGAGGTGGTTCATTTTTATGTGGCTTTGGCCACAGTGGTTTCCTTGTCCTTGCACTTTTTGTATGAATCATGTTCATTGTAGTGTTATGCAGTTGCAAAGTAGTTGGTACGGTTACATTATTGGAATATATGGCTGTGGAATACATATTTGTACATTTGTTGCCTGGTTTGTGGTCGCTTGTTGATTGCAGGATTGAGTGCTGTCATCTATAAGGATTGCGAACGAAATTAATTTTAGTTTATCATACTTCATTGGCAGTTTTGGTAAGACAGCGTGATTTAGAGCTTCAGTTTTCAGCTTCAGTTTTGAGGAAGATTTGCTAAGTTTGTCTGCTGAGGTTGTACTCTGGAGCAATATTGGCTATGTTCGGTTTGTGAATGTCTGAACCAATGCTGTTTTGTTTCCTTCTGCTGCTCTGGCAGTCGCTTGGTCATTTTACTGGTTGTCAAAGATCCAACAATCTACTTAGCTGCTCTTCTGAGTCTTCTTCTTCCTGTTGTTCTTTTCTTCTTGCAGTCCCCGTGCCCAATGTGTTTGATTCTAGTGATTCTTCCTGCTGTCCCCATCCCGAACATATTTTAAGGTCATGTTTATTCATACTTGCAGATATGTCTCATGTGGCCTTTCTTGCAAGTTATGAGTAATAATATGTGCTTGTGAATTTCATAACCCATTGTTAGTATGTGGTCTCTTTATGTTCATACGCCTGCCCACTGGAAGCATGTCTGCATGTTACACAGTGGCTGAAAACAAAATTGTTTTCTAGGTCAAGTGCGTGGTATAGTTGCTTCATTTTGTTCTACTTACGTTTTCTGTCGGGTAAACCCAGTTTCAGCAACTTTTTTTGATAAAGTTTGTTTGAACTTCCATTTGAGGCTGTTGCTGCTGCTGCCCAGGTTCTGTTTCTTCTGAACTTCTTGCCCAATTGGGAAGTTAATCAAATGAAGTGTCTGGCTCTTGGATTTTTTTGGTGTTCTTTTCTGGGAATTGTGAAATTGTCCAGTGCCGTATGATGGAGATGCTTGTGAGATTCTGGATGTGCACCAGTGTGTGGTCTGGTTCTTATGATGGACAACATCCTGCTTTATTGTTATTTTGCAGATTTGGTTTGGGTGAATTTTGCAAGGAGCCAAAGGCAATTATCTATGAGGGACGCTGACAAGAAAGTGGCAGGTTCTTTAGGACTGTAGGTTGTAATTTGTTTGTGTTATGTTGCAGTTTATAGTGTTGCACGAGGGAGGCAATCATAGGTTTTTACCTGAAGGGGTCTCACTCTGTTGCGGTCAACGTATAGGTACCAGTTGAGCTAGCTGCTGTCAGTTTGTGATTTTGTTTCATCTGTATTAAACAATTGTTTTAAAAAAGAGTTAGGAGGAGGTTAATTTTCTTTAAGAGCTTCTAAATTCCAACATTTTTGGCTCTCTTTGGTGTTGTTTTGGAAGAAGTATTTTGTGGAAATATATTTTGGTAGTGGGTTGTGAGAATGTGTACTATAAAAATATATTTGGTTTTATTTTAGGGGAGACAAATTTCACTATGTCTGTTATTGTAAATTTTTATTTGGTTAGTAATATCCCATCAAAGTTTTATAAATTAAAATTATAATTATAATGGTATAATAATTAAAAATAGAATTTATTGCATTTTTCATCCCAAAAATTTGACCATAATTCAATTTTGGTCCTAATGATTGGATGTTTCTAATTTGGATCTCTAATGTTATAATTTGTTACTCAATGCAAGGTTGTCTTTCAATTAAATTTTTCGTTAAAAATTCTAATATTATCTGCAATTTATCCAATTACAAGATAAAAAAATACCAATTGCCCTCCAAATAAAAGAAAAGAGTTAAAGAATTTTCTTGGAAATATATTTTGGTAGTGGGTTGTGAGAATGTGTAAACTATAAAAATATATTTGGTTTTATTTTAGGGGAGACAAATTTTACTATAAATGTCTTTTCATGTAAATTTTTATCTGGCTAGTGATATCACATCGAAGTTTTATTAATTAAAATTATAATTATAATGGTATAATAATTAAAAATAGAATTTATTACATTTTTCATCCCAATAATTTGACCATAATTCAATTTTGGTCCTAATGATTGGACGTTTCTAATTTTGATCCCTAACGTTACAATTTGTTACTCAATGCAGTGCCGTCTTTCAGTTAAATTTTCTTGCCTTGGCTAGGATTTGAACCTTGATCATGTAGCGGCAAAATTTTGAATTCTTTGATGCCGCATCAGCCATTACCTAGCATTCAGTAACAGGATATAATAATCTTTCTCCAGCACCTCCATAACCAACACTGGGACTTAATTCAAAATTACTCACCAATAACGATTGTGCACGAGAGCACACGTATACACATACACAAGTTCAATACTCGATATCATTTACACTAGCTTAAAATCCGACCTTTTTAAGAAGCAACAAAACATGGTATTGTCCCTTCGTCATAAAATTGAAACAAATTTGGTGAATTTCGTTGTTGATGCGTTTTTTGTGCCCACAAATGTTTGTAGATCTAAGAAGATTTGCATTTTTGAATATCTTTAGTGTTGTTACATTCCTAAGCAAGTACAACAGTAGGCGTGATGGAGTAAACGAGGGTATCTCTGTTGGTGCATAGTATGGACCATCTCAAGCGGCAATTAGGAGGAATGAATGTATCCGTGATAGTTAGTTGAAACGCCCAACTAAACAAAAATTATAACAAAACGATGCTTAAGTTCAGAAATCTGTGTAAAGGTGCTGCCGGGTTCAACCAACCAAGTCTTGTCCTAGTGCAACCAATTTAACTCAATTCCAGTATCAAATAATTCTAGGAATTATTTATTCCCTAAAATGACATTGTTTCTTCAAACTTTTATCAAGGAAAGGCAGAAAATTAATAGAATAACCTTATTATAAAAATATATATTTTTTATATTTATTGAATTGCTTATTCTTTATTAAATAAAATCCTTAAATCTTGCAAAATTTCATATCTCGAAAATACAATCCATATAATAGTTTTAAATGTAAATAAATATCTAAAGTACTTATAAATTCAAATTATTTCCTAGAAGTTTGAAAAAAAAACAAAACATAAAATTTTGTACATTTGAGTGGTATTGTCTCTTTCGACCGACAATTTGGTTAGTGATAATGGCCCAATTTGCTTAATAATAAAAAAAAAGGCCCGTAATCATTAATTATAATTTAATGGTTGCGATTCATTTCTCTTTGCCTTTCGTCTTCAATGTTGTCGTGAACTTCATTTTCTCTAGGCAACTGATCCGTTTCTAGCCAGTTCCCATTCCAGTACACAATAAAAGTAAGTTAAATTCCCAGAACACCGCATTAGTCCCAAGCCTGCTATAGGACGGAACACCGAAACAGAGGCCACCGTTACGGCTATTATAGCGGCATTCGGGAAAACCATGATCCACAATGACACAAGTTGGAGAAAACATAGCAAATAATGTCAAAGGTAGAACGCATTGCTTAAGGGGCATTGAATGAGAAAGAATATCGTGAAGGCAAGTCATTTTGAATCGATAAAAGCACTCCTAACCAACACCGGGACTTTAATTCAAAATTACTCACCAATTATAGTCGTGAACGAGCGCACACGTATACACATACACAAGTTCAATACTCAATATCATTTACACTAGCTTAAAATCTGATCGTTTTGAGAAGTAGCAAAACATGGTATTGTCCCTTTGTCTTAAAATTGAAACAAATTTGGCGAATTTCATTGTAGATGCGTTTTTTGTGGCCGCGAACGTCTATAGATCTGAGAAGATTTGCATTTTTGTGTATCTATCGTGTTGTTACATTCCTAAGCAACTACAACAGAAGGCGTGATGGAGTAGACGGGGGTATCTCTGTTCTTCGGTAAAACTCCCACATCGGACGCTGGAAGATAGCCTCTTAGATGATGGGAGCATAAAGCAAAGATTGTAGGAAATTACTAAGCATACCTTTCTCGGCCTTTTGGCTAAGATCAAGTGTAGTATTTGTTCTTATCAGTTTAATATCTGATACATGAGCCATCGGCTCGCATGATATTAAATTAATTTTTTTAATGGGGAGAGACCATCACAGTAGCTTGCTGCTGGGGCTCTCGAGCGTTGCCTTGGCGTTGCATTATTGCCATGGCCTGGTGTACCCAACAAAGTCCCAGTTTAATTGTTTTTACTTGTTTTTTCTAATTCTTATCTATGAATCTTCTGAGAAGTAACTGAAGAAAATGCATTGGTTAAATTGCGACGCATTAGCTTAAATTCACGCCGAAACAAGTCTTGTCCAAGTCCAACCAATTTAACTCAATTCCAGTATCAAATAATTCTAGGAATTATTTATTCCCTAAAATGATATTGCTTCCTCAAACTTTTATCAAGGAAACACTGAAAATTAATAGAATGACCTTATTATAAGAAATATTTTTTTTTTATCTTTTTTGAATTGCTTATTCCGTATTAAATAAAATCCTTAAGCCTTGCAAAATTTCACATCTCAAAAAAACAATGCAAATAATAGTTTTAAATGTAAATAAATAACTAAAGTACTTATAAATTCAAATTATTTCCTGGAACTTTGAGAAAAAAAAAAATAGATGATTTTATAAATTTGGTGGTATTGTCTCTTTTGACCGACAATTTGGTTTGTAATAATGGGCCCACTTTGCTCAATAAAAAACAAAAAGAAAGCGAGCCCATAATCATTAATTATAATTTAACAATTGCGATTCATTTCTCATTGCCTTTGCGATTCATGTTTCAAATGAAAATTTTCATTGAAAAATAATTTTGATGAGGAAAAAGTATTGTTGGAAGCAAAAGGAAAGTCTATTCTTTCATATGTTGGGCTCTCAATCATATTGAGCTAGTTTGTTGTCAACACAAACGCAACATAACAGAAGAATTGTACTAGAAAAAGGATCCCACATTGTGTAGGAATAAATGGATTAAGAAGAAGATGGCGTATAAGATGAACCTGAAGAGCGTAGAGGTCCATACTTACCTGGATGGGGTCAATGGGCGATCAAGTAGGCCCATGGCCTAGGTTGGTGACCTCCACTGCACTTGGGAGAGGTGCCCGCCTAAGGTCGGCCCGAGTGGTCGAGCCTACATCATAATTTGTGGTAGAGGAGGCCTGCGTTCGCTTGGCCTCACCCCAATTCTTGAATCCAAAATATTTTTTTTTTCTTGATATGAGTTTGTGCTCGGAGGTGATGCTTGTGCCTTAATAAATCCCAGTAAACCTCATGGAAAAATTACTTCAAATCGAAAGATTTAGATACGAATATGCGATAGCTGCTATGAGCACATCCAATCCAGTCGTACCCCGAGCAACAGAAAATAGAGCCATCATGGGTGTAGGAGACTGCTCCAATTACCTTGTCACGTCCCATCATACATCTTAGAGTCAATAATTTTGGGTTTGGGCAAAAATAAATAATAATAATAATAATAACAAATCACACAGAACCAAACCTAGAACTCGGCATTGGAAGACTAACAAGTAATTCCTTAAAAGATCTTTATACTCTTCTCAATTTGTTGGATTTTAGCGGGAGGTGAAAGCAAATTTAATTTGTGCACGTGCTGTAGTTTCCAGCAGCTAGCCAAAGCCAAGAGATGTGGTGGAAATTCTGAAAACTTGATGGGACGTACTGGCATTTTTAACCTGAGCTTATAGAAGTCTTTGTTACTAAGCAGAGAGATGGGCGCAATTCTTAAGTTTTGTTAAATTCACGAAATTTGATAGTTAGATTCGGAGAGGATAGACGATGTCCTTTTCTTGCGGAAATCCCAATCATATATGTTTTCCTTATTTGGGTAGGTAACTTGTTGATAATTAACGTGAAAAAATACTTAAGTGTTGATGCGCAAGAATGGAGCAGTGTTGAAGCCCAGTAAAGAGTCCCACATCGAGAAACGACTGGCAGCAGTTGAGAGTTAGGGGAATAAAATTGAGTCGGTGGAGCGGCGAGCAAAATTACGCAGCTGCGCGGTGAGCACAGAGCGAACTATTCTTTCGCCTTTTACTAAAGAATACCGTGTGCACGCCGCAATACAAGCAGCATATGCCACTTTTTTGGAGGGTCCTTTCCCTCAGGGAAGGCCCCGATAATTAAGTTAATATGTTGTCTTACTTTAGCCGTTGCAGTGATGTGAATGTTTGTGTCATTTAATAAATTAAATTGACCCTCATTCCAAATTCTAAGACTGAAAATGTGCTTCCTTCAAGTATCATGTATGAAACTTGAAAGGAAAATAAATTCTATTTAGACACGAGAAAGTTGAAAAGTAGTTTTATTAAAAGGTTTAAAATTTATCTTAGACGGTTTTGATTATTTTTCCGAATAATTTTAAAGTTCTCCCAAACTCTCTATAGAAATTACAAACTCCACCATGAGCCACACTTCATTGGCATAGACGATCCAATCCAAAGTTGGTTTCCTTTCATGAAGTACGTAGAGTTTTCCTTAACTCTATTGGAGCAATAGTAAACAGAAAAAAAGGCCCTCTTGAATCTCTTTTCTTGTAAGATATTAAGCGGGCATCTTGAAACTAAACTCAACCAGTCGAAATTATAATGTGTGAAAATACAAAACTACTCGAATTCAACTCATTTAATAATTTGACTCAAACAAAATTTCAAGTTCGCGATAAGTTTAGTCAAAATTAAGGAATAGGATCGCCTTGATCCGTTTTGCGTCCCACATCGAGAATTGATAAAAGTGCGTCAGTCCCGCAGACAATAAATTGACAGGTGCTATGAGATGTAAAACTCATCTTTGCGCTTGGGGCAATGACGCAGCTAGTGAGGTTCTAACCGATGCGCGTCTATTGCTGGTTGAAAACTATTTCCAAACCCCCTCTTGGGCCTGGCTTTGGCCCTGGCCTTTGAGAATTTCTTGAAGGGCTCCCTTCCCAGGGTAAAGCCTTACAAATTTTCAGTTTCAAACATTAAAATTTTGGCTACCTGCTAGGTTTTATTATTTTGGTGTGAAACTTGTGATGATCAAGCATATAAATAACCAAATTCATTTTATAATTTCATCTAAATTTGAATTTAGAACTCTAGACTTGGGTTATACAAATTAGAAAGATGCCGCACCAGCTAATTCGGGATACAACGATCTTTCTCCAACAGCTCCATAACCAACACCGGGACTTAAATTCAAAATTACTCACCAATTATAGTTGTGCACGAGCGCACACGTATACACATTCACAAGTTCAATACTCAATATCATTTACGCTAGCTTAAAATCTGACCGTTTTGAGAAGCAGCAAAACACGGTATCGTCCATTGGTCTTAAAATTGAAACAAATTTGGTGAATTTCGTTGTAGATGCGTTTTTTGTGCCCGCGAACGTCTGTAGATCTGAGAAGATTTGCATTTTTGCGTATCTTTCGTGTTGTTACGTTCCTAAGCAAGTACAACAGAAGGCGTGATGGAGTAGACGGGGTTATCTCTGTTCTTCGGTAAAACTCCCACATCGGATGCTGGAAGATAGCCTCCTAGATGATGGGAGCATAAAGAAAAGATTGTAGGAAATTACTAAGCATACCTTTCTCGGCCTTTTGGCTAAGATCAAGTGTAGTATCTGTTCTTATCAGTTTAATATCTGATACGTGAGCCATCGGCTCGCATGATATTAAATTAATTTTTTTAATGGGGAGAGACCATCACAGTAGCTTGCTGCTGGGGCTCTCGAGCGTTGCCTTGGCGTCGCATTACTGCCTTGGCCTGGCGCACCCAACAAAGTCCCAGTTTAATTGTTTTTACTTGTTCTTATCTATGAATCTTCTGAGAAGTAAATGAAGAAAATGCATTGGTTAAATTGCGAAGGATTAGCTTAAATTTACGCCGTAACAAGTCTTGTCCACGTCCAATCAATTTAACTCAATTCCAGTATCAAATAATTCCAAGAGTTATTTATTCCCCAAAATGACATTGCTTCCTCAAACTTTTATCAAGGAAACGTTGAAAATTAATAGAATGACCTTATTATAAAAAAATATTTTTTTTTTATCTTTTTTGAATTGCTTATTCCCTATTAAATAAAATCCTTAAACCTTGCAAAATTTCACATCTCAAAATACAATGCATATAATAGTTTTAAATGTAAAGAAATAACTAAAGTACTTATAAATTCAAATTATTTCCCAGAACTTTGAGGGAAAAAAAAAACAGAATAGAAAATTTTATACATTTGAGTGGTATTGCCTCTTTCGACCGACAATTTGGTTTGTCATAATGGGCCCAATTTGCTTAATAATAATAATAAAAAAAAAAGCGAGCCCATAATCATTAATTATAATTTAACAATTGCGATTCATTTCTCTTTGCCTTCCGTCCTCGGTGCTTCCGTGAACTTCATTTTCTCTAGGCAACCCGTCCGCTTCTAGCCAGTTCGCATTCCAGGGCAATAAAAGTCAGTCAAATTCCCAGAACACCGCATTAGTCCCACGCCTGTTATAGGACGGAACACCGAAACAGAGGCCACCGTTACGGCTATTACAACGGCATTCGGGCAAACCACGATCCACAATGACACGAGTTGGAGAAAACTTAGCAAATAATGTCAAAGGTAGAACGCATTGCTTAAGGGGCACTGAATGAGCATGAATATAGTGAAGGCAAGTCATTTTGAACCCATAAAAGCACTGCTAAGATTGACAGCAATAGATTTGCTTATTTATAAATTCTAAGTTTTACTTAGAGAGGATAGATGAAATTTCCGTATTTGGACCGGTAATTTTTAATACTTAAGGGAAAGAAATATTTGATGCTCGGCTGTGGGGCAGTATTGAAAACCCCATAAAATCCCACATCGAGAAAGAACGAACAACAGTTGAGAGCTATAGGAATAAATTGAATTGGGGGAGCAGCAAAGAAAGGCACGCAGCTGCGCGGTGAGCACAGAGCGAACTGTTCTTTCGCCTTTTACTAAAGAATACCGTGTGCTCGCCGCAACACAAGCGGCAAACGCCACTTTTTGAAGGGTTCTTTCCTTTTGAGAAAGGCTCCAACAATTAAGTCTATATTTCTTTTACTTTTGCCGTTGCAGTAACTTGCAAATTTATTTAATATAATAAAATTTGTTACTGCCCGCGCCTTATTTTGCATTTTTCTTAAATCTTTATTTATTTTTCTAAAAATTAATTTATTGAACGGATTAAAAATAGGAGTCGACTTTAAAGTAGTAATTTGATTTAAAAAATAGTTCAGTCAAGTTTTTGATATTAAAGGCTGAAGAAGAGTTTGCTACAAAAGCGAATTTTTGATTTTAAAAATATTTTCAATAACTTCTTTGTATAAAGTTTCATTTTAACACGTTATTAGTTTTCTTCTGAGTAGCTTTTGGCCTGAAATTAAATGGTCCACTCAGTCGAATTCCGATGCAGAGATTCGCCCCTGTCCTTTTTTGTTAAGGAATTTAGGCCGTCGTACGACGAAGATGGCCGTAAAAAGTTCAAAGCTAAGATCGCCCCTTCTCCTTCTTCAAGCAGCTTTCTAAGTTTTTTCCTTTTTCTTTCTTTTTCCTCTTTCAAAGAAAATCTTTGAACAACTTGGAGTAGTTTTTAATTCTACCGCTACTGACTTTTACTACAAAAATTAAGCACTTCCCAAAAGTAACATACATATTGTCTTTCCATGAGCGTAAGTGTAACTAGCCCCGGGCTGCAAATATCATTCTTTCAAGTTGAAAATCCGACTGCTTTCAGAAGCAGTACAAAACATGGTAGTGCTCTTTTGTCTTAAAATTGTTGGCGAAGTTTGAAGGGTTGTTGATGCGTTTCCAGTGCCCACAAATCTTCGAGTAGGGATAACATGTCCGAGAATTGAAGCGGAAGATTCGTTGTGTTTTTTTCTTATCGTTTGTAGTTTAGCGTTGCTACAGTCCCAGGCAAGCGCAATAGAAAGAGTGATGAAATAGACAGAGTGCTTACGTTCTTTGGTGAAAACCCACAGCGGGTGCTGACAGCTATCCTCTTAGACGATGGCAGTACAAAAAAAAAAACTTTAGGACTTTGTTGAGCATACCTTTCTCGGCCTTTTGGCTAAGATCAAGTGTAGTATCTGTTCTTATCAATTTTATATCTGATGCGTTAGCAATTGGTTCGCATGATATTAAATTAATTTATTTATGGGGAAAGCCCACCACAGCGGCTTGCTGCTGGAGCACTCGAGCATCGCCTTGGCGTTGCACTGCCGCCATGGCCTGGAGCACCCCACCAAATCTAAGTTGAACTATTCTTGTTGTTCTGATAACGAAACATAGAAGAAAAAATGTAAGTTAAATCATGTAAGACTAAACAAGTAAACTTAAAGCGAAAATAATAATAAAACTGTTGAATCGGGGATGGTGACGCGAGTTGGGCACGGAGAAGTAATTATCGTATATTTGTTGGAGGTATAACGACTGCTGGATGTGTGATGGTGCAAAATACGGCTAGTCCAATTTTATCGGTGATTTGGTTGGATAATCCATTTGAAACCCGTATTTCACGTCAGTCTTACCTAATTTCACTTTTCAATTGGTTCAATTCATGTTATGGCTGAAGATACCATAAAACTTAATCGGACTTAAAGAATTCATTAATTTAAGCTGCACTTAAGAAAATCATAAAATTAAAGTACGAGTTTTAGACTGGATATTTACAGACTAATGGTGCAAAAAGTAAAAATTGTAGTCAAGAGTACGCGTCTTCCAAGCGACTCGGAGAAATTTGACGCAAAGTTGGGGAGAACATACTAATAAAGCCGTTAATGTCAACATAGTTTATTAGATAATTCTACTTACGACTGCATATTTTGTGGCAAATGAGATTCCATGAGAATTGAAGTTGTAATCGATGCATCTTTTGTGGTGAGAAAATAAGTTACTGGGGGATTAAGTTTCATATTTCGAATGAAAATTTTCATCGAAAAATAATTTTGATGAGGAAAAAGTATTGTTGGAAGCAAATGGAAGGTCTATTCTTTCATATGTTGGGCTCTCAATCATATTGAGCTAGTTTGTTGTCAACACAAACGCAACAGAACAGAAGAACTGTAGCAGAAAAAAGATCCCACATTGTGTAGGAATGTATGGATTAAGAAGAAGATGGCGTATAAGATGAACCAGAAGAGCGTAGAGGTCCATACTTACCTGGATGGGGTCAATGGGCGATCAAGTAGGCCCATGGCCTAGGTTGGTGACCTCCACTGCACTTGGGAGGGGTGCCCGCCTAAGGTCGGCCCGAGTGGTCGAGCCTACATCATAATTTGTGGTAGAGGGGGCCTGCGTTCGCGCGGCCCCTCCCCAATTCTTGAATCCAAAATATTTTTTTTTTCTTGATATGAGTTTGTGCTCGGAGGTGATGCTTGCGCTTCAATAAATCCCAGTAAACCTCATGGAAAAATTACTTCAAATCGAAAGATTTAGATACGAATATGCGATAGCTGCTATGAGCACATCCAATCCAGTCGTACCCCGAGCAACAGAAAATAGAGCCATCATGGGTGTAGGAGACTGCTCCAATTACCTTGTCACGTCCCATCATACATCTTAGAGTCAATAATTTTTGGGTTTGGGCAAAAATAAATAATAATAATAATAATAACAAAATCACACAGAACCAAACCTAGAACTCGGCATTGGAAGACTAACAAGTAATTCCTTAAAAGATCTTTATACTCTTCTCAATTTGTTGGATTTTAGCGGGAGGTGAAAGCAAATTTAATTTGTGCACGTGCTGTAGTTTCCAGCAACTAGCCAAAGCCAAGAGATGTGGTGGAAATTCTGAAAACTTGATGGGACGTACTGGCATTTTTAACCTGAGCTTATAGATGTCTTTGTTACTAAGCAGAGAGATGGGCGCAATTCTTAAGTTTTGTTAAATTCACGAAATTTGATAGTTAGATTCGGAGAGGATAGACGATGTCCTTTTCTTGCGGAAATCCCAATCATATATGTTTTCCTTATTTGGGTAGGTAACTTGTTGATAATTAACGTGAAAAAATACTTAAGTGTTGATGCGCAAGAATGGAGCAGTGTTGAAGCCCAGTAAAGAGTCCCACATCGAGAAACGACTGGCAGCAGTTGAGAGTTAGGGGAATAAAATTGAGTCGGTGGAGCGGCGAGCAAAATTACGCAGCTGCGCGGTGAGCACAGAGCGAACTATTCTTTCGCCTTTTACTAAAGAATACCGTGTGCACGCCGCAATACAAGCAGCATATGCCACTTTTTTGGAGGGTCCTTTCCCTCAGGGAAGGCCCCGATAATTAAGTTAATATGTTGTCTTACTTTAGCCGTTGCAGTGATGTGAATGTTTGTGTCATTTAATAAATTAAATTGACCCTCATTCCAAATTCTAAGACTGAAAATGTGCTTCCTTCAAGTATCATGTATGAAACTTGAAAGGAAAATAAATTCTATTTAGACACGAGAAAGTTGAAAAGTAGTTTTATTAAAAGGTTTAAAATTTATCTTAGACGGTTTTGATTATTTTTCCGAATAATTTTAAAGTTCTCCCAAACTCTCTATAGAAATTACAAACTCCACCATGAGCCACACTTCATTGGCATAGACGATCCAATCCAAAGTTGGTTTCCTTTCATGAAGTACGTAGAGTTTTCCTTAACTCTATTGGAGCAATAGTAAACAGAAAAAAAGGCCCTCTTGAATCTCTTTTCTTGTAAGATATTAAGCGGGCATCTTGAAACTAAACTCAACCAGTCGAAATTATAATGTGTGAAAATACAAAACTACTCGAATTCAACTCATTTAATAATTTGACTCAAACAAAATTTCAAGTTCGCGATAAGTTTAGTCAAAATTAAGGAATAGGATCGCCTTGATCCGTTTTGCGTCCCACATCGAGAATTGATAAAAGTGCGTCAGTCCCGCAGACAATAAATTGACAGGTGCTATGAGATGTAAAACTCATCTTTGCGCTTGGGGCAATGACGCAGCTAGTGAGGTTCTAACCGATGCGCGTCTATTGCTGGTTGAAAACTATTTCCAAACCCCCTCTTGGGCCTGGCTTTGGCCCTGGCCTTTGAGAATTTCTTGAAGGGCTCCCTTCCCAGGGTAAAGCCTTACAAATTTTCAGTTTCAAACATTAAAATTTTGGCTACCTGCTAGGTTTTATTATTTTGGTGTGAAACTTGTGATGATCAAGCATATAAATAACCAAATTCATTTTATAATTTCATCTAAATCTGAATTTAGAACTCTAGACTTGGGTTATACAAATTAGAAAGATGCCGCACCAGCTAATTCGGGATACAACGATCTTTCTCCAACAGCTCCATAACCAACACCGGGACTTAAATTCAAAATTACTCACCAATTATAGTTGTGCACGAGCGCACACGTATACACATTCACAAGTTCAATACTCAATATCATTTACGCTAGCTTAAAATCTGACCGTTTTGAGAAGCAGCAAAACACGGTATCGTCCATTGGTCTTAAAATTGAAACAAATTTGGTGAATTTCGTTGTAGATGCGTTTTTTTGTGCCCTGCGAACGTCTGTAGATCTGAGAAGATTTGCATTTTTGCGTATCTTTCGTGTTGTTACGTTCCTAAGCAAGTACAACAGAAGGCGTGATGGAGTAGACGGGGTTATCTCTGTTCTTCGGTAAAACTCCCACATCGGATGCTGGAAGATAGCCTCCTAGATGATGGGAGCATAAAGAAAAGATTGTAGGAAATTACTAAGCATACCTTTCTCGGCCTTTTGGCTAAGATCAAGTGTAGTATCTGTTCTTATCAGTTTAATATCTGATACGTGAGCCATCGGCTCGCATGATATTAAATTAATTTTTTTAATGGGGAGAGACCATCACAGTAGCTTGCTGCTGGGGCTCTCGAGCGTTGCCTTGGCGTCGCATTACTGCCTTGGCCTGGCGCACCCAACAAAGTCCCAGTTTAATTGTTTTTACTTGTTCTTATCTATGAATCTTCTGAGAAGTAAATGAAGAAAATGCATTGGTTAAATTGCGAAGGATTAGCTTAAATTTACGCCGTAACAAGTCTTGTCCACGTCCAATCAATTTAACTCAATTCCAGTATCAAATAATTCCAAGAGTTATTTATTCCCCAAAATGACATTGCTTCCTCAAACTTTTATCAAGGAAACGTTGAAAATTAATAGAATGACCTTATTATAAAAAAATATTTTTTTTTTATCTTTTTTGAATTGCTTATTCCCTATTAAATAAAATCCTTAAACCTTGCAAAATTTCACATCTCAAAAATACAATGCATATAATAGTTTTAAATGTAAAGAAATAACTAAAGTACTTATAAATTCAAATTATTTCCCAGAACTTTGAGGGAAAAAAAAAACAGAATAGAAAATTTTATACATTTGAGTGGTATTGCCTCTTTCGACCGACAATTTGGTTTGTCATAATGGGCCCAATTTGCTTAATAATAATAATAAAAAAAAAAAGCGAGCCCATAATCATTAATTATAATTTAACAATTGCGATTCATTTCTCTTTGCCTTCCGTCCTCGGTGCTTCCGTGAACTTCATTTTCTCTAGGCAACCCGTCCGCTTCTAGCCAGTTCGCATTCCAGGGCAATAAAAGTCAGTCAAATTCCCAGAACACCGCATTAGTCCCACGCCTGTTATAGGACGGAACACCGAAACAGAGGCCACCGTTACGGCTATTACAACGGCATTCGGGCAAACCACGATCCACAATGACACGAGTTGGAGAAAACTTAGCAAATAATGTCAAAGGTAGAACGCATTGCTTAAGGGGCACTGAATGAGCATGAATATAGTGAAGGCAAGTCATTTGAACCCATAAAAGCACTGCTAAGATTGACAGCAATAGATTTGCTTATTTATAAATTCTAAGTTTTACTTAGAGAGGATAGATGAAATTTCCGTATTTGGACCGGTAATTTTTAATACTTAAGGGAAAGAAATATTTGATGCTCGGCTGTGGGGCAGTATTGAAAACCCCATAAAATCCCACATCGAGAAAGAACGAACAACAGTTGAGAGCTATAGGAATAAATTGAATTGGGGGAGCAGCAAAGAAAGGCACGCAGCTGCGCGGTGAGCACAGAGCGAACTGTTCTTTCGCCTTTTACTAAAGAATACCGTGTGCTCGCCGCAACACAAGCGGCAAACGCCACTTTTTGAAGGGTTCTTTCCTTTTGAGAAAGGCTCCAACAATTAAGTCTATATTTCTTTTACTTTTGCCGTTGCAGTAACTTGCAAATTTATTTAATATAATAAAATTTGTTACTGCCCGCGCCTTATTTTGCATTTTTCTTAAATCTTTATTTATTTTTCTAAAAATTAATTTATTGAACGGATTAAAAATAGGAGTCGACTTTAAAGTAGTAATTTGATTTAAAAAATAGTTCAGTCAAGTTTTTGATATTAAAGGCTGAAGAAGAGTTTGCTACAAAAGCGAATTTTTGATTTTAAAAATATTTTCAATAACTTCTTTGTATAAAGTTTCATTTTAACACGTTATTAGTTTTCTTCTGAGTAGCTTTTGGCCTGAAATTAAATGGTCCACTCAGTCGAATTCCGATGCAGAGATTCGCCCCTGTCCTTTTTTGTTAAGGAATTTAGGCCGTCGTACGACGAAGATGGCCGTAAAAAGTTCAAAGCTAAGATCGCCCCTTCTCCTTCTTCAAGCAGCTTTCTAAGTTTTTTCCTTTTTCTTTCTTTTTCCTCTTTCAAAGAAAATCTTTGAACAACTTGGAGTAGTTTTTAATTCTACCGCTACTGACTTTTACTACAAAAATTAAGCACTTCCCAAAGTAACATACATATTGTCTTTCCATGAGCGTAAGTGTAACTAGCCCCGGGCTGCAAATATCATTCTTTCAAGTTGAAAATCCGACTGCTTTCAGAAGCAGTACAAAACATGGTAGTGCTCTTTTGTCTTAAAATTGTTGGCGAAGTTTGAAGGGTTGTTGATGCGTTTCCAGTGCCCACAAATCTTCGAGTAGGGATAACATGTCCGAGAATTGAAGCGGAAGATTCGTTGTGTTTTTTTCTTATCGTTTGTAGTTTAGCGTTGCTACAGTCCCAGGCAAGCGCAATAGAAAGAGTGATGAAATAGACAGAGTGCTTACGTTCTTTGGTGAAAACCCACAGCGGGTGCTGACAGCTATCCTCTTAGACGATGGCAGTACAAAAAAAAAAACTTTAGGACTTTGTTGAGCATACCTTTCTCGGCCTTTTGGCTAAGATCAAGTGTAGTATCTGTTCTTATCAATTTTATATCTGATGCGTTAGCAATTGGTTCGCATGATATTAAATTAATTTATTTATGGGGAAAGCCCACCACAGCGGCTTGCTGCTGGAGCACTCGAGCATCGCCTTGGCGTTGCACTGCCGCCATGGCCTGGAGCACCCCACCAAATCTAAGTTGAACTATTCTTGTTGTTCTGATAACGAAACATAGAAGAAAAAATGTAAGTTAAATCATGTAAGACTAAACAAGTAAACTTAAAGCGAAAATAATAATAAAACTGTTGAATCGGGGATGGTGACGCGAGTTGGGCACGGAGAAGTAATTATCGTATATTTGTTGGAGGTATAACGACTGCTGGATGTGTGATGGTGCAAAATACGGCTAGTCCAATTTTATCGGTGATTTGGTTGGATAATCCATTTGAAACCCGTATTTCACGTCAGTCTTACCTAATTTCACTTTTCAATTGGTTCAATTCATGTTATGGCTGAAGATACCATAAAACTTAATCGGACTTAAAGAATTCATTAATTTAAGCTGCACTTAAGAAAATCATAAAATTAAAGTACGAGTTTTAGACTGGATATTTACAGACTAATGGTGCAAAAAGTAAAAATTGTAGTCAAGAGTACGCGTCTTCCAAGCGACTCGGAGAAATTTGACGCAAAGTTGGGGAGAACATACTAATAAAGCCGTTAATGTCAACATAGTTTATTAGATAATTCTACTTACGACTGCATATTTTGTGGCAAATGAGATTCCATGAGAATTGAAGTTGTAATCGATGCATCTTTTGTGGTGAGAAAATAAGTTACTGGGGGATTAAGTTTCATATTTCGAATGAAAATTTTCATCGAAAAATAATTTTGATGAGGAAAAAGTATTGTTGGAAGCAAATGGAAGGTCTATTCTTTCATATGTTGGGCTCTCAATCATATTGAGCTAGTTTGTTGTCAACACAAACGCAACAGAACAGAAGAACTGTAGCAGAAAAAAGATCCCACATTGTGTAGGAATGTATGGATTAAGAAGAAGATGGCGTATAAGATGAACCAGAAGAGCGTAGAGGTCCATACTTACCTGGATGGGGTCAATGGGCGATCAAGTAGGCCCATGGCCTAGGTTGGTGACCTCCACTGCACTTGGGAGGGGTGCCCGCCTAAGGTCGGCCCGAGTGGTCGAGCCTACATCATAATTTGTGGTAGAGGGGGCCTGCGTTCGCGCGGCCCCTCCCCAATTCTTGAATCCAAAATATTTTTTTTTCTTGATATGAGTTTGTGCTCGGAGGTGATGCTTGCGCTTCAATAAATCCCAGTAAACCTCATGGAAAAATTACTTCAAATCGAAAGATTTAGATACGAATATGCGATAGCTGCTATGAGCACATCCAATCCAGTCGTACCCCGAGCAACAGAAAATAGAGCCATCATGGGTGTAGGAGACTGCTCCAATTACCTTGTCACGTCCCATCATACATCTTAGAGTCAATAATTTTTGGGGTTGGGCAAAAATAAATAATAATAATAAAATCACACAGAACCAAACCTAGAACTCGGCATTGGAACACTAACAAGTAACTCCTTAAAAGATCTTTACACTCTTCTCAATTTGTTGGATTTTAGCGGGAGGTGAAAGCAAATTTAATTTGTGCACGTGTCGTAGTTTCCAGCAACTAGCCAAAGCCAAGAGATGTGGTGGAAATTCTGAAAACTTGATGGGACGTACTGGCATTTTTAACCTGAGCTTATAGAAGTCTTTGTTACTAAGCAGAGAGATGAGCGCAATTCTTAAGTTTTGTTAAATTCACAAAATTTGATAGTTAGATTCGGAGAGGATAGACGATGTCCTTTTCTTGCGGAAATCCCAATCATATATGTTTTCCTTATTTGGGTAGGTAACTTGTTGATAATTAACGTGAAAAAATACTTAATTGTTGATGCGCAAGAATGGAGCAGTGTTGAAGCCCAGTAAAGAGTCCCACATCGAGAAACGACTGGCAGCAGTTGAGAGTTAGGGGAATAAAATTGAGTCGGTGGAGCGGCGAGCAAAATTATGCAGCTGCGCGGTGAGCACAGAGCGAACTATTCTTTCGCCTTTTACTAAAGACTACCGTGTGCACGCCGCAATACAAGCAGCATATGCCACTTTTTTGGAGGGGGTCCTTTCCCTCAGGGAAGGCCCCGATAATTAAGTTAATATGTTGTCTTACTTTAGCCGTTGAAGTGATGCGAATGTTTGTGTCATTTAATAAATTAAATTGACCCTCATTCCAAATTCTAAGACTGAAAATGTGCTTCCTTCAAGTATCATGTATCAAACTTGAAAGGAAAATAAATTCTATTTAGACACGAGAAAGTTGAGTAGTAGTTTTATTAAAAGGTTTAAAATTTATCTTAGACGGTTTTGATTATTCTTCCGAATAATTTTAAAGTTCTCCCAAACTCTCTGTAGAAATTACAAACTCCACCATGAGCCACACTTCATTGGCATAGACGATCCAATCCAAAGTTGGTTTTCTTTCATGAAGTACGTAGAGTTTTCCTTAACTGTATTGGAGCAATAGTAAACAGAAAAAAGGCCCTCTTGAATCTCTTTTCTTGTAAGATATTAAGCGGGCATCTTGAAACTAAACTCAACCAGTCGAAATTATAATGTGTGAAAATACAAAACTACTCGAATTCAACTCATTTAATAATTTGACTCAAACAAAATTTCAAGTTCGCGATAAGTTTAGTCAAAATTAAGGAATAGGATCGCTTTGATCCGTTTTGCGTCCCACATCGAGAATTGATAAAAGTGCGTCAGTCCCGCAGACAATAAATTGACAGGTGCTATGAGATGTAAAACTCATCTTTGCGCTTGGGGCAATGACGCAGCTAGTGAGGTTCTAACCGATGCGCGTCTATTGCTGGTTGAAAACTATTTCCAAACCCCCTCTTGGGCCTGGCTTTGGCCCTGGCCTTTGAGAATTTCTTGAAGGGCTCCCTTCCCAGGGTAAAGCCTTACAAATTTTCAGTTTCAAACATTAAAATTTTGGCTACCTGCTAGGTTTTATTATTTTGGTGTGAAACTTGTGATGATCAAGCATATAAATAACCAAATTCATTTTATAATTTCATCTAAATCTGAATTTAGAACTCTAGACTTGGGTTATACAAATTAGAAAGATGCCGCACCAGCTAATTCGGGATACAACGATCTTTCTCCAACAGCTCCATAACCAACACCGGGACTTAAATTCAAAATTACTCACCAATTATAGTTGTGCACGAGCGCACACGTATACACATTCACAAGTTCAATACTCAATATCATTTACGCTAGCTTAAAATCTGACCGTTTTGAGAAGCAGCAAAACACGGTATCGTCCATTGGTCTTAAATTGAAACAAATTTGGTGAATTTCGTTGTAGATGCGTTTTTTGTGCCCGCGAACGTCTGTAGATCTGAGAAGATTTGCATTTTTGCGTATCTTTCGTGTTGTTACGTTCCTAAGCAAGTACAACAGAAGGCGTGATGGAGTAGACGGGGTTATCTCTGTTCTTCGGTAAAACTCCCACATCGGATGCTGGAAGATAGCCTCCTAGATGATGGGAGCATAAAGAAAAGATTGTAGGAAATTACTAAGCATACCTTTCTCGGCCTTTTGGCTAAGATCAAGTGTAGTATCTGTTCTTATCAGTTTAATATCTGATACGTGAGCCATCGCCTCGCATGATATTAAGTTAATTTTTTTAATGGGGAGAGACCATCACAGTAGCTTGCTGCTGGGGCTCTCGAGCGTTGCCTTGGCGTCGCATTACTGCCTTGGCCTGGCGCACCCAACAAAGTCCCAGTTTAATTATTTTTACTTGTTCTTATCTATGAATCTTCTGAGAAGTAAATGAAGAAAATGCATTGGTTAAATTGCGAAGGATTAGCTTAAATTTACGCCGAAACAAGTCTTGTCCACGTCCAATAAATTTAACTCAATTCCAGTATCAAATAATTCCAGGAGTTATTTATTCCCCAAAATGACATTGCTTCCTCAAACTTTTATCAAGGAAACGTTGAAAATTAATAGAATGACCTTATTATAAAAAAATATTTTTTTTTTATCTTTTTTGAATTGCTTATTCCCTATTAAATAAAATCCTTAAACCTTGCAAAATTTCACATCTCAAAAATACAATGCATATAATAGTTTTAAATGTAAAGAAATAACTAAAGTACTTATAAATTCAAATTATTTCCCAGAACTTTGAGGGAAAAAAAAACAGAATAGAAAATTTTATACATTTGAGTGGTATTGCCTCTTTCGACCGACAATTTGGTTTGTCATAATGGGCCCAATTTGCTTAATAATAATAATAAAAAAAAAAGCGAGCCCATAATCATTAATTATAATTTAACAATTGCGATTCATTTCTCTTTGCCTTCCGTCCTCGGTGCTTCCGTGAACTTCATTTTCTCTAGGCAACCCGTCCGCTTCTAGCCAGTTCGCATTCCAGGGCAATAAAAGTCAGTCAAATTCCCAGAACACCGCATTAGTCCCACGCCTGTTATAGGACGGAACACCGAAACAGAGGCCACCGTTACGGCTATTACAACGGCATTCGGGCAAACCACGATCCACAATGACACGAGTTGGAGAAAACTTAGCAAATAATGTCAAAGGTAGAACGCATTGCTTAAGGGGCACTGAATGAGCATGAATATAGTGAAGGCAAGTCATTTTGAACCCATAAAAGCACTGCTAAGATTGACAGCAATAGATTTGCTTATTTATAAATTCTAAGTTTTACTTAGAGAGGATAGATGAAATTTCCGTATTTGGACCGGTAATTTTTAATACTTAAGGGAAAGAAATATTTGATGCTCGGCTGTGGGGCAGTATTGAAAACCCCATAAAATCCCACATCGAGAAAGAACGAACAACAGTTGAGAGCTATAGGAATAAATTGAATTGGGGGAGCAGCAAAGAAAGGCACGCAGCTGCGCGGTGAGCACAGAGCGAACTGTTCTTTCGCCTTTTACTAAAGAATACCGTGTGCTCGCCGCAACACAAGCGGCAAACGCCACTTTTTGAAGGGTTCTTTCCTTTTGAGAAAGGCTCCAACAATTAAGTCTATATTTCTTTTACTTTTGCCGTTGCAGTAACTTGCAAATTTATTTAATATAATAAAATTTGTTACTGCCCGCGCCTTATTTTGCATTTTTCTTAAATCTTTATTTATTTTTCTAAAAATTAATTTATTGAACGGATTAAAAATAGGAGTCGACTTTAAAGTAGTAATTTGATTTAAAAAATAGTTCAGTCAAGTTTTTGATATTAAAGGCGGAAGAAGAGTTTGCTACAAAAGCGAATTTTTGATTTTAAAAATATTTTCAATAACTTCTTTGTATAAAGTTTCATTTTAACACGTTATTAGATTTCTTCTGAGTAGCTTTTGGCCTGAAATTAAATGGTCCACTCAGTCGAATTCCGATGCAGAGATTCGCCCCTGTCCTTTTTTGTTAAGGAATTTAGGCCGTCGTACGACGAAGATGGCCGTAAAAAGTTCAAAGCTAAAATCGCCCCTTCTCCTTCTTCAAGCAGCTTTTTAAGTTTTTTCCTTTTTCTTTCTTTTTCCTCTTTCAAAGAAAATCTTTGAACAACTTGGAGTAGTTTTTAATTCTACCGCTACTGACTTTTACTACAAAAATTAAGCACTTCCCAAAAGTAACATACATATTGTCTTTCCATGAGCGTAAGTGTAACTAGCCCCGGGCTGCAAATATCATTCTTTCAAGTTGAAAATCCGACTGCTTTCAGAAGCAGTACAAAACATGGTAGTGCTCTTTTGTCTTAAAATTGTTGGCGAAGTTTGAAGGGTTGTTGATGCGTTTCCAGTGCCCACAAATCTTCGAGTAGGGATAACATGTCCGAGAATTGAAGCGGAAGATTCGTTGTGTTTTTTTCTTATCGTTTGTAGTTTAGCGTTGCTACAGTCCCAGGCAAGCGCAATAGAAAGAGTGATGAAATAGACAGAGTGCTTACGTTCTTTGGTGAAAACCCACAGCGGGTGCTGACAGCTATCCTCTTAGACGATGGCAGTACAAAAAAAAAACTTTAGGACTTTGTTGAGCATACCTTTCTCGGCCTTTTGGCTAAGATCAAGTGTAGTATCTGTTCTTATCAATTTTATATCTGATGCGTTAGCAATTGGTTCGCATGATATTAAATTAATTTATTTATGGGGAAAGCCCACCACAGCGGCTTGCTGCTGGAGCACTCGAGCATCGCCTTGGCGTTGCACTGCCGCCATGGCCTGGAGCACCCCACCAAATCTAAGTTGAACTATTCTTGTTGTTCTGATAACGAAACAAAGAAGAAAAAATGTAAGTTAAATCGTGTAAGACTAAACAAGTAAACTTAAAGCGAAAATAATAATAAAACTGTTGAATCGGGGATGGTGACGCGAGTTGGGCACGGAGAAGTAATTATCGTATATTTGTTGGAGGTATAACGACTGCTGGATGTGTGATGGTGCAAAATACGGCTAGTCCAATTTTATCGGTGATTTTGTTGGATAATCCATTTGAAACCCGTATTTCACGTCAGTCTTACCTAATTTCACTTTTCAATTGGTTCAATTCATGTTATGGTTGAAGATACCATAAATGACACGGCGTTCGCGCGGCCCCTCCCCAATTCTTGAATCCAAAATATTTTTTTTTTCTTGATATGAGTTTGTGCTCGGAGGTGATGCTTGCGCTTCAATAAATCCCAGTAAACCTCATGGAAAAATTACTTCAAATCGAAAGATTTAAATACGAATATGCGATAGCTGCTATGAGCACATCCAATCCAATCGTACCCCCAGCAACAGAAAATAGAGCCATCATGGGTGTAGGAGACTGCTCCAATTACCTTGTCACGTCCCATCATACATCTTAGAGTCAATAATTTTTGGGGTTGGGCAAAAATAAATAATAATAATAAAATCACACAGAACCAAACCTAGAACTCGGCATTGGAACACTAACAAGTAACTCCTTAAAAGATCTTTACACTCTTCTCAATTTGTTGGATTTTAGCGGGAGGTGAAAGCAAATTTAATTTGTGCACGTGTCGTAGTTTCCAGCAACTAGCCAAAGCCAAGAGATGTGGTGGAAATTCTGAAAACTTGATGGGACGTACTGGCATTTTTAACCTGAGCTTATAGAAGTCTTTGTTACTAAGCAGAGAGATGAGCGCAATTCTTAAGTTTTGTTAAATTCACAAAATTTGATAGTTAGATTCGGAGAGGATAGACGATGTCCTTTTCTTGCGGAAATCCCAATCATATATGTTTTCCTTATTTGGGTAGGTAACTTGTTGATAATTAACGTGAAAAAATACTTAATTGTTGATGCGCAAGAATGGAGCAGTGTTGAAGCCCAGTAAAGAGTCCCACATCGAGAAACGACTGGCAGCAGTTGAGAGTTAGGGGAATAAAATTGAGTCGGTGGAGTGGCGAGCAAAATTATGCAGCTGTGCGGTGAGCACAGAGCGAACTATTCTTTCGCCTTTTACTAAAGACTACCGTGTGCACGCCGCAATACAAGCAGCATATGCCACTTTTTTGGAGGGGGTCCTTTCCCTCAGGGAAGGCCCCGATAATTAAGTTAATATGTTGTCTTACTTTAGCCGTTGAAGTGATGCGAATGTTTTTGTCATTTAATAAATTAAATTGACCCTCATTCCAAATTCTAAGACTGAAAATGTGCTTCCTTCAAGTATCATGTATCAAACTTGAAAGGAAAATAAATTCTATTTAGACACGAGAAAGTTGAGTAGTAGTTTTATTAAAAGGTTTAAAATTTATCTTAGACGGTTTTGATTATTCTTCCGAATAATTTTAAAGTTCTCCCAAACTCTCTGTAGAAATTACAGACTCCACCATGAGCCACACTTCATTGGCATAGACGATCCAATCCAAAGTTGGTTTCCTTTCATGAAGTACGTAGAGTTTTCCTTAACTCTATTGGAGCAATAGTAAACAGAAAAAAGGCCCTCTTGAATCTCTTTTCTTGTAAGATATTAAGCGGGCATCTTGAAACTAAACTCAACCAGTCGAAATTATAATGTGTGAAAATACAAAACTACTCGAATTCAACTCATTTAATAATTTGACTCAAACAAAATTTCAAGTTCGCGATAAGTTTAGTCAAAATTAAGGAATAGGATCGCTTTGATCCGTTTTGCGTCCCACATCGAGAATTGATAAAAGTGCGTCAGTCCCGCAGACAATAAATTGACAGGTGCTATGAGATGTAAAACTCATCTTTGCGCTTGGGGCAATGACGCAGCTAGTGAGGTTCTAACCGATGCGCGTCTATTGCTGGTTGAAAACTATTTCCAAACCCCCTCTTGGCCCTGGCTTTGGCCCTGGCCTTTGAGAATTTCTTGAAGGGCTCCCTTCCCAGGGTAAAGCCTTACAAATTTTCAGTTTCAAACATTAAAATTTTGGCTACCTGCTAGATTTTATTATTTTGGTGTGAAACTTGTGATGATCAAGCATATAAATAACCAAATTCATTTTATAATTTCATCTAAATCTAAATTTAGAACTCTAGACTTGGGTTATACAAATTAGAAAGATGCCGCACCAGCTAATTCGGGATACAACGATCTTTCTCCAACAGCTCCATAACCAACACCGGGACTTAAATTCAAAATTACTCACCAATTATAGTTGTGCACGAGCGCACACGTATACACATTCACAAGTTCAATACTCAATATCATTTACGCTAGCTTAAAATCTGACCGTTTTGAGAAGCAGCAAAACATGGTATCGTCCATTGGTCTTAAAATTGAAGCAAATTTGGTGAATTTCATTGTAGATGCATTTTTTGTGCCCGCGAACGTCTGTGGATCTGAGAAGATTTGCATTTTTGCGTATCTTTCGTGTTGTTACGTTCCTAAGCAAGTACAACAGAAGGCGTGATGGAGTTGACGGGGTTATCTCTGTTCTTCGGTAAACTCCCACATCGGATGCTGGAAGATAGCCTCCTAGATGATGGGAGCATAAAGCAATGATTGTAGGAAATTACTAAGCATACCTTTCTCGGCCTTTTGGCTAAGATCAAGTGTAGTATCTGTTCTTATCAGTTTAATATCTGATACGTGAGCCATCGGCTCGCATGATATTAAATTAATTTTTTTAATGGGGAGAGACCATCACAGTAGCTTGCTGTTGGGGCTCTCGAGCGTTGCCTTGGTGTCGCATTACTGCCTTGGCCTGGCGCACCCAACAAAGTCCCAGTTTAATTGTTTTTTCTAATTCTTATCTATGAATCTTCTGAGAAGTAAATGAAGAAAATGCATTGGTTAAATTGCGAAGGATTAACTTAAATTTAGGACACAACGATCTTTCTCCATCAGCTCCATTACCAACATCGGGACTTAAATTCAAAATTACTCACCAATTATAGTTGTGCACGAGCGCACACGTATACACATACACAAGTTCAATACTCAATATCATTTACGCTAGCTTAAAATCTGACCGTTTTGAGAAGCAGCAAAACGGGGGTATCTTTGTTCTTTGGTAAAACTCCCACATCGGATGCTGGAAGATAGCCTCTTAGATGATGGGATTAGAATACTGCTTGTAATATCGTGTTTTATTATTATCTTCCAGGGCATCAGCTAAATGATGGGATTAGAATACTTAGAGGGATGAGGGTGTACTAGAAATAATTTGGGGCTTTAAGGGCATTCAAGATATTTTGCTTTACGTTGAAGATAAGGTAGGCCCTTTATTGACAGCTGACAAGGATGGTAATATCATTAAGAAGGTAGAAAAATACATAGCCTTAACATTTTATAAAGACTTAGGTGACGATGAAAATGTGAATGTGGTTAATGATGATGTGCATACTAATGATGTGAATGATGATTTGAATGATAACGTGAATAATGGTTTGAATGATGATGTGAATGAAAACCTTGGCTATTGCGATACTAATTTAAATAAGGAGTTTGGGGATGTTGTGGGTGATCGGGGTGGGAGTAGTGGGGCTAATTTGGGTGACTAGGGTATTGGGGTAGGGGAGGACAATAGGGAAAGGGTGGTAGAGGATGAGTTTGATTCTTCTAGTGGGTCTAGTTGTCCTTCTTGTATGTTTGAAGACTTTGAGCGTCCATTTGACGATGATATATTTGAGTCTAAATCCCCTAAACAATCTAAGAAATTGTATTAAGACTCTTAGTTCCTTTATCACAAATAGAAAGAAGAAAAAATGTTCAAAAACTAATGAGCAGAATGATAAGGATGAGATAAACATAGAGGGAAGTGAATGGTGTAGTGATCCTGACAATAATGATGAATTAGAATCTTTGAAGGGAAGTGCTGATGAGAGGCCTAAGTATCCTGGTTGGGGTAAATAATTGGAAAAAAAAGATGTAGACTTGATTGTGGGGTTTCAGGTTCAATACAAGGGAGGAGTGTAAGCCAGTCTTAAGAAATGGGGTTGTTAAAAGGGGATGGGACCTTAATTTTTAAAAAAATGAAAGGCATAAAATCACTCCAATGTATAAAGAGGGGTGTAATTGGAAGATTCATGCATCAACAGTAATGAAAGGCACCACATTCCACATCAAGTCATTGACAGGGAGACATGATTGTGCTCATAATTTTGACAACAAACAGGCTAATTACAACTACATTAGCAAAAGAATTGAAAAATTTGTAAGGGATAATCCAAATTAGGGACTACCTTCATTGAAAAATAAGAAAAAAAAGGGATGTGGAGGTGGATGTTAGTTTTTACGAAGTTTATAGGGCCAAAAGGTATGCAAAGTAGCTAATCAAATGGGACATGAAGGAACAATGTAATAGGCTTTATCACTATTGTACCTAGGGATGGCAACGGGGCAGGTATGGGGCGGGTTTGGCCAAACCAGGGACCCGCCCCACCGGGGAATTTTTGGACCCGGGCCCGGACCCGGGCGGACCCGCCGGGTCCGGATTGGACCCGGTAGACCCGGTTTAAGTTTTAAAAATAATTAAAAAAATATTTCTTTTTAAGAAAATTGATATTATTACAACTTTATAAATATGAAAAAAAATAATAGCACTACTAAAACATCATTATCACATATTTATTTGTACATATTTTGAAATCATAACTTAATTATTAATATTATATAATTATTTTTATATACAAGAGTATCATATTTATTTTTTTAAGTAACTATTTATATAATATATACTTTTATATATGAAATATAGATGTATATTATATAAATTTACATTAAATAATAAATAAAAATATATAAAAATAACTAACCGGGGCGGGTTCGGGTTCAAAAAATGAAGACCCGGGACCCGCCCCGCACCCGGTTAGGAGTCTTCAAACCCGCCCCATTAGGGGCGGGTCCGGGTTCGGGTCTAACCCGGACCCATTGCCATCTCTAATTGTACCCAAGGAACACTTTCGTACTCAAAGTTAACAAGGATTTCAATCCCCTTGTTTTACAAATGATGTATTTTTGCTTAGGATTAGTTACATTAAGCACCCCAATATTTCAGGTATCTTGCATTTTGGTACCCAATTTTTTTAAATGTGTGTTTTGATACCCAACATTTATCATTTGTGCGTTGATGGTCATTTTACACTATTTAGGTAGAATATTCTCCAATATTCCTCAGAATATTTTTGAATATTCCACAGAGATTCCATGGGAACTTATATCCTATAGTTATGTCTTATTTAGAGGTTGAGAAATTTGATAGTTGGGATTGGTTTCTGGGTTTGTTAGTTAGAGATATATTCTCATGATGAAAAGGTTTAGCCATTAATAAGTGATAGGCAAAAAGGGCTACTTGAGGCTATCGCACACCATGCACCAAATGGTGAGCCCTAGTTTGCATCAGACACGTACAACAATTTCAAGATGAAGTTTAAAGGGGAGCAATTGAAGAACCTATTCTGGAAGGCAGCATCTACTTACAGTGTGAAGAGGCACATGAGATTGATAAAGAAGATTGAAAGAGCCATGCGCAAAAGAGGTCAAGAACAGACTGCCTATGAATGGCTACTTGAGACACTAGCCCATCATTGGGCAAGATGCTTTTTTTCTACAAGAAGAAAATTTGATGTTAATGTCAACAATATGATAGAATCTTTCACCAGTGTGATCTTGGAGGCCAAAGACGTGCCAATGATAGAAATGTAGTGCATTAGGAGAAAAATTATGAAAGAATCCAAACAAAAAGATAAGGAATGAAAGCTGACAGTGGAAATATATGCCCAACATTGCAAAGAAAATTGAACAGCAGGAAAAAAAAAATTAATAAGTGTCGCTTCCCAACATGGGCAGGCCAGGGTAAGTATGAGGTGATACTAATACACTATATAGAGAACCATAGAGTGCATTTAAATGAAATGCATTGCAGCTGTGGAATGTTCTAGTTAGTAGGGTATGCATGTTGCCATGCAATTGCTTCAATAAATTACCACAGACTGAACATGGAGAATTTTGTGCATGAATGGTTCAAGAAGCATCTGTACTTGAGAATTTACAGTCATATGATTCATCCAATGCCTGAGATGCATGACTTTTTGAATTGTTGTTATGTTGTGCCCAAGGATATATATTTGTAAGTATTTTGAATTGTTGGTTTGTTGGGCACAAGGATATTTGTTAATAATAGTTAATTTGCATTGACGTTTAAAGCAGTTTAAATTCCTACAGCTTAAAATACATTTGTTTGTCTATTTCAAAAGTATAACCAATAGCAAAACAAGAAAAAAATACAATGAGGGTTTCATCAACCCTTGAGTCCTCTCTGCATTATGTAGTTCATCAACTCTTTCCTCAATATAGCTAACTCTTCACCATCTTCTTTCTTTGATTCCGCCTCTTCTAAATCCGGAATTTTTTGATGAGCCTCCTTGTATTTCTCAAAGAAATATGGTTAGGTTCTAGCCACTCAAACCAATGATATTTGTTGTAGCGACAGTAGTTAAACAATTTGCCTACAATGTCTTTACTTGGTCCAACAACCCTAATTGCAACATGTTTTTCGCAATAGCAATTAGGGTTTGTGTAGCTCAAGTCAAGTTCAGGCAACTCTTGATTCATTGAAGTTGAAGAACATAACATTTTGTAATTTTGGCCAAAAAAAAAAGACTTTAAAAAGAATATAAATGCACAAGGATTTGGGATTTTAATTTTATGCTTCAAAAATTAAGAAGCTAACTTACTTGAAAAAAAGGGTGGAAGAACAAACTCACTTTGGCAGTGAAGATGGAAAAGTACAAATGGCACCATTAGAAACGTATATACAAGAGAGAAAAAAACAATTTAGACAAAACCAACACCCATAGGCACAAAAGGGGTGGAACCGGCTTCATCTATGCACTCCATAGGCGTGAATGTCACTGTCCATGATCTATGGACAAAAGGGGGATAATGGGCAAGTTTTAGGGAAAAGCGGGCATTTTTTTTGCATATTTCTAGACAAGAAGGGGGTTTTCAGCCAATTTTGAAACAACGCGGGCGCGGGGGGGGGGGGGTGTATTTGGAATTTTTCCTTTTTTATTTTTTGAGAAAATTTAAAATTCTGAATACAGACACAATATCATAATCCAATGCGCTTTTCTTAATTCTCCTAGGTTTGTAATATTATTTATTTTTCCTCATGCCCAATGTATTTTACGAACTTTTCAATATCGAGCTTCTTTCATATGTACTATTGCATTTTCATTTTTAGTTCTTCCAAGTGTGTTTGAGAATTTGTACCAGCTCGATAGACATGCTCAACCAAACCAATTCTCTCACAAATCCAATTTTAAAATTTTAAATCATTAGGATGATTTACGAACGATACAAACCACCATTATGGTTAATATAATATCTAGTCATATACTTGAAAAAATGTATACACATAATAGAAGCACGCACATTATATTATACCTTTATTAACTTGGAATATATAGGCTACACTTAAGTATTAACATGAAATTTGAGAATAAATATATTTTAAATATTAAGAGGTTCTCATGATAGTATTATCTACAATCACTTTTTTCATTTATTCTACTGATCAATATATTTATATATGTATATATACACTTATATTTGTAGTTTATTTACTTCTTTATTCTATCTTTTATAAATTTATAATAATAAAGTTCAATATACATATTTATAAGTTATTGGTGATATTTTTATTTTTAAAATTGATACCGAGCGTAGCATGAAATGTACGCTAGTGTGTGTGTGTGTGTGTGTATGATTAAAGTCATTATCTTAATTACTATTTTAGATTTATAATTCCTTGATTTTGGGTTGAGTTCATGTTAGGCATTACATATGAATTTGGCATGATTTTCCATCCACATGCACATATCAACTTTATCTGTATGTATTTCTATATATAATAATTTATATATGTCCCAAAAAATAAAATTATGCACATGTACTTGAGGCATTTTAGAACTTAGAAGCCCATTAAATCCGTACATCTTGCACGTGGATTGTGTGATTGATAATTTTAGTGGTTCATTTTTGATAATTTTGATTTCTCAAACTAGATTATAATTAATTTAATTTATTAAGATAAACTCAAAGTCCATGAAATGAATTTTTACTAAAAATAATAATATATTTACATATGTATCCATAAAACAAAGTTTTTATACCTATCTCTAGATAAATGATGATTTAATTTTCTTATAAATGTATTATAGTGTTGATATTTACTATTAATTATTTTTTATTTGTTATGTCTATATATGAACAAGGTTAAATCCGAATAAAGCCTGAACTCTTGATTAAAAGGAACAATTGTAACTCCTGATTTTGCAGTAAGTCTATTTGACTTATGTTCTCCCTTTTCAATTTGTTTTTGTTTTTGTTTATATTTATATATGTATATATATATATATATATGCATATCTATTTATATTTGTTTATTTGATTTGATGAAACATCAACCTCTTGCACAAATTTGTTATAACACCATATATTCCACATAGGTGTATTAGTTTGACATTATTTTATCATTAATAATAAAATTCCAACATTCTTTCGTTGATTTTGTGTTTTAGCCTTTCATTCAATTATTTAATCAATTTTTTAAGGTATGTGATGATATATAAAAGCAAAGGACCCACCTTTGGCAAAGTAGATTATTATAAAATTTTGACAAATATGACAAAAGATCCAAACATATTTTGAAAAACACACTATTCTTCTTTAGTGTAGATGGATTATCACATTTTAGGCATAAATAGTGAAACACATTACTAAGACCTATTAAATTCGTCAATGAAATTAGTTTTGTGGTTTGCAATATATCTATGCATCTATAAAATGATGAATAAAATATCTTTATAAATAATTGTAGCATTTTTGTTAAGTTTTTTGAGCTAGATAATAATTCAGTTATATTTTCAGCCTAATAATCCCTTAAATCTTGCAAACGGGTTGTATGGTAATTATTTCAATTATAAATAGTTTAAATCTTAGGTAATATTAGTTTCGTTTTTTCCCTTATAGTTAGGTAATATTAGTTTCATGTGTTATAGTCTTTGGTTACAAAAATTTATCATTGGCTTTCAATATAGTTATCTTTTATTTCAACATTTGTACTGAAGTGACTAAGAGTGTATAACTCTGGCAAATTTTATTATTTAAGGGAATATTTAAGTTCTCACAAATAAGGTTTATACTTATGCTTTGAAATAAGAACCACTGCAAATGCATGATTTTGTCTTTTAATATATTCAAAATGCAACAATCTCAATCTATTATCAATGGGTGTACATGTATGTTTCCAAAAATAAGGCGATTCAAAAGCTTTGATATCATAATATATATATATATATATATATATATATATATATATATAAAGCTTGGTGGTTTCTAGCCAAAATACTAAAGTTATTAATGGGGTTGTCAAATTTAAATTTCACGAGACAAGGTCAAAATATATTTTTAGGGACTTACTATTCTTTTTTAATCTAGATGGGTTGTCAAAATTTACGCATAAACCAAAGACATATTACTAAACAATCAACCCCTGTATTTGAAAAAGAAAAAGATATATTAAAAATATAAAGTTTTCAAAATTTGAAACTAATAATGCAAAAGTTAAAAAGAAGAATATAGTTTGGAGATTGAAATGGAATTAATATTTTTACCTTGGAAGTCAATAGAAATTTAGACAACAAGTTAGTTGTTGGAGTTTTGGGAATTAAAAATTGATAATTTTTTTATATTTTAGTATAATTTCTTTTTTTTTTCTTCTTGACAATACAATTGTTTTGTGTACTTTTAGTAAAAATTTTATAATCTATACTATTATATAAAAAGACAGCACCCTTTAATAACTACTTTTCGTCTGCTTATTTTTTTGGCTTGTCAAACTCTTTCTTTCTTTCTTTTTGTTTTTGTTATAATTGTTTTCTTATTTTTCTTTATTTTAAATTATTTTATTTTTACTTATTAATAATTTTATAAATCTATGAAAATAATTAAAAATATTTTGATAGTATAGATACTATCAACAAAATTAGTAAGTCATCAAATTATATTATTTTTTATTATGCGCACGCATCAAATGCACCAATATTACTAATATGTATAATTCTTAAACCCACATTTGTTGTATCTAATATTAAAAGTCATGACGTATCATTAGTCAAACTACACCTACTTTTATTTCTTATGTAAGTCATCTTATTTGTAAATCAAACGAAAAGATTATAATGCCCTTTTACCCCCTAACTACTTGCAAGGGAGATTTATCCTCACTTTCCCTAAATTTTGCCAAAATTACATACAACTCCCTCTTATTTTAAATTTGAATAATACCTCGCTTCGTCGTCATATCGCCACTATTTGGATAGTGAAGTTGCACACCAATTTTTTCGTCTCCTTAAGCCTGTCAAAATTCCTCAATAAATTTTATTAACACTCCATCCATTTGAATTTAATTAAACAAAAATTACATCAAACCCTAACTCGCCATTACATCTCCTCCATCTAATTCTTCTACCATTATCGATCCTATGCCAAAATGGGTTTCACCAATGTGTTGCTCATTGCAATTAGCTCAAGACCCTTTCAGATCCCGCCGAAAAAACCCATCGAAGAGAGCGACCCTTCGTTGCATGTCTTTTTTCAAAAATATTACAGATATACCTTTATGTAGTTCTTAAAATTACAATAAACACCCTTCAAGTTCCAAAACCTTATAATAAATAAGGGTATTTTGGTCCTCAAAAAATGATAGAAAAATTGACCTAAGGCATTTTCGGTAATTCACTAATGACAGGGTATTTTTTGTAAACGTTGATATATGTCAAGGGGGTATTGGTAATTTTCGAAATAAGAGGGGTTATTTGTAATTTTGCCTAAACTTAGGGGATGTGAAAGTAATTTTCCCTTTTTAAAAATTAACTGTCGTATGAGTTTCATGACTGGCCAACGACGTCAAGGACGAGGAAGTGGCACAAGGGGTTCGATGTTGGTTTTTGAGGGAGATGATTACAAAAAATGAAATTATAAATAAAGGACAAAATATTAATTCAGATAAAAATTAATTTATTCTATATATATTAATGTACACACATATATCTATATAGTAGAAGTTTAAAATTTGAAATATTTATTTATTATGTGAGTATATTGTATCTTTTTTTCTTAATTTTACATATTTTATGTATATAAAATGCAGATATTTATTGTATAATAAAATTAAAAGAATTAAGTACTATTCATTGATTAAATAAAAAGTTATATATTATATACAATATTATAAATAAAAAAGTGGTTAAGTATATTTTTATTTATTATGTATGAAGTTAGATTCTTTATTTTATGTAATTTAATGTATAAATAGCCACACACCCAAGCATATCTGCTCAAGGAATGGCCATGTCACATTTTTCGTTACTTTGAAGATGACGTGATTAAGTATTCGATACGTATCAGCCCAATTAATGGCCATATCACATTTTTCGTTAATTTGGAGATGATGAGATTAAAGACCAAAATTAAAATTTTTTCATGAACTGTTAAGCGGATAAGGAATCCAGAGCCTGCGAAGTTCCTAGAACAGGCTGGAAAACAAAAACAGGTGGCCTTTGAGTCCAACAAGGAAACGAATTAAAAAAACATATATATATGTGTATATATATATATATATTGCATCTACCGTAAACCGACTTATAAGACCTTCTCACCGTACGATCAAATTAATCCTATCCGTTCACAAGTCATCGAGCTTCCAATATATACTCTCGCTCTCTCACGCCTAATCTTTCTGTCATTCCGTGGCGCCTCCCTGTCTTCTTCTGGTCGTTCGTTCTCCGTGGTTTGCTTAGAGCGGTTCTTTAATTTCGTTTTGATTTCGCGTTGATTAAATGCGTTGATCAATGTGCAATCATTGGGGAATTCGGATTCGTTGTTTTTCTGATCTCGAATCTGTTTACAAGCGCATTTTTCGCTGATTCTGGATTGGTTTTTCTATGGGTGAATTTAATTTGACGAGGGTTGATGTTCGATCAGGGATCAAGATTTGTTGGATCTTCCTGCAGTTTGATGAGATTGTGTTTTTCTTTTTCGAGTTTGGTTCTTCGTTGACTTGGCTCTGGGTGGTTAATTAGGTTCTCGGTTGATTTGCTTTTCTTTTGTCTGCAGACGAAGACTTTTGGGCGATGGTTTTACACCCAATTTGCGATGATGGAAGAAAGGGTTAAATCTAAATTAAATTTCTTACCCTCTGCTAGTTTTTCTTCTCCCTCTTTGGTGGTCGTAGCCCTTACTTATACGAGGATCTTCATACTCTGTTCTCTCAGGAGCCCGGATATCTTCAATGTGCAGATTGGAGATTTTAAGGATTCCCTTTTACGGACAAAGGCCAAGATTAATCTAATTCCTTCTCCTGCCAGTTCTTGTTCCCCTCTGGTGATTTGCCTATATGAGAATCTCCATGTTCCGCTCTGTCATGAGACTGGATTTCTTTTATCTACTGACAGAGATACTGGAACGGTGGTTTCACTCCTAATTTGTCATGGGAGAAAAGGGCTAAGCTAAATTTAATTACTTTCACCTTCTAGTTTTCGTTCACCTTCTATGGTGGTTTTTTTTTTTTTTTTTTTTTGCTTATATGAGAATTTCCACGCTCTGTTCTCTCAGGGACTGGATTCCTTTCATCTGCAGATTGGAGATGTTTGGGGCGGTTATTTTACACCTGGTTAACTAGTTTGTGCTGGGAGAAAAGGCTAAAACTAAATTTAATTTCTTCTTCTTCTTCTTCTTCTTGTGTTCCCCGTTTTCCGTTCTCTTCATTTGTTACCCTCTGTTTTGTTTTGCTTACATGAGAATTTCATACTGTGGTTCCGTAGGAGCGTGGATTTCTTCAATCTGCATATGGAGAATTCTGGGTCCATGGTTTTACGCCTGAGTTTTGATGGAAAAAAAGGCAAACTAAACTTAGGTTCTTTCCCACCTGGTTTTTGTTACCCTTTTATCGTGTTCTGCTTATAATCACACTTCGATCTGTTAGGTGCGTGGGTTTCTTCCATCTGCAGATGAAGATTTTTGGGTCAATGGTTCTGCGCCTAATTTGTGATGGAACAGAGAGCTAAAACGTCACTTAATTTCTTTTGCTGCTAGTTTTTGTTCTCCCTCTTTGTTTCCGTGCTTACATGAAGTTTCATAATCTGTTTTTTCTTTGACCTAATTGCCGACAGAAGGGAGGGCTAAAACTAAATCTGTTTTCTCTCCATGATGTTTTCTAGATCTCCCCGTTGGGTTTGCTTATGTGAATATTTTCATACCTGTGTTCTCAGGGTTGTGGAACAATGATTTTGCACCTAGTCTGTGATGGAACAAAGGGCTCGGACTGAATTTAATTTATTGCCCTGCCAGTTTTTGCTCCCTCTCTTTGATGGCCTGCCTATGTGAGAATAATTCTCATATTCTGTCCTCTCAGGAGTCTGGATTCTAGCATCTGCTGAGATTTTTTGGATGACAGTTGCACACCTAGTTTCTGATGGAATAAAGGAGAACTGAACCTAACTTATTTTTCTGCTAGTTTTTGTTCCCCCTCTTCTTGTTCTTCTGCTTACACGAGAATTTCCATACCCTGTTCTGTCAGGGGTGCGAATTTCATCCATCTGCAGACAGAGAGCTGACAGAGAGTTTTGGGATGGTGGTTTTGCACCTCATTTGTGATGGAATATAAAGGGCTAGAACCTTATTTAATTTCTTACCCTGCTAGTTCTTGTTCCTCCTCCTTTTTTTCCGCTGTTATGCTTATATGAGATTTCATGCTCTGTTCTGTCAGGAGGGCAGATCTTCCTGCTGTAAGGGGTAGACTTTTGGGACAATGCATTAACATCTAACTTGTGGTGGAATAAAGGGCTGGAACTGAATTTAGTTTTTTGTCCCTGCTATTTTTTGTTTCCCCTACTTGGTGTTTTGCTTATTGGGATTTGCATCTTGTCTTGTCAGGATTATGGAATTTCTTCCATCTGCAGATGGAGAATTTGGGAACCATGGTTTTACACCTAATTCGTAGCTGAGAGAAATGGCCAAAATTGAATTTAATTTCTTTCCCTGCTAGTCTTTGTCTCTCCTAGTTTTAGTGGTTTGTTTATATGAGAATTTTCATGATGTCATCTCAGGGTGGATGTCTCTGTCTGCGGTTTTGGATAAAGCGTTTTGTTCCTAAGTTGGAAGGGAAGGAAGGGCTAAAAAGCTTATTTAATTTCCCTACCTGCGCTGCTATTTGTTTCCCTATTTTGTGGTTTGCCTATATCAGAGTATTCATGCTTCGTCCTGTCAGGAGTATGGATTTCTTTCAATCTGTATGCTGTCCTGTCAGGAGTATGGATTTCTTTCCATCTATATGCTGTCCTGTCAGGAGTATGGATTTCTTTCATCTGTATGCTGTTGGGACGTTGGTTGTACACCTATAATTATTTGATGGAAGGAAGGGCTAAGCTAAACTCAATTTCTTTCCCTGCTATATTATTTTGCCCCTCTCTAGAGTTCTGCTTGTACTGGAGTTTTCGTACTTTGTTCTCTCAGAAGCCTTGTTTTGGGAGGTGTCGCTGTGGTTTCTTCTCCCCATAAGAAGTTTTCTTTGCTAAGAATATGAAGAATTTGTAAATATTTGTTGATGTGAAGACTGGAGGCTGCACAACCAGGTTCTGTACTTTTGAGATGCCTTTGTACCTGGACCCTTGTGCATGACGTTTTTATTCTCGGTCATTTTGTTACCCTTCTCGCTGTAGCAATGCTTAGCAGTTGCAGAGCGGTCTGTTGTTGCTAGGTGCTTTTTCATGGTTGGGATGCATGAATTTGTTTATATAGATATGAGCAAGTCGGCACATCAAGTTCTAGCAGGTTTTCTTTCATTGGAGTTTAAGTTGTTTTCATGTTTGTTCTCCTAAGTTGCTATCATTTTTATTTTATTTTTTTTTTTTTTTTTTTTTTTTTTGTGAGTGAAGGTTCTCTCATATATAGTCTCCAGCTGATTTCATGCTGTATTTGTTAGTGTCGCTCCTCAAATGGATCTGGTGCGCCTGGTTTGTGGTCTTTGGGTTAGATACTGTCATTTTGTAAGGAGTTTGAACCTTACTGCCCGGAATGTGGTATTATCTCCAAGTTGATTTTAGTCTTTATTATTGTACTTCATTGGCGGTTTTGTTTAGAGAATTTGAAGGCCTCGCAGCAGTACAGTTTGATTTAGAGCTTCAGTTTTGGGGAGGAATAGCTAAGTTTTTCTGCTGAGGTTCATTCCAGTAATGTGCATGGTATAGTTGGTCGAATTATTTTTTATTTTTATTTTTATTTGTTTGTACCTATGTTCTCTGTCAGGTGAAGACATTGCCAGCAACTTCTTTTATCGAGTCTGTGAAGCTGTTTTCGTTGTACAGGTTCTACCTCCTCTTAACTTTGCGTGGGTGAGTGGGGGAGTTAGTCAAATGAAGTGTCTCTTGGAATTCCTTTCTTATAGTTTTTTAGGCATTGTGAGATTGTCCAGAGCTATCAGAGGGAGATTGATCTCATTGCACAGGTTCTCTCTCTTCTAAACCTTTTGTGGGTGAAACCTGAAAGGGAGTTGGTCGAATGTATAGTAGCGTGTGTCATTCGGAATTCTTTTCGTATGTTTTTTAGGCATTGTGGATTGTCCAGATCTATCAGACGGAGATGCTTGTGAGATGCTGAATGTGCACAAGAAAGCGGTCAGGTTCTTACAATAGGCAACATTCTTTATCAAAGTTTGTTTGAACTTCCATAAGAAGCCGTGGTAGCCTGTCTCCTTGGGATTCTTTTCATATATTTTTTAGGCATGTGAGATTGTCCAGAGCTATCATATGGAGATGCTTGTGAGGTGCTGAATGTGCACGATGAAGCGGTCAGGTTCTCACAATGAGCAACATCCTGTTTTATTCTTACTTTGCAGTATGTAGTGTTGAAGCCAGTGTTGGCAACTTTGATCAAAGTTTGTTTGAACTTCCATGTGAAGCTGTTCTCATTGAGTCGGTTTTCTCTTCTTAACTTTTCCTGGGTGAGTGGGAATTAGTTAAATGTAGACGTGTCTACTCCTTGAAATTCTTTTCGTATATGTTTTAGCCATTGTGGGATTGTGTCTTTCAGATGGATACGCTTCCGAGATGCTGGATGTGCATGAGGAAGCGGTCAGGTTATTACAATAGGCAACGTCCTGTTTCACTTGACGTGTATGTTTTAGGCATTGTGAGATTGTCCAGGGCTTTCAGATGGATACGCTTCTGATATGCTGGATGTGCACTAGGAAGCAGTCAGGTTCTTACAATAGATAACATCGTGTTTTATATGTTTTAGGCATTGTGAGATTGTGCAGAGCTATCAGATGAAGACGCTTGTGAGATGCTGAATGTGCATGAGGAAGAGGTCAGGTTCTTACAGTCGGCAATGTCCTCTCTATTGTTATCTTGTAGTATGTAGTGTGTTGCAGGTTAGGATTGAATGAGTTTTTTGCAAGGGGCTGAAGCCAACTATCTGAAAGGGAGTGTCAACTAGCAAGAAATGGGCTGGTTCTTTTGGACTACTGGTCATATATTGTTTTAGTGTTGTGTTGCAGATCATAGCATTGCAGGTTTGGTTGAATAAAGATGACCTTTACTGGAGGCACTGATAGGATTTTACTGAAGAGAGTTCTACCACTGTATGTCTAGGGTGCCAGTTTCGTTAGTTGCGTCATTTTGTTTCATCTGTACTGATTGTGTATGTTCTACTATTGAATATTTTCAGATTCGCTAGCCTGACTTGATTAACAGTGTTGTTTTGATGTTTATCTTACAAATAATGCAGCATGTCTCCATGGTATTTGGACTTTAGTTGACTGAGCAGGAGGTATGCATATCTTATTGTTTTTAATTGACTCAGAAAGAGTCTTAATTTTGGTTTGGTTCAGTAAATGATGCCTGCAATTAGTGTCGCGTTTGAAAGATGTGTCTGTAAACACCTTTTGGTCTTATATGGTCAAATCACATGCCTGTTTTAGACTGCAGCAGCTGAGTTCCCAACGTGTTTCCTGTAATTGGTATCACACTTTTAAAAGAATGGTTGACTTGTATTGGTCTTGCATAGATTTAGGTTTACTGTATTGTCTTCATGTAGATTTAGGTTAACTTGTATGTTAACTTGTTTTGCATTCGCATAGATTTAGGTTTTACTTGTGTAACTCCGCCTGAGCTGTATTTGAGCAGCGCAGCCGGTCCCAAGCCCGGGAAAAGGATGAGGGACAAGGAATGTAATGTTAAGATTCACTTATTGTTGCTTGCGTCCTACAGAAGTATTGTGGCCACAATGTAATGAAGGTGCAGTGGTAGGTTCATTTTGTGGTAGTCATGCAAGTTGCATTGAGCGGTTTATATCCATTTTGTGGTAGTCATGCAATAGCTGGAAAATTTGTAGAGATCAACTTGGCGATACCGGCAATCGCAGTTAAACTAAGCTGTAGTTCTCAAGGTGCCGGCTAAATTTTTTTTTAAAAAAAAAAGCACTTAAAAGAAAAATTGTGTCTGGATGAATTTTTTAAAAAAATTAAAAGCCAAAAGTGGGGGAAAAAAAAGTCAAGAAGGGATTTTTTTTTTTGTTTTTTATAAGTTATACGGAGTAGTTTCAAATAAAAGTACTTTTTAAAGGATTTTTAATTATCGTATCTAAATGCGAAATTGTTTGGTTTTAACAGAAGTAGTTTTTTTTATTTTTTAAATCCAATCAAACAGATCCTAAAAATATCGGCAATTGCAGGTAAGCTAAGCTGCAGTCCTCAAAGGTGTGGGCAAGAGGGTATTTGCCATGCCCACACCAACGCAATAAGCTGTAGTCCTACAGCAACGGGCAACAGGAGGGTATTCGCCGTTCCCACACCGACACAGTAGGCATTGGCAATGCATTTGGTGACAAATTTGAAGCGTTGGGAAAACAGTGTTACATTGAGTAGAAAATGGAGAGAAAATTGTGATTTGGTTTGCGGAGCAATACACCATCTAACTCTTAAAAAAATAACAAAATAAAGGATGGTAAAAAAAATATCGGGGAAATTGCATAAAATCCCCTCGTGGTTTAGCGAAGTTGCGCCAACCCCCTGTATTTTAAAAATAGGCAAAATACCCCATGTGGTTATAAAAACACTGCACACTTGCTCTAGAAGAGAAAACGCCGTTAACTCAAGGTTAACGGCGTTAAGTTTGTATTAAAAAGGCCGTTATATCATTTTATTTTGAGCCATTAGATCTCGATTTAGAAAAATTAATGGTTGAGATTGATTGTTAATTATAAAATTAAATAAAAATTATAAAAAAATATATAAAATATAAAAATATATAATTATATATAAATTTAACTAAATTATAATAATAAAAAATACACACTAACATCAAACACACACTTTGCACGCACACTAACATCACACACACACACCAACACACACTAACATCAAACACACACACCAACACACACTTTGCACACACAATAACATCAAACACACACACTAACACACACTCTGTGCATACACACGCACTAACTAAGTCACACACACACACTCTCTGTGCACACACTAACACACACTCTGTGCACACACTAACACACACTAAGTCACACACACACACTCTCTTTGCACACACTAACACACACTAAGTCACACACGCTACACACAGTCACGCACACACACACAGCACGCATACACACACACTCTGCACACACAGAGCACGCACACATACACTCTGCACACACGCACACAAACACACACAACAGGCACGCACACACTCTGCACACACAATCACACACACACACACACACGAACAGGAACACACACAGAGTCACGCACACACACACACGAACAGGAACACGCACACGGTCACGCACAGACACACACGAACACACACACACAGAGTAGCGCACACACACGCACGCACACACAAACACACACAGCCACGCACACGCACGAACACGCACGCACACCGTCACTTTCCTTCTCCCCCACGCCACCAAGCTCGACGACGGCGGATCTCCTTCTCCCTCGATGCCATCGCACACTATGGTTTGTGTATGATTTTTTTTTCAAATTAAATACAAATGGTTTGAGATTTGATGAAATTGATAGAGAGGTTTTTGTTTAGTTTGAAAAGACCCATATACCAGTGTTAAGGGCTATTACTCCGGCGGCGACTCCGGCGGCAGCGGTGGTGGAAGAAAAAGGTTGAAGATGATGGAAAAAAGAAAATTTAATAAGTTGAAGGACTTGTTTGTAATATTTGATAAATTAATTTAAATTTATAAAAAAATAGGTATAATAGTGAATATGTTTGTATTTAAGGGTATTTCGGTCATTTTATCAATTTTAAAAGTCAATGAAGCTAAATTACATGTCCAGCCGCACCTCAAGTGCGTGCGCATCACTCCTCGTTATCATGGAAAATTGTGCAGTATTTTTATAATCATAGGGGGTATTTCGCCTATTTTTAAAACACAGGGGGTTTGGCGCAACTTCGCCAAACCACGAGGGGGTTTTATGCAATTTCCCCAAAAATATCGGGGGACACCTCAAAATGAGAACTGTAAAGAGTAAATTTTGATCTTTTGAGTGCATTTTGTTGATGCAATACGCATCAATGACAAATGGAAGCGTTTGATGTTAATTATCTATTACTTCTCCCTTATTTGCCTTTTATTTTTCTCTCAAGTTTTAATATTTGCGTTACAAGGCAAATTGAAGCAATAGAAAGTGAATATTTGAGGGAGCTTTCTCCAAGTTGAGCATGTGCAAGCTAGCTAGCTGGCAAAGGAGAGGCAAAAACTTCTTTCATTTTTTTTTCACCCTCAAGTTTTCCATTTTTGCTTGCTTATTATGTTCCATTTTATTTTCTTTGGTTATTATTTCTATTAGATTAGTGTATGTTTTTGACTATATATAGTTGAATTAAGATGTGGGCAATTTTGAATAAGAGGCATATTTTTAATAATTGGGTACAACAATACTATTCCTTCACTAAGAAGAAGAAGTTTGACTTTGCGAGAACATTCAAGAAATTGTATATATTAGTTTTACTAATGAAGGCCTACATCTTATATTTTACAGGTTCTCATATGCTTCCATACTTTGAGAATAAAATTATTTATGCATTATGGTCTTTGAAGATACATCAAATGTTGTCATGTTTGAAAAGTAAGATGTCTAAAATATGATAAAGCTTAATATATACATTAATAAAGCATAATATATATACTTGATCTCTTATGTACTAATTTTTTGTAAAGATATAGTATCAATCTGTTACATTGAAAGACAAACTTATGCACGTAGGGACGGCATGCCATGCACGGTTAGTTATAATTAATAATATATTATTCTTTATTCCTCAAAGTAATTTTTTAACAAATTAATGTGTAGTTTTCACACATATTCTAACGTATTTTTTTGCTTGATGTTTAATTTTTTTTCTTACATAAGAGAGAATTTTTTCTTATTGCTTGCTTGATTTTACAACTTCAACTTATTTTTACAGTGTTATCGGCTTAGATTTTTTGTTTTTTTGGGTTGGGGGGACGGGGTTTCCAATATTAAAAAGGATAATCGAATTCAATTTTTTTTTTAATTTGATCCAAATTCGATCGATTGATTGCCCTACATTGCATTAGTTCAACCCGTTTATAATTTTATATATTATAACTAGAACTTGCTCCATGTGAAAAGGTGAAGTAATATTTTTATCAATATATTATAGTAATTTGAAATAAATAGCTTTCTAAAATTATATCATAGGAAAGTATAAATTAGTACATCCAAAAGTTAAATAGATAACATCTATACTATTATATTAGGTGTGAGGAGTTTGAATTTTCTTTTCATGTGTTTAAGCGCCCAAAATACCCTCGAACTACTAGCCTCACTCTCATTTTCTCCTTTCTTCATTGTGTTCTTTTTGTCATTTTTATTATTATCTCTCTCCTCTCTCACATTCGTCTTTTCAAAAATTTTCTCTACTTTATATCTATATTGATCTTTTTAATAAAAAATAATATTATTTTAAATTTATTTATTTTTGGCTCATCATAGATTTAACCAATATATTAAAAATAATTACAAAGATAGTATATATAATATCTACACACACATTCCTCTTTTCAAAATTTTCTTGAACTTTATATTTATATTTATCTATTTAATAAAAAATTAATATTATTTTGAATTTATTTTTGGCTTGTCAATATCTTAAAAATAATTAGAACGATAGCATAAACAACAAACTAATGAATATGTATGTATATAGAGACAAATTGAGAAAAATATAACTTAATACAATTGAACTTTAATTGTTTCATTAGATTATGATTTATTTTTATTTTACACAAGCATCGAGTGTGTCATGTACACTAGTGATATATTAAATTTCAATATGAGTTTTTGGAATAACTATGTCGTCCTCTTAAATTTATACAGAAGCAAGTGATAGATAATTTTAAACTTTATAAATTAAGGTAGTTGATACATAGTGTAAATAAGACAATATAATTTAAAAATTATAATTGTTTTATTATTTAATTTGAATTATAATGTAGCATATCTTATCTTAGATTATGGATATTTAGTTTTCGATTCTTTTGTGTAATTATCAATATCAATATGCATATACAAATTAAAATTGAAAATTATTATAATTACATATGTGTCACAATATAAAGTATGATGAGGCTATCAAAGCGTGTGCACATGTAGCGCGTACTTGGTAGTCTCAAAGTTTCTAAATATTATATATATATATATATATATATATATATATATATTATGGAGAATGCAAAAGCCCAAATGGGTGTCGGTTTGGGAAAATTCTTATCCGCACTGAATTCGGCCACATCGAGACTAATCAGGCGGCCAGTGTTTTACCCTTGTCATGTGATTGGTTTACAATTTAGGGAGAGTGTCCAATCACATAACAAGTGTATTGACACTTGCTACATGATTGGTTAGGTGTAGCCAAATCAGGTTTGGGTAAGAATTTTCCGCCGGCTTGACCCATAAAAGCTAAGCCTCAATTATAGGAAGAAGGAAGTAGGGTTATGTTTGTTTGTTTTTTTGTTTGTTTGTTTTTATTTACTTATCTATGATGAATAAGGGAGTAGGGCTATTGTTAGCCCCTTGAAGCTTGGCACTAATTAACACAGCATGTGTTGCATGTTGGGGGGCTTGGGATGTTGGTTTGGTGCAGTATTCCGTGGGTGACTTGGCGAATTCAACGGAATAGTTGGGTTGCGCTTGCGTGGGCAGGTCGTGCCACGCGCTATGCGCAAACGTGCGTAAGATGTTGCTCACGCAGCCAAGCAGCTACGCACGCCGCCCAACCTTTATGCAAAATGATGCACGCACAACACGCTGTCGTGGGTGCAATGCAGCTAAGGGCGTGCACTTGTGGGATTTGATTGGCTAAGGACTCGACAGTTGTGAGCATTGATGAACAAACTTGCGCGACTAGGCACGCAAGGCTCGCGGACGTGCAGGCCTGCGTGAGTCAGGCAATGCACACACACACACGTTGGTGGCTATAGCAGTTGAGGGCGGTTGACTTAAGCGGTTTGTTGACTCACGGATAAGTTGTGATAGTTTTTTTTATTCCTTAGAATGGTTGTGCTAGTCTTATACTGAGACAAAAAGTTGGTTCCAAGACAGATAGAGCAATTATGCTGAAAAACTACTCCACCACTTTTCCTCTCCTTAGATAGTCAGTTATGTTCCAATAGTTGGGTTGGTCCACTACATGATGTATATTTATAGATTGATGGTATGCACAGTTTTGATACTGAGTTGTGTGCACCAAATTGTATCATGTTGTATTTACATTATTGGGGGAATATAAAGGTTGGGTCTTTACTCGTAAATACTTATGCATTGTGCCTACGGTATATTGTGCATTGTATACTTGTGACTGTTGGTTGCCTAACTCTAAACACTTTAAACACAAGCATTAAAATTGTCAGTGTGAGAAATGCTTACAAGACGTACAACCCTAGTTGCACAGTGCAAAAATTTAAATGAAAAATTAAACACGAATTTAGCCATGTGACAACTATCAACATGTCGATTTTGAAGCAGATTTAAAAAATTTGAATCTGATATCAAATTTATAATCCATAACCGAATGCCACTCGAATCTAATAAAGGTGTGGAAACCCCATAAAGGATTTGATCAAACAAGCAATAAAAGAATAGCCAAAATCTAAAACTAAATAAATAGAAGCCCATAAATAAAAATGAAAAGTGAGCGCAAATACAACGATTACCAAAAAGTATATATTACTTAGAAACCGTGAATTCATCAAGTAAATCTGCAAATACATATGTGAATAGCCACATTTAAATTTATTTTAACATGTATAAAAGTAAACCATTTTTTATATGAATTGAAATAAGCATTTTGCTATTCATTTTTACCCAAAAGAACACTTATCAATTATCTAAAATAAAATGGATTAAATTTCAATTCAAAATAAAGTAACAAAACTATTTTTTATTTACAATATTTTTCTTTTAATTTTAAATAATTAAATTTTTTTATTGCTTAATCCTTCATAAAATTTTTAAAAGCTCTCATACAATTATTATACCAAAATTAATATTTAAATTAGGAAAAATTACATCCACCTCCCCTGAGGTTTGGTGAAATTACATTTCAACCCGCGATTTTTTGTAAATTACAAAAACCCCCCTGAGGTTTGTAATAATTACAAGGGATGGATGGAAAATATATAAAGACCGTTTTGCCCTTCAATTTTTTCTGATTTATTTTTTTTAAAATTTGGTCATTTTGAAAATGACCAAAAAGCCCTCCACCTATTCTAATATCTTTTGTCTGATATACGAAGCGTCATTTAGAAGTTTCCCCTCCCTCCCCCCCCCCCCACCCGGCTCTCTCTCTTTCTCTCTCTCTGTGCGAACGTGAAGAGAGGGCTGATTCCGCCGGGTTTGAAGGCACAAACTGGACAGAGCACAAAAGTTGGGGTTCGACTTGGCTACGACGAGTAAAAACAAGGGTTTCACGGTCTGGTTTGGTGGGTTAAGGTACGATTTTTCTGATTTAAGGGCTAGGGTTTTAGGGTTCGATTTCGCCGTTCACTCTTGATCGTTCTTCGTTTTTTCATTATTTTTCTTTTGATCGACTTTTGGTTTATTGTTATCAATCACATGTTGAGTAGGTGAATGACTTGTTTCCTGATGCCTGTTGGAGAAATAAGGTACATGACATTTGGTTTGTTGTGACCATTCCTTTAATTGGACAGGTAACTTAAACTTTTAAGCTTTGAAAGGTTTTAGAGCATTACGGGAATATGTTAACGATGGCTAATCTAATCTTTGGTGCTATCTTAAACTGTAAAAAGACTCGGATTGATGTTTTAAGACATTACTTCATAAATTCATAAGCCTGGAAGTGAAAGCACTCTGCTGATAGAAAGACATTACTTTAGAAAGCCTCCAAATTCATAATCTAATTCGTAAGACATTACTTTCTGTTGATAGAAAGCATATCTAATGATTACATGTAGCGAAAGACAAAATGATTTTTTGAGAGCATTAGCGAGACATATCTAATGATTACATGTAATGCATCACTCTGCTCTTATTATGCACCCCTAATATAATGCATCACATATATAATTATGCATCACTCTGCTCTTATTATGCATCACATATATAATTAGCATTAGATCTAATTATGTAATCTGAATCTGCTTAGCTGTAACATATCCATTTTGATCCCTTGTTAGTTCTTCAGTTTTCTTTTTCAATTTTCATTAACATGTGATTATCGATTTTGTATGGCTTTTTGCTTTAGTTGCTCCCAACAACGTATGATTTGTGTCATTTGCTTAGTCTTTTGAGGTGGAAATTGTGTGTGTGGTGTTTAGTTAACAACATATTAACTTGTGTATTTGTTTTCTTGTTAGGGTTTGCAGGTATGGGGGACAATTTTGGTGGTGATGTGGGTGGTTTTGAGTTGGGTTTAGATGAAATAGTATGTGAGTATAATGACATTCCTGATGACTTTGTGTATAGTGACAGTGATGAGTCACTATGCAATCCAGATAATGAAAAAGAAGATGGGGATAGTGTGACTTTAGAGGATGAAAATGGGAGTGGGGAGGGGGATTGGGATACTATGACTTTAGTACATGATAAGGGGGGTGAGAGTGATGGGTTGTCTGATTATTCGTCAGACGATCATTGTGAAGCATTCAATGATTCTGATGATGAAATGTATGATGATCCATTAAAGGTTTCTTGTGATGGGGAGGGTATAATTTACCAAGAAAGTGAAGATGGTAAAATAGAATTAAAAAAAAATCATGTGTTCACTAATGTTGCTCATTTTAGGGAAAAATTGAAGAGTTTTGTTATTCAAGAAGGTTTTAACATAATTAGGAGAAAAAATGAGAAAAGTAGGGTGACTGTTGAGTGTGAGGGTAGGGGTTGTACATGGAGATTGCATGCTACTTTAATGTCTGATGGTGTTAGTTTCAAGATTAAAACATTGACATCTGTTCACACTTGTCTAAGGGCTGATTCAACTAAAGAAGCTAGTGTGAAATGGATAGCTTCTAGGTTGTTAGATGTGTTGAGGGCAAACCCATGCATGAAACATAAAGGTGTAATGAATGAGTTGAAAAAATATGGGATTGAGCCTAACTACATGCAAGTTTATAGGGCAAGAAAAATAGCAATGCAGGAGGTAGAGGGTAATCATTCTGAGTCTTATGCTAAACTGCCATATTATGCAAAAATTGTTAATATGAAGAACCCTACATCATTGGTTACAATTGAGTCATACTTCGATCAGCAAACTGTAATACCTACTTCTCCTATTTTTAAAAGGTTTTTCATGGGTTTGTCCCCTTTGAGAGAGGGTTTTATGGCAGGTTGTAGTCCTTTCATAGGATTTGACGGGTGTCATTTGAAGGGGCCATTTGGGGGGGTGCTCTTAGCAGCAATTAGTTTAGACGGGAACAATGGGATGTATCCATTGGCTTGTGCAGTAGTGGAGAATGAGTGCAAAGAGAGTTGGGGATTCTTCTTTCATAACTTGTCCATAATGCTTGATGGGTTTGCACCTTCTAAGCCTTGGACATTATGAGTGACAGACAAAAGGTCAGTTCTGTTTTTTTTTTAATTTTCTGTTTTATAATTTTTTTAGTTTTATTCTGATTTTTGCTATTTCATATTTGTAGGGACTTGTTGAGGTGATTAATGAGATGGTGCCATATGCAAACCACAGAAGATGTGCTAGGCACATATATGCTAACTTCGGGTTATCCTATCCAGGTGCTGCTTTAAAAAAATTCTTTTGGGAGGCTGCTAGGTCTTATAATTATAGGGGCTTTGATATTGCATTGAAGAAAATTAAGGAAATCAAACCTGATGCATACAATTGGTTGATTAAAATCCCACCAAGTCAATGGTGCAGGCATGCTTTTGACCCTATAATTAAAAACGATCATGTGACAAATAACATTGCTGAATGTTTTAATGCTTGGATTAGTGACCTAAGGTCTAAGCCTATTTTGACCCTTGTGGATGGTTTGAGGGCCAAGTTGATGAGTAGGTTGTACAAGAGGAGAGAGAGTGGTAAGAAAATGCAGTTTGCTGTTGTCCCAAACATTTGTAAAAAATTAGTTGAAATGAGGAAGGATGGTAGAAAATGTAAGATATTGGTAGGTGGGGATGATGTTTTTGAGGTGAATGATGGTACACTTCATTACATTGTAAATTTGAAAACTAGGACATGTGATTGTAATGTGTGGAATATTACTGGTGTACCTTGTAAACATGCTGCAACAGCAATTGGTTACAAGAGAGATAGACTTGAAAGATACACTCACTCCAGATTTCACAAGAAGACTTACATGAGGTGTTATGCCCACATGATAAGTCCAATCACTGATTCCTCTTTGTGGCCTGAAGATCCTACTGTTATGCCTAAAGACTTGCAACCTCCTTTGAAAAGAAGGTTGCCTGGCAGACCAAGGAAAAATAGGAAGAGAGAACCAGGAGAAGCACCTGCTTTGAAAAGATCCAATGTCGTAAGGTGCTCAAAATGTAAAAATTTGGGCCACAACATGAGGACATGCCCCAACAAAGAGGTAAACATAGTTAAGTAAGTTTGACCTTATATTTTTTTTGATTGACTCATTAACTTATCCTTTTTAATTTGCAGGTTGCTATTAGTGCTGCAAATTCAACAAGTGGAAGAAAAAGAAAAGTTTCAGAGGCATCAAGTGCTAACACACCTGCTGCCCCGCCTTCACCAAAAGGTGCAAAATTAATTTACTATTTTTAATTCAGTTTTAATAACTTAATCCACTAAACATAGTGTTATATTTTCAAACAGCCACTAATTCTAAAGAAAAAATGCCAATTTCATCATCCCAGCCTGTTCTTCCCATTCCAAGGGTGGTTTTGCCCCAAAGTATGATCCGTTCAAAGGTTTCAAGTTCCCAACCTGTTGTTAGTCAAGTAAATTTGGCAAGAAGGACGTACAATAGGGCAAATACGCGCCCAGAAAAATGATTTGATATTGAATGTCTTTTTTGTAAATCTGTTGCAAACTTTGGTACAGATTATTTTTTGTAAATCTGTTGCAAACTTTGGTACAGATTATTTTTTGTAAATCTGTTGCAAACTTTGGTACAGATTATTTTATGTAAATCTGTTGTTGCTGTTGGTACAGATTGTTTTTTGTAAGATACCTAAACTTTTGTAAAACCTTTTTGCTATTTTGGGTTCAATATGTTGAAGTGCAGATTCTTGTATTTTGCTAAGAACATTAAGTGTCTTGGATGGTAAACATTATTCAATCCATAACATAAATTTACATACATTCTTCCCTTAATACAAATTCATAACATGCTTAACCATGTAGAGTTCACAGAAATAGCTTTACAATGTGACCTAGCAAAAGCAATAGAAGAAGTGCCATATTTGCTACTAACATTTTGTAGACTAATCCTCCATCCCTATTTAGAATGTCTTGCCTTACATTACTTTCATTTGGAGTAGTAGCTTCATCCACATGAAAACGAGAATCATCATCGGTTGGATTACACCAATGTGAGAAATTATCAGTAGGACATCGATAGTAAAGCCTCCCCGGATTTTTCGATGATTCCGATATATAAATTATGGTCTTCGATCCACACTTTTTGCACGGTTCTTTGTTGTACTTAGGATACCTAATATCACTTTCGGACGTTCTATATGAAGAAGACATAATTTTGAGGGTGTGAAAATACCCAAACTGGGTAAAGTATTTATAGATGGAGGAAAAAACGGCTACATAACGGCTATAAACGGCTACTTCGCCTTTAATTAAAAATATTCCTTTTAGCCCCGATAAGTTTCAATATATAACATGCAAACCCAACTATTATATATATATTACAAAAAACCCCATAAGGTCAATTTTGTCCTAAAAAAATTGAGCCCGCCAAACAAAGGGTATTATCGGAACTTCACATATAATATTTAACGGAACCCTAACGGAACTAAACGGTAGGGGTAAATTGTTAGACGAAATATACCTCAGGGGGGTTTTTGTAATTTACAAAAAATCGTGGGTTGAAATGTAATTTCACCAAACCTCAGGGGAGGTGGATGTAATTTTCCCTTTAAATTATACATAATAACAATATATTTTTTAATGTACTTATTTATCAATTTACTAGTATTGATATTTTACATGTGTCATGGCACAGGAAATAAATATTTTTATTTATATAGTTTCATAAATTTCTATTAGATACAAATAAATTGATAAAAATAAATTAAATTTTTATAAAAATATAAATCGATAAAAATTGTATACTTAGAATGTGTCAGATCTCAATATTAATTTGGTATAGTTAAGGTATGAAAACTTTTTAATAGCTTATGGATTTAAAATACTTGATAATTTTTTTTAATAATTTAAAATTAAGAGAAACGATAAATAATGTAAATAAAAGGTATTTTTTTATTTGATTTAATTTAAAATTTAACATATATTGTTTCAAATATCATATAAATGTTGGATTTTTTTTGATAAACATGAATAATAAGATATTTGTGTAAATTCATGTAAAATACCATTGTGGTTTCATATGTGGCAAAATAGAATCATACAAAGCTATCCACATATATGTATTAGTGGCGCTTATTTGGATGTGTTTAAGGTTTTTGAATTATATATAAAGACTAGTATTTAACTTGTGCCTTAAATAATATTTTTATTGTTTGTATCATAATAAATTCTATCAAATAAAACATAAATTGATCAAAATAAATCTATTATCTTGTAGAACATAAATTTTCTAAAGTAACACAAAGGAAAAATAATTAATGAATTAATATATACAAAAATTCAATTGATAATATTTAATTTCATTATTATATTTAGGTATAAAGATGTCATGGCATTTTTTTTAAAGAATGCAGAAGAGCGTGATAGATATATCTAGTACTTTAACTGATAAGTATTGTAAATATGACACTATATATCAAAAATAATAATTTTATCATTTGATTGGAGTTAAAATGTAATGTATTTTATTTTAGAATTTGGATAAGTGTTGAATTTTTTTTGGATAATTATGGACAACGATATATTTATACAAATTAAAATTCAAAACTATTATAACTCCATATGTGTCACAACAATGTATAATGAGTCTATCCAATTGTGCACACAAGTGGCGCTTCTTTGATGGTTTCGAGGTTTCCGAATTATTTATCTTTCTATACTGTTATACTTATATATACTCGTAAATGTGGTACACTCTATGCATGTGCAAAATAAATAGAAATATAATCTAATTGCATATTTAAAATTGGATGGAATAAAATTTAAAATTTATTAAATTATGACATGAATATATATTTGTTATCTCTTTTTTAACATATTAGATTTATAAAAAAATGATTGAAAATTATATTAAATATGTGACTGAAAAATATAAATAAAAAGATAAAGTAAAATAAATATTGAAGATAGGAATATTAGGGGATAGAGAGAGAAGAATAAAAAGAGAAATAATAATATCATATTGAAAATAGGAGAGAGAAAAGTAAGAGGAGAAAGGAAATAGGAGAGAGAAAAAATTGTTTGCTAGACCAAGACACCCAAAGCAGTTACTGGATGAATCTAACAATTTATAAATAATACTAGTGGAGTGGGCACACTCGATGCATGTTTGAAATAGATGTGAGATATGATTTAATTACATATCTGAATTTTAATAGTATAAAGTTAAAATATTCATTAATTTTTTTTATATGGAATACATATTTTAAAAACTTGTAATACATTTATTATTTAAAAGTTAAAAATAAATCTATAATAAGATGAAATTTAAACAATAAATAGAAGAAAAAAAATAGGAGGAGAGATGAGAGAGAGAAGAGTAAGAGAAAGTTAAAACACATGAAGAAAGAGAGACGAAATAGATTGGATGTGATTAGATACTAAACCAAAAACACTTAATGTGGTTACTACATACCCATACCACTTTGTAAAATATTATAGATAGATCATAGATATAGATATAGATTTAACAACGGTCTTTGACTGTAATTTAGTTAATTTTGACCAAATGGAATTGACAACGATTAACTTTGAACAAATGAAATTTTCTCAAACTTTTGAAATTTTTAATTGCAAAGAAAAAATTTGATTAGTTGTTTAATAAAAAAACTTCCTTATCTCACTCATCTACTTACTTCACTACCATGTTCAAGTACGTACTCCCACTTTCAACACTTTTTGAGTTCAACCAACTCCCAATTGGTCTATCAAGATGAAGCGCTAGAACCCTCAAGTAATGTCTAGGATTCGAATTTCAGTATTGTAAATGGAGCAACTAAGTTGAAAGATTCACCCCATAATGGGCTTCTATAGTACCCGATCTGGATTAGTCAGCCAATGGGTCGGAACCAAGTGGCTACAACCAAAAAAAAAAAAGAAAAAAAATGGTCTTTGAATCCCACTAAATAAGGAATTTTATAATTAAAATATTCATGAGAAGATGAGTTGAGATATATTAAAGGAGATTTAAAATATTTACACCATTCAAGATACCTTTTTTTTATTTACGCGTTCTTCAACAGAAGACGCAAGTGTAGGCGAAAGATTTCTTTGAATACCGTAGAAGGAGATTCAAATATAATTGTTTCTAAAATTATTTTGTATGTAATTTTCTTTCTTTTTTTTTTGTCTAGGGTTTTTACACTTACACCGATCCGAAAATATGAAAAGTATGAGTTGTATTCCTTTGTTTGAAAAATTACCATTAACTAACTCAGTAAAACAAAACATGACCAAAACACTATTGCGAAGAATATTTTCCTCCTAGATGAGGATGGTATTTTTTTTCTTCTCAAGAATGCCCTTGGTAATAATAAGAATTTAAGGGGGGGATTGTTATATTTGACAAAACAAATAAAAAATAAAAAATACATTTAAATTTTTTGTTATTTAAGATATTAATTTTACTAAAAACTAATATATAATTAAATAAAAATTAAAATAATTTTAAGTATTGAAATATATATATTCAAATTAAGAAGTTAAAACACATTTTCTTATTTTCTTAATTAATAAATTATCATTATAGTTCATTAATAATTAATTGAATTAAAAAATTAAATAAAGAGCATTTAAATAAACATCTAATTTGATGTTTTCTTATTTTAATTACAAAATATAAAATATAAAAGTACAAGAATATAAAATAATTTTTCTCAATAACAAATAAAGGCAAAAAAAAAGAAAAAAAAAGGAAATATCTTTTCTCAGTTAATAAATTCCCATTAATAATTAATTAACAACTTAACAGAAAAGAAAAAAAATAGAAGAAAAGAAAACCAAGTTTATTTTCCTCCCGAATCAGCATTTTTTGCAGCCCAGATTTACATTTCAACCTTTTTTTTTTCCTTTTTCCCTTCTTCTTTCTTCTTCCATTTTATCCCTTCCCCATCTTTTTCCTTCTACCCTCGCCACCACCAATGAACAATAGGATCGGGTTGCCACCGTCGCAACCATGGCCCTTGACCAGCAAGTTGTCTTCCTCATCACACCATATATCCCCAAACCATATATATATATATATATATATATATATATATATATAGAGAGAGAGAGAGAGAGGCGCCCAAGACAAAGAGAGGGGCGAGGTCAGCCCAAGCATAGCTGGGAAACAAAGTTGGTTGAATATGTTTTTTTTTTTTCATTGAGATTTTTTGTTTGGAGGGTTCATGGTTTGACAGAACAGTCGTGGGGAAAGGAACCAAGGTGACTGCTCCAGTTCCATTGCAATTTAGTGGAATGGCAGCGGTTATTTCATGAATTTTTATTTAAATATTAAAAAATTATTAAATTTATAAAAATTATTAAACCATATAAAAGATCTATCAGTTTTGTTTAGAGTAATATTTAGAACAATCTTGAATTATGAAAAATGATATTATTTAAACTTTTGTAATTAAACTACAAGCTTATTAAAACATTACTTAACTATTTTAAATTATTTATCATTAATCAAGTGAAATATAAAACATATTTACATTTGGAATTGAAATAGATGATTGCATTACACGCCAATTCAAATTAATAATGATGGTTTAAAAGAATATTTAAAATTGCTTCAAAAAAATAATATTTAAAATTTGAGAGAATTTAAATATTTGTTTGATATTTTATATTTAACTTTTAAAATAAAGAATGAAAACAAATAATTAGACAATGTGTTTTGTTTAAAAATTTGAAATTACGACCAAAAATTTTAAAATAAAAAATGTTAGTAAATTTTTATTATCTATTTTTATTAATTCTTAATTAGGAACAAATTATAATAATAAAATAATTAATACATAATTATGAAAGGGCAAAAAAAGGAAGAAAAGAATTGGTGGGGTTAGCCCCATTTCTCTAATTGTCATCTGCAGTCCAAGCCTGTCTCAACAGTCAACATCGCTTCTCTCGCCGATTTTTCGCCAATTTATCGTCGAATCGGTTTCAAATTGACGTTTTGGTCTGATAAATCGGACCAGAACGGCGATCCAGCCGATTTCTTGCTACCCATGACCATTCCTCTCCATCGCGATGGAACGGCCGCTCTGACCGATTTGTCTTCATTCTGGCGAACCATGGGTGGGTTTGAATTTAGTTAGTAGTTGAGAGGGTTGTTATTTATAATTCAATTAGATGTCAAATAACGAATGATTGGTGAAATTGTTTGAGAGTTTTTATTGAGGAGGGTGAGATGTACATGGTGAAAAGAGTTATTTTTTCTTGTGATGGTGGCGGTAGTGTGTTGGCGACAATGATGGTGGAGAAAGAAGAAGAACCTGACAAAATGACAAGAAAGGAAGGAGAATGGATGTGTGTCTGGATATTTGGCATATGAAGGGAATAAGGGTTATTAGTAATAGTAGGTGTAGCACATTCTATGTGTGTGCAGAATAAAAAAGAAATATAATCTAATGTGTGTTTAATAAATTTATAGTTTTATAAATTTTGAAGAAAAAAAATTGAACAATTAAATTTATGTATTATGAAAAACAAAAAAAAATTGATTGAAAATTGAATTAAGTTTTATTATTGAATAAGAATAAATAAAATGATAAAGTCAACTAATATTGAAGATAAACGTATGAGAAAAGATGGACAGAAGAAAAGAAAGAGAAATAAAGAGAAAATTGAGAGAAAATATAAGAGAGGAAAGAGAAAAGAAAATGCTAGACCAAAGATAACAAGCTATTACTAGGGGTGTTGGTACTTATAAAAGAGTATAGGTAATATCCAAAGGTAAAATTGTCATTTGAAATCCTATTTTCAATTTTTGATTTTCTTTGTAAATCAGCCAAAATAGTGAGGGCAAAAATGTAACTTCAATGACTTTCTAGTCAAACCTCCAACCCCAAAGGGTGTTTTGGTGATTTTAGTTTTTAAGAGGTTAGTTATTTGTAATTTTTCAAACAAGAAGGGTACAAGTTGTAATGTATTTCACAATGTGTGTAAACATAATTAACCCTTTTGTCAATGTAAGTAGGATCAGGTGGTCAAAATATGTAGAAAACAAAGAACTCAAGTGTCTTTTATATACGCAACGAGTTCTCAATAAGTCTGTTCTATTTTTGAGCTTGGCAAAGTTCAAGAAAACATGAAGTCAAAGTTTACTGCATTCATCATATGGTATCAAAGCAAGCAACCATATGATTGGTGTTATTTCATTGTCAATTTGATGTGAGAACATTTTTATAAACTCTATCAACACATGCGTGTTACTTTATTGATAGTTTAATTTATGCCATTTAATTGATTTTTTTTTTCTTATATTTTATTTTTCATATATGACTATTGTGATGTTTTATAGTTGTAGACTTAATATAATTAATTTTATTCTTGTGTCATCTCTTTGTGGTTTGTCATACTAATTTATTTTGTCCATTTAGTTGATTACCCTATTTTTTGTTCCTCTTAGATGATATCTTAAAGTACCAAACAACTATGTTTTGAAGTTTCTAATGTTATTTAATCTTTCTTTCATATTTGATCAATCATATTTTAAAGATTTTTTTAAATTTTTTGTTTCATTCTTTTGTTTATGTTTTCCTACGGCGGCACGCATATGTAAGTGGTCTTTGATTCATACCTTATTTCTATCCTTTAATTGTTAATTCTTTTTATATTTCCTTTTTATGTTTTGAAAGGTTTGGTATGCTCATTTATGAATCAAATTTAAAGAGCTTATTCGTAAATTTTTTTTTTATTTTATGTTTCATATTATTTCTTGGTGGCATGTATGTTTTAAGTTTTATTAATTTTTTTTCCTTTTTTATGTTTTGTCATATGGTATATAAGGAATATATTTATTTTGCATTTACATATAATTTATCATAGTTTTAATTTCTTTTCTCTATTTTTTTAAATCGCAATTTCTTTTCTCTATTTTAAGGGGCAATAATAAATCAAAATGTATAGAACACTATATTACATGTTTTTATTTGTAGGCTCTCTTTATATGGTTTAATTAGTTTTTTAGTCACATGTTTTAAAACTTTATAATCAATTTCAAGAGTACCTGGTCTTTCATAATTTAATTATTATTTTATTATATTTTTATTCTTATTAATCTTTTGTAAACTAAATTTTAATTAAAATTATTTTACGATGATTCACATTCATATATTGAGGTACATAATATATATATATATATATAATATCACATATTCCAATGTGGATAATAATCCATTATATTGTGGTCTTTTAACTTTAATAGTGTAGCTCATAATTTAACATCCATAACTTTAATATATCCAAAAAAAAATAATTTATAACTTTAGTTTGGAAGAAGACAACATTTTCCAATTTTCTCGTGGGAAGTTTTAGGCACTCATAACAATTGATTAACAAATAGAATGCCTTTAATTTTCTTTAACATGCTCAGTTTATTTAAATTTTCACTCCTCAGGCTGAAATACATTTGCTTTAAAATTTAGTTGTTCTCAATTATTTTTCTTTTTTTTTTTTGTTTGTTTAACATATATCACCTATGCGTACTTATATTAAGTATATTATTTTCTTAATTTACAGACATATCGAATATGCTCCCGTGGTGAAACAATTGAGATGATAGATCGACATGGGAATAATAAATGTTATAACTGAGCGGCGTTCTAATTTTTTTTGGTTAATCGTCGGCAAAACTGTACGGTGATAAAGCTATTCTATCAACTTGCAAAGGGCATAATTGGGGTCATAAGAAACGTTTGCTGTGGCAATATCTTTTTCCAAAGAATTAGTTTGTAGTTCCACACCATTTCCTATATATAGTTGCTCCTTTGAATCAACCAATTTTTTGGTTGCAAACCACCCAAGTCCAATTCGTCTCAAGGTCAAGTAGTATTTCTCTTTGCGTATGTGAGTATTTATGTGTTGGAAAACAATGGCTTTGAATATCACTAAAAATAAGATATTCACTGGGGCAGTTAATTCGAAAAATACAAATATAATTACAATAACAGTTTATAATATCAACACAACATCCAAACGTAATCAAATAACGCTGAATACAAATAAAAATAGCAAGAAAGTTTACTAAACTTATAGGTATTTCCAATTATATTACAACGATTGAATCATCGAGATGAACTGGTTAGCATTAAAGAAATATTCGTCCCACTAATCGGTGCGATGGGCCAACTATACTCCTTCTAGGATAAAATAGTCCAGAAATTCGTTCCAAGCTGCAATGCTACTTCTAACATCACTTCAAAAGCTAATCAACTCAATATTATTCAAATGCACACAGATGCACACCCAAAACAGAAGTACTTAAATGATAACTCTTGTTCTCACAAGACCAACAGTGCATCGCACTGATCCACTCAAAGAGAGAAAATTCTTATCAACTCGTAATTTTGGATTATGTTGTGTGTTGTGTCTTGTAAGGGAACAAGAAGCTGTTATTTATAGGGACACGGAAACAACTAACATAAATGCTAGACATTAACACTTGTTGAAACCGCTTTTGCTGGCAATGGTCAGACAATGTATTTGGATGCAAAATCGGCAACAGCCTAGAAATGTGTCTGGAGTCAACTCAGCAGTTTCCCAAATGTGTTAATGACTTCGTAACATTTAATTTAAAATTTAAATTTAAATCATAACCTTTATTGCGGGGCTATTTCAGTAAAAGGTAAGTTCGAGACAATTCGCCCAAACACCCAAGCTCGCGATTGTGGATCATGGCTCGTGGTCGGAGCCGGAGCCGGAGCTAAGTAGGGCGGACAGGTGGCTTGGGCGTATGGGCTACCCATATATGGTCCTTTGTGAATTAGTTTAAACTAACTTCACACTTAACCACCACATTTTTACTTGAATTATCAAGGCTAAATATCCGATATGGGATATTTACACTCAACCTTTTAACACACAAACTACACTCTCTAGGCTTTATATATGAATTTTCATTAGAAATGATTTAATCCTATATCATCACCTCCGAATGTCTTCATTAACAAGTCCATTTGTAACAACATGGAGTTCCTTTTTGATATTGAAAATGTTTTTCATTTTTTGCTTATTAATAAATGTTAATCGGCTTCTTTAAATATTTGTTAATAGGATATATGCATGTATTCTGCAATCATATAAATTTATGTAGTTAATTTATAATTTTTAAAATAATTATTGTACAGAACATGGGCATATGCTAGTAGATCTAGATTTGACAGTGGTCTTTGTCTGCCATTTAGTTAACTTGACCAAATGGAATTTTCTTGAATTTTTGAGTTTTTTAATTAAAAATAAAAATTTTGATTGACTTTTTTTTAATAATAATAAAATAATTAAAAACTTCTTTATCCCACTCATCTACTTATCCACTAATACGTCAAAGTACGGACTCCCACTTTTCATTAGTTTTTGATTTCCACTAAATAAGGGATTTTATAATCAAAACATTCGTTAGGAGATAGATTGAGATATGGAATGAAATTCAAAATGTTCACACCATTTAGACTCCATTTTGTTTTTGTTAATTTACGCAATCTTCTATAACAAACGCAAGTTTAGGGCGAAAGGTTTCTTTGAAAATTATAGAAGGAGATTCAAACATAATTATTTCTAAGATTATTTTGTATGTATTTTCTTTCTTTCTTTTCTTTTCTTTTCTTTTTTTGTCAATATCAATATGATTAGGTGGCCAAAATATGTAGAAAATAAGGAACCTAAAGGTCTTATATGTATGCAACGAGTTCTCAAGCCTGCTCTATTTTTGAGTTTGCTATAATTCAAGCAAACATGAAAGTGGGAGTTTAGTGCAATCATGAATCATGATATGGTATCAAAGCAAACAACCACATGATTGATGTTATTTCATTATTGATTTGATGTGAAATTTTTTTAATACTTTATCAACGTATATGTGTTCCTTTATTGATAGTTTAATTTTCTATCATTAATTAACATGCTCCTTCTCATATTTTATTTTTCATACATGACAATTGTTATGTTTTATATTTGTAGACTTAATATAATTAATTTATTCGTGTAACATCTCTTTTGTGTGTGGCCGTACTAATTTATTTATCCATTTAGTTGATTATTCTATTTTTGGTCCTCTTAGATGATATCTTAAAGCCCCAACAACTATGTTTTAATTTATTTAACGATGATTCACACTCATATATGTTTAGGTATGTAAAAGAAAAAAAAAATCAAAGTAAAACATAATCCATTATTCCATGAGCTATTAACTTTAACAAAATAGCACATAATTTAACATTCATAATTTTAGTATATCCAAAAAATTTATTTATAACTTTAGTTTGGATTATATATTTAGAATTTTTTTTATTTTTTATATGATTTTTCAGGCACAAAAAAATTCTTTTTAAATTAAAGTTTAAAATATGAGTAAAATAGTATTATTTATTTAATAATTGAACTATATTGAAAATTGTTTAAAGTATGTTATTTTACATTAATAGTACATTTTATTTTTATCTTTTTATATAGTGATAAATTATAATTTTTGTGTATGGTACTAGATACATGCTAATATACATGTTAAATTTGTTGTTCTACTTATGTTATATTGGATATCATGCATGTATACAACGTCCGAAAAATTATCTTGATGTTTTGACTTTTTATTCTTTTTATTTTCTTTTTCTTTTTCTCACTATTTGGTGGATTTTAATTTATAAGTTGAGTTTGATAATTTAATTTAGTTTTAGACTTATGCAGTATACATATTGACAAAGAAAATATGGACCATACCAATAGCCATAGCCGTGCTCTCTCACACTGCCACAAAATTATATTTACCTTATATGAATTAACCAAACTTTGAAATATAATTATGCTCCAATAATAAGTGAGCATATGAATAAAAGGGTCGAAAGATACTGTTAATTGCATTGATGCTCCTCACGAAATATCTAAATTACCAACCATTCTCAATCATTTTTTCAATTACAATGACCTCTCCTCCATGTATGTCTAATTACAAAATCCAACCAGAAAATGTAAGATAACATGATTCGACTAATGCTTTAAGGACGATAGAGGCTTCTCTAACTCTCAGGAATGTTCGCTCTGCCCACTGTCAAGAGAGGATATCCACCATGTTTTCGTCGCTTGCCCGAGAGCTAGTCAAGTTTGGGAACATATTATCGATCCCACACAATGGTTGTCCTTTAGAGCCATTGGTTAGCAAGATTGATTGAAGACATTACTGTATGCGAGCTTTAAGAACATTGTCGCCCCGGGATATCCATGGCAAACTGTTTGTCTGGCCACATTATGGTCTCTCTGGATTTCTCGTAACCATGGCATCTTCAAGGGAAATTGGGAACATTGGAAGGTTACTATCAACGGGATTAGACGGTTGTGCACGGAAGTGGCAGCTGCTTATCCAGTCAAGTCTTTGGCTTCAAATTCACTTCGAGCGAGTGAGCGATGGCGAAAACCAGAGAGTGGATGGTGCAAATTGAATATGGACGGTAGTGTGACTCACGACAAAAGGACAGCTGCAGCAGGGGGACTTTTGAGAGATGAAGAGGGCAGATGGATTACGGGTTTCTCCCTCAACCTGGGCCAGGTGTCGATTACAGTCGCGGAACTAATGGGGCTGCGTGAGGGACTTCGAGTGGCTTGGGCCAAAAGAATTGGAAGGCTACACATTGAAATTGACTCCAATGTTGTAGTCCAATTGGTCTCAAAGGCGACGACTTCTTAACATTCTTTGGGTCACATTATCGAAAATTGCAGGGAATTGTTTAGGAAACCTTGGACTGTTACTCTCAAGCATATCTATAGGGAAGCAAATTTGTGTGCCGACTGTTTAGCTAAGTTAGGCCGTCGACTTGAGATACATTCTGTTTTATGGGATCAGCCTCCTCATGAGGTGATTCCATTCCTTGATGATGATGTATTAATCTAGCTATGCCCTAACGGGCTCCTTCTTTTGATAATAAAAAATAATAATAATGAAAATTAAATTTGTGAAAGATAATTTTGCACGTAGGTATGTGGAAAATGACGTAAGTGTGAATAGATTGAAAATGAGAACATGGCAGGATAAAAGTTAGGGAAAATTACATCCACCTCCCCTGAGGTTTGGTGAAATTACATTTCAACCCACGGTTTTTTGTAAATTACAAAAACCCCCCTGAGGTATATTCCGTCTAACAATTTACCCCTACCGTTTAGTTCCGTTAGGGTTCCGTTAAATATTATATGTGAAGTTCCGATAATACCCTTTGTTTGGCGGGCTCAATTTTTTTAGGACAAAATTGACCTTATGGGGTTTTTTGTAATATATATATAATAGTTGGGTTTGCATGTTATATATTGAAACTTATCGGGGCTAAAAGTAATATTTTTAATTAAAGGCCAAGTAGCCGTTTATAGCCGTTATGTAGCCGTTTTTTCCTCCATCTATAAATACTTTACCCAGTTTGGGTATTTTCACACCCTCAAAATTATGTCTTCTTCATATAGAACGTCCGAAAGTGATATTAGGTATCTTAAGTACAACAAAGAACCGTGCAAAAAGTATGGATCGAAGACCATGATTTATATATCGAAATCATCGAAAAATCCGGGGAGGCTTTACTATCGATGTCCTACTGATAATTTCTCACATTGGTGTAATCCAACCGATGATGATTCTCGTTTTCATGTGGATGAAGCTACTACTCCAAATGAAAGTAATGTAAGGCAAGACATTCTAAATAGGGATGGAGGATTAGTCTACAAAATGTTAGTAGCAAATATGGCACTTCTTCTATTGCTTTTGCTAAGTCACATTGTAAAGCTATTTCTGTGAACTCTACATGGTTAAGCATGTTATGAATTTGTATTAAGGGAAGAATGTATGTAAATTTATGTTATGGATTGAATAATGTTTACCATCCAAGACACTTAATGTTCTTAGCAAAATACAAGAATCTGCACTTCAACATATTGAACCCAAAATAGCAAAAAGGTTTTACAAAAGTTTAGGTATCTTACAAAAAACAATCTGTACCAACAGCAACAACAGATTTACATAAAATAATCTGTACCAAAGTTTGCAACAGATTTACAAAAAATAATCTGTACCAAAGTTTGCAACAGATTTACAAAAAAGACATTCAATATCAAATCATTTTTCTGGGCGCGTATTTGCCCTATTGTACGTCCTTCTTGCCAAATTTACTTGACTAACAACAGGTTGGGAACTTGAAACCTTTGAACGGATCATACTTGGGGGCAAAACCACCCTTGGAATGGGAAGAACAGGCTGGGATGATGAAATTGGCATTTTTCCTTTAGAATTAGTGGCTGTTTGAAAATATAACACTATGTTTAGTGGATTAAGTTATTAAAACTGAATTAAAAACAGTAAATTAATTTTGCACTTTTTGGTGAAGGCGGGGCAGCAGGTGTGTTAGCACTTGATGCCTCTGAAACTTTTCTTTTTCTTCCACTTGTTGAATTTGCAGCACTGATAGCAACCTGCAAATTAAAAAGGATAAGTTAATGAGTCAATCAAAAAAAATATAAGGTCAAACTTACTTAACTATGTTTACCTCTTTGTTGGGGCATGTCCTCATGTTGTGGCCCAAATTTTTACATTTTGAGCACCTTACGACATTGGATCTTTTCAAAGCAGGTGCTTCTCCTGGCTCTCTCTTCCTATTTTTCCTTGGTCTGCCAGGCAACCTTCTTTTCAAAGGAGGTTGCAAGTCTTTAGGCATAATAGTAGGATCTTCAGGCCACAAAGAGGAATCAGTGATTGGACTTATCATGTGGGCATAGCACCTCATGTAAGTCTTCTTGTGAAATCTGGAGTGAGTGTATCTTTCAAGTCTATCTCTCTTGTAACCAATTGCTGTTGCAGCATGTTTACAAGGTACACCAGTAATATTCCACACATTACAATCACATGTCCTAGTTTTCAAATTTACAATGTAATGAAGTGTACCATCATTCACCTCAAAAACATCATCCCCGCCTACCAATATCTTATATTTTCTACCATCATTCCTCATTTCAACTAATTTTTTACAAATGTTAGGGACAACAGCAAACTGCATTTTCTTACCACTCTCTCTCCTCTTGTACAACCTACTCATCAACTTGGCCCTCAAACAATCCACAAGGGTCAAAATAGGCTTAGACCTTAGGTCACTAATCCAAGCATTAAAACATTCAGCAATGTTATTTGTCACATGATCGTTTTTAATTGTAGGGTCAAAAGCATGCCTGCACCATTGACTTGGTGGGATTTTAATCAACCAATTGTATGCATCAGGTTTGATTTCCTTAATTTTCTTCAATGCAATATCAAAGCCCCTATAATTATAAGACCTAGCAGCCTCCCAAAAGAATTTTTTTAAAGCAGCACCTGGATAGGATAACCTGAAGTTAGCATATATGTGCCTAGCACATCTTCTGTGGTTTGCATATGGCACCATCTCATTAATCACCTCAACAAGTCCCTACAAATATGAAATAGTAAAAATCAGAATAAAACTAAAAAAATTATAAAACAGAAAATTAAAAAAAAAAATAGAACTGACCTTTTGTCTGTCACTAATAAATATCCAAGGCTTAGAAGGTGCAAATCCATCAAGCATTATGGACAAGTTATGAAAGAAGAATCCCCAACTCTCTTTGCACTCATTCTCCACTACTGCACAAGCCAATGGATACATCCCATTGTTCCCGTCCAAACTAATTGCTGCTAAGAGCACCCCCCCAAATGGCCCCTTCAAATGACACCCGTCAAATCCTATGAAAGGACTACAACCTGCCATAAAACTCTCTCTCAAAGGGGACAAACCCATGAAAAACCTTTTAAAAATAGGAGAAGTAGGTATTACAGTTTGATGATCGAAGTATGACTCAATTGTAACCAATGATGTAGGGTTCTTCATATTAACAATTTTTGCATAATATGGCAGTTTAGCATAAGACTCAAAATGATTACCCTCTACCTCCTGCATTGCTATTTTTCTTGCCCTTTAAACTTGCATGTAGTTAGGCTCAATCCCATATTTTTTCAACTCATTCATTACACCTTTATGTTTCATGCATGGGTTTGCCCTCAACACATCTAACAACCTAGAAGCTATCCATTTCACACTAGCTTCTTTAGTTGAATCAGCCCTTAGACAAGTGTGAACAGATGTCAATATTTTAATCTTGAAACTAATACCATCAGACATTAAAGTAGCATGCAATCTCCATGTACAACCCCTACCCTCACACTCAACAGTCACCCTACTTTTCTCATTTTTTCTCCTAATTGTGTTAAAACCTTCTTGAATAACAAAACTCTTCAATTTTTCCCTAAAATGAGCAACATTAGTGAACACATGATTTTTTTTTAACTCTATTTTACCATCTTCACTTTCTTGGTAAATTATACCCTCCCCATCACAAGAACCCTTTAATGGATCATCATACATTTCATCATCAGAATCATTGAATGCTTCACAATGATCGTCTGACGAATAATCAGACAACCCATCACTCTCACCCCCCTTATCATGTACTAAAGTCATAGTATCCCAATCCCCCTCCCCACTCCCATTTTCATCCTCTAAAGTCACACTATCCCCATCTTCTTTTTCACTATCTGGATTGTATAGTGACTCATCACTGTCACTATACACAAAGTCATCAGGAATGTCATTATACTCACATACTATTTCATCTAAACCCAACTCAAAACCACCCACATCACCACCAAAATTGTCCCCCATACCTGCAAACCCTAACAAGAAAACAAATACACAAGTTAATATGTTGTTAACTAAACACCACACACACAATTTCCACCTCAAAAGACTAAGCAAATGACACAAATCATACGTTGTTGGGAGCAACTAAAGCAAAAAGCCATACAAAATCGATAATCACATGTTAATGAAAACTGAAAAAGAAAACTGAAGAACTAACAAGGGATCAAAATGGATATGTTACAGCTAAGCAGATTCAGATTACATAATTAGATCTAATGCTAATTATATATGTGATGCATAATAAGAGCAGAGTGATACATAATTATATATGTGATGCATTATATTAGGGGTGCATAATAAGAGCAGAGTGATGCATTACATGTAATCATTAGATATGTCTCGCTAATGCTCTCAAAAAATCATTTTGTCTTTCGCTACATGTAATCATTAGATATGCTTTCTATCAACAGAAAGTAATGTCTTACGAATTAGATTATGAATTTGGAGGCTTTCTAAAGTAATGTCTTTCTATCAGCAGAGTGCTTTCACTTCCAGGCTTATGAATTTATGAAGTAATGTCTTAAAACATCAATCCGAGTCTTTTTACAGTTTAAGATAGCACCAAAGATTAGATTAGCCATCGTTAACATATTCCCGTAATGCTCTAAAACCTTTCAAAGCTTAAAAGTTTAAGTTACCCGTCCAATTAAAGGAATGGTCACAACAAACCAAATGTCATGTACCTTATTTCTCCAACAGGCATCAGGAAACAAGTCATTCACCTACTCAACATGTGATTGATAACAATAAACCAAAAGTCGATCAAAAGAAAAATAATGAAAAAACGAAGAACGATCAAGAGTGAACGGCGAAATCGAACCCTAAAACCCTAGCCCTTAAATCAGAAAAATCGTACCTTAACCCACCAAACCAGACCGTGAAACCCTTGTTTTTGCTCGCCGTAGCCAAGTCGAACGCCAACTTTTGTGCTCTGTCCAGTTTGTGCCTTCAAACCCGGCGGAATCAGCCCTCTCTTCACGTTCGCACAGAGAGAGAGAGAGAGAGAAAGAGAGAGAGCCGGGTGGGGGGGGAGGGAGGGAAAACTTCTAAATGACGCTTCGTATATCAGACAAAAGATATTAGAATAGGTGGAGGGCTTTTTGGTCATTTTCAAAATGACCAAATTTTAAAAAAAATAAATCAGAAAAAATTGAAGGGCAAAACGGTCTTTATATATTTTTCATCCATCCCTTGTAATTATTACAAATCTCAGGGGGGTTTTTGTAATTTATAAAAAATCATGAGTTGAAATGTAATTTCACCAAACTTCAGGGGAGGTGGATGTAATTTTCCCTAAAAGTTATTATATTATAGATCAAAAAAAAAAAAAAAATGGATTGAGAATTGATTGGATTGTATGGTATTTAACGAAATTATATGAACTGCTACTGATAAGGAGTCCAAAGCGCGTGAAGTCCGTAGAACAGGCTGGGAAACGAAAACGTGTGGTAACCGCGCGTCCATTGAATCCAACTAGGAAACGAATTGAAATATATATATATATATATATATGTATATATACTGTAAAACCGACTTATGAGACTCCTTCTGACCGTACGATCAAATTAGTCCTGTCCGTCCACGCGTCATTGAGCTTCCTATATATACGTTCGCTCTCTCGTGAATGATTCCGTCACTCCATAGCGCGTTGTTGCGTGTCCTTCTCTTCTTCTGTTCGTTCGTTCTGTGTGGTTCGCTTAGACCGGTTCTTTAATTTCGTTTTGATTTCACGTTGATTAAATTCGTTGATCAATTTGCAATTTAATTCAATCATTAGGGAATCTGGATTCGTTGTTTTTCTGATATCGATTCTGTCTATAAGCGCGTTTTTCGCTGATTCTGGATTGGTTTTCTGTGGGTGAATTTAATATGACGAGGGTTGATGTTCCATCAGGATCAAGATTTGGTTCAGCGTCGTCCTGCGGTTTGATTGGATCGTGTTTTTCTTTTTTCTGCCTGTGGTTCTTGGCTGGTTTTGCTGTTGGTTGATTAGATTTCTTTTATCTGCAGAGAGTCTTTTTGTGATTCTGGATTGGTTTTCTATGGGCGAATTTAATTTGACAAGGATTTATGTTCGATCAGGGATCAAGATTTGGTCTATCGTCCTTCAGTTCGATGAGATCGTGTTTTTCTTTTTCTGAATTTGATTTGGCCCCGGGTTAATTAGGTTCTTGGTTGATTTGCTTCTCTTTTATCTGCAGACTAAAGACTTTTGGGGCGATGGTTCTACTCCTAATTTGTGATGGAAGAAAGGGCTAAATCTAAATTTAATCTCTTACCTTGCTTGTTTTTGTTCCCCGCTTTGGTGGTTTTAACTTATACGAGGAACTTCATACTCTGAGCTTGGATATCTTCAATCTGCAGATCGGAGATTTCTAGGATGTGGTTGTGGTTTTACGACGGGACAAAGGGCTAAGATAAATCTAATTTCTTCCCCTGCTAGTTTTTGCAACACCCCCCTCTATGGTGGTTTGCTTATATGAGAATCTCCAGTTCTGTCAGGGGATTGGATATCTTTTATCTACAGACAGATATTTGGGCGGTGGTTTCACTTCTAATTTGTCATGGGAGAAAGGGCTAAGCTAAATTTAATTATTTTTACCTTCTAGTTTTTGTTCACCTTCTATGGTGGTTTGTTGCTTATGTGAGAATTTCCATGCTCTGTTCTCTCAGGGGCTGGATTCCTTTCATCTGCAGATTGGAGATGTTTGGGGCGGTTTGTTTACACCTAGTAAACTAGATTGTGATGGGAGAAAAGGCTAAAACTAAATTTAATTTCTTCTTCTTGTTGTGCTCCCCGTCTTTTGCTCTCTTTTCTCATGGGAATTTCACCCTTTGCTTTGTTAGGTGCGCTCTGCCGACAGAAGATTTTTGGGGCGATTGTTTTGCACCTAATTTGTGATAGAAGGATGGGCTAACTTAAATTAGTTTCTTTTGCTTCTTGTTTTTGTTACTCCTCTGTCGTTTTGCTTATATGAGAATTTTCATGCTCTGTTTTCGTAGGAGCATGGATTTCTTCAATCTGCATATGGAGAATTCTGGATCACACGGCTTTACACCTGAATTTTGATGGAAAAAGGCTAAAACTATATTTAGTTTCTTTCCTTTCTGGTTTTTGTTGCCTTTTTATGGTGTTCTGCTTATAATCACACTTCGTTCTGTTAGGTGTGGGGGCTTCTTCCATCTGCAGATGAAAGTTATTTGGGTCAATGGTTCTACGCCTAATTTGTGATGGAATAGAGGGCTAAACATGCACCTGATTTCTTTTGCTGCTAGTTTTTGTTCCCCCTCGGTGTTGCTTTGCTTACATCAAAGTTTCATACTTTGTTTTTGTTGGAGAATGGATGTCTTCAATTCTGGTCCATGGCTTTACACCTGAATTTTGATGGAAAAAAGGCTAAAGCTAAATTAGTTTCTTTCCTTTTGGTTTTTTTGTTACCCTTTTATGGTGTTCTCCTTATAATCACACTTTGGTCTGTTAGGTGCGTGGTTGTCTTCCATCTGCAGATGAAGATTCTTGGGTCAATGGTTCTATGCCTAATTTGTGATGGAACAGAGGGCTTAAACATTGCTTAATTTCTTTTGCTGCTAGTTTTTGTTCCCCCTGTCTGTTGCCTTGCTTAAATGAAATTTCATACTCTGTTTTGGTAGGAGTATGGATTTCTTTGATCTGCAATCCTGGGACCATGGCTTTAGACAACCTAATTGCCAATGGAAGAAAGGGCTAAAACTTCCATGATGTTTTCTAGATCTCCCTGTTTGTGGGTTTGCTTATATGGAAATTTGCATACCTGTGTTCTCAGGATTGTGGACTTCCTCCATCAGTAGATGGAGATTTTTTTGGAGGGACAACGATTGTGCACCTAGTCTGTGATGGAGCAAAGGGCTTGAACTCAATTTAATTTATTGTCCTCACAATTTTTGCTCCCCCTTTGGTGGGGTTTGCCTATATGAGAATAATTTTCAAATTCTGTCCTCTCAGAAGTCTAGTTTCTAGCATGTGCTGAGATTTATTGGGTGACAGTTGCACACTTAGTTTCTGATGGAATAAAGGGGAACTAAACTTAATTTATTTTGCTGCTAGTTTTTGTTTCCCCTCTTCTTGGTGTTCTGCTTATATGAGAATTTCCAGACTCTGTGCTGTCAGGGGTGTGAATTACTTCCATCTGCAGTCGGAGAGCTGACGGAAAGTTTTTGGATGGTGGTTCTGCGCCTAATGTGTGATGGAATAAAGGGCTTGAACCTTATTTACTTTCTTTCCTTGCTTGTTCCTCCTTTTTTGCTGTGTTTTGCTTATATGAGATTACCGTACTCTGTTCTGTCAGGAGGGTGGATCTTCTGTCTGCAGAGGGAGACTTTGGGACAATGTATTTACATCTAACCTGTGGTGGAACAAAGGGCTGGAACTGAATTTAGTTTTTTGTCCCTGCTATTTTTTGTTCCCCCTATTTGGTTGCTTGCTTTTTGGGATTCGCATCTTGTCTTGTCTGGAGTATGGAATTTCTTGCATCTGCATATGGAGAATTTGGGAACTGTTCGTAGTTGAGAGAAATGGACAAAACAGAGTTTAATATCTTTCCCTGCTTGTCTGTCTCCTATTCTTGGTGGTTTGTTTATTTGAGAATTTTCATGCTGTCATCTCAGGGTGGATATGCTTTGTCTGCAGTTTTGGATGAAGTGTTTTGCGCCTAATTTGGAATGGAAGGAAGGGCTAAAAAAATAATTTAATATCCCTATACGTTCTGCTATCTGTTTCTCTATTTTGTGGTTTGCCTATATCAGAGTATTCGTGGTTTGTCCTGTCTGGAGTATGGATTTCTTTGGACGTTGGTTGTGAACCTAATTATTTGATGGAAGAAAGGGCTAAGCTATTCTCAATTCCTTTTCCTCCTATATTATTGTTGACCCCTCTGAAGAGTTCTGCTTATATGAGAGTTTTTGTACTTCTTCTCCCCATAAGAAGTTTTCTTTGCCAAGAATATGAAGAATCTGTAAATATTTGTTGGTGTTAAGACTGGAGCCTTCACAACCAGTTCTGTACTTTTAAGATGCTTTTATCCCTGGACCATTGTGCAACCGCATTTCTTTTTCATCTTTTATTTTACCTTTTTAAACGCTATGGGGTTGATCTTTCTTTTTCTCAGTTCAGTTCTCTCCTCAGTTTTGGTTATGACGGTATATTCTCAGTCCTTTTGTTATCCTTCTCCCTGTAGCAGTTGCTTCACAGTTGCAGAGCATTCAGTCAATCTTCATCTTGATGTCATGCTGTATTTGTTAGGGTTGGTCCTCAAGTGGGTTTGGTGCGCGCCGGGTTTGTGGTCGCTGGGTTGGGTGCTGTCATTTTATAAGGACCTGAATGTGGTATTATCTGATTTTAGTCTTTATTATTGGACTTTATTGGCGGTTTTGTTTAGAGAATTTGAAGGCCTCTCCACTACAATTTGATCTAGAGATTCAGTTTTGAGAAGGATCTGCTAAGTTTTTCTGCTGAGGTTCATTCCGGTAATGTGCGTGGTATAGTTGGTCAAATTATTTTACTTTTTTATTTTATTTTTTTTGGCACCTATGTTTTCTGTCAGGTGAAGCCAGTGTCAGCAACTACTTTGATTCCGTGTAGCAGTTCTCGTTGTAAAGGTTCTGTTGAAAACTTTTCGTGGGTGAGTGTTGAATGAAGTGTCTTTTGGAATTCCTTTACTATATCTTATAGGCAATGTGAGATTGTCCAGAGCCATCAGATGGAGCTTGTTCTCATTGCACAGGTTCTATTTATTCTAAATCTTCTGTGGGTGAAACTTGAAAGGGAGTTGGTCAAATGTATGGTAGTGTGTGTCGATGGAATTCTTTTTGTACATTTTCTAGGAATTGTGGATTGTCCAGAGCTATGGAGATGCTCAATGTGCACAAGAAAGCGGTCAGGTTCTTACAATAGGCAACATTCTTTATCAAGGTTTGTTTGAACTTCCATGTGAAGCTGTGGTAGTCTGTTCCAGGGGATTCTTTTCATATATTTTTTAGGCTTTGTGAGGTTGTCCGGAGCTATCAAATGGAGACGCTTGTGAGATGCTAAATGTGCGCGAGGAAGCAGTCAGGTTCTCACAACGGGCAACATCCTGTTTTATTGTTATTTTGCAGTATGTAATGTTGAAGCCACTGCTAGCAACTTTGATCAAAGTTTGTTTGAGCTTCCATGTGAAGCTGTTTTCATTGCAAGATTTTATCTCTTCTTAACTTTTCGTGGGTGAATGGGAGTTAGTTATATGTAGTAGTGTCTACTCTTGGAATTCTCTTCGTATATTTTTTAGGCATTGTGAGATGAGCTATCAGATGGAGACGCTTCTGAGACGCTGAATGTGCACGACGAAGCAGTCTGGTTCTTACAACTGGCAACACTGTTTTACTTCTTGTATATGTTTTAGGCATTGTGAGATTGTCCAGAGCTATCGGATGGAGATGCTTGTGAGATGCTGAATGTGCACAAGGAAGCGGTCAGGTTATCACAATGGGCAACATCCTGTTTTACTGTTATTTGTAGTGTGTAATGTTGAAGCCAGCATTAGCAACTTTGGTCGAAGTTTTGTTTGAACATCCATGTGAAGCTGTTCTTGTTGCACAGGTTTCATTTCTTCTAAACTTTTCGTGGGTGAATCGGAGTTAGATAAATGTAGTAGTGTCTACCTCTTGGAATTCTTTTCGTGTAGTTTTTTAGGCATTGTGAAATTTTCCAGAGCTATCAGATGGAGATGCTTCTGAGATGCTGAATGTGCACGAGGAAGCAGTCCGGTTCTCACAATAGGTGACATCCTGTTTTACTTGTTGTATATGTTTTAGGCATTGTGAGATTGTTGAGAACTATCAGATGAAGACGCTTGTGAGATGCTGAATGAGCATGAGGAAGAGTTCAGGTTCTTACAATCGGCAACGTCCTGTTTATTGTTATTTTGTAGTATGCAGTGTTGCAGGTTAGGTTTGAATGAATATTTGCTAGGGGCTGAAGCCAACTATCTCAAAGGGAGTATCAACTGACAAAAAATAGGCTGGTTCTTTTGGACTACAGGTCATATCTTGTTTTAGTGTTGTTTTGCAGATCATAGAATTGCAGGTTTGCTTGAATAAAGATGACCTTTACAGGAGGCACTGATAGGATCTTACTGAAAGAGAGTTCTACCTTGTCACAGTCTATGTTTAGGGTACCAGTTCAGTTCAGTTGCTGTTGGTTTGTCATTTTGTTTCATCTGTACTGATTGTGTACATTCTACTATTGAATATTTTCAGATTCGCAAGCCTTACTTGATTAACAGCGTTGTGTTGCTGTGTATCTTACATGATTAATTCAGTATTTCTTAGGCGGCATAAGTGTACTGCTGGTGTGGTTGTCTAAGTCTCTGCAGTATGTGCAAGCAAAGAAAAGAAGGAATACATCATGATCCTCTAGTATAAAAGAATTAGTGTAAAAGAGTGCAGCTGCTATTCCTACCTGTTATTTGCTGTCTTACTTTGTGACCTCAGGTTAATTGTCAGTTGGCTCATTGAAGGGTAGATAGTAAAGCATACATTGCCTTGGTGATAACTCTTTCCCTCTCATTATATATTTGTTTACTGCATTATCCCGCTGGATATTGGGTTTGTATCGTACCAATAAATTCAACAGTTTCTGTTTCTCTGACGATATTCCTGCTCTGTTGGTGTGGTTTTAAGTGTGTGCAGCATATGTAAGCAAAGAAGGTCCTTTATGTTTTTGTTTATGGTATCATCAACTGGGATATCAGAAACTGTTCCCTTTTTGGCATCGAGTTACTGGTGGACTACTTGTGTATGCATTTGGGATTATTGGGTGTCTCAGGATATGCTCTCACTATTTTGTTACAGATCCTCCTTTACCTTTGATGATAAAGAGCTTGCTACTCCATATGTTCAGGTTTTCTGATAGCTCTAATACATGACTCATTCATTTACAAGTATTAAGTTTGTCTTACTACTTGGTATTTAGACTTTAGTTGTCTGAGCGGGAGGTATGCATATATCCTTGGTTTTTATCAACTCAAGAGAGTTGTGTGATAATTTGAATTTACTGAAAGAGTCTTCATTTTGGTGTGGTTGAGTCTTAAGTGTTGCCTGCAATAGTAGTGTCACGCTTTTGAAAGATGCGTCTGTAAACATCTTTTCAGTATTCTATGGTCACATCCCTGTTTGAGACTGCAGCAGCTGAGTTTTCGACTTCTGTAGTGTTGCCTGTAATTGTTATCACGCTTTGAAAAGAATCGTAGGCTTGTATTGGTTTGCATAGATTTAGGTTTACTGTATTGTCTTCATGTAGATTTAGGTTAACTTGTCTGTTAACTTGTTTATTTTCACATAGATTTAGGTTTTACTTGTGTAACTCCGCCTGCGCTGCGAGTTTGAGCGGTGTAGCCGGTCCCAAGCCCGGGAAAAGGAGGAGGGACAAGTAATGCAATCGTAGATTCACTTCTCGTTGCTTGCTAGTGTCCTACAAAAATACTGTGGCAAGAATGTGGTGGGTGTGCAATTTAGTAAAGCAGTGGTAGCTGCCTTTAGTTTTGTGGTACTCATGCAAGTTGCACTGACTTCACGGGAAGTTACATTGCAATAGCTGGAAAATTGACTGCCTTATCTGTTCTAAGTTACGAAGCTAAAATGAATTTGCAGTGTGTGAGAATCAAGTTGTAGTGAATGAGTAAATAACTTGGGGCCAAGATGTGATCAACTGGGCATACCCGCAATTGCAGGTAAGCTAAGCAGTAGTCGTGAAGGTGAGGGCTTATCCGCCATTGATAACTAAAAGAAGGAAAAGGTTTCTAAGGCCTATAAGTGGAGCAGGTTTTGAGGAAGATACCGGAAGAAGGTACACACCATCAAACCAAATTCGTAGTTGTATTTGTGATAATTGTGTAATGAACTTTTGTACCTGTGACTCATGTACATTAATTGCAAGAGAACAAATTGGATTCTAGCCAGTTTTTGGTGTTGGATAGTCTTTCCCGAAGGGCGGTTGATCGAAACAATGTTGAGATATAAATAAATTATACATATTATTAATATGAAATTTTATGAATACACCATAATAAAATAATTGATAAGTATAGTGAATTTTAACCAATAACAAAATACGTTTAATATTTATATTAGTTGCAATTTAATTGTGGCATTATTTAGAAATAAGTGACGAATAACTTCAACAAGTTAAGGTTAAATTGATTGACAAATGTAATACATAGGATACTTTTAATAAAAAGATTAGTTTAGTTAGTTAATTTGAATTAAAATATAACATGTCTTATTTTAGATTTTGGATAAATATTAGATCCTTTTGCATAACTATGAATAGTCATATGCTTACACAAAATAAATCTAAATAATACTATTAATATAATTTTTTTTTGTCTAATTTTTAAAATTTTTATGTTGGAAATAATTGTGCATTAAAAGCTATTATCCATATTGTACCATAGACTTACAAAAGCTAAAATTTAAAATTTTTAAATATATTGTAAAAAGACATTGTGATTTGTCAAATTGATTTTTTTTTCTGGAAAAAACTAATAATTTTAAAAAGTTATGCAAAAATAAGTGATACATAATCTAGATAATAAAAAACTAAAGTCATAGATGAATATTAGGATGAATTACATCTACCTCTCTTGAGGTTTAGCGAAATTATAATTTAACCCACGTTATTTTGTATATTACAATAAATCTCCTGTGGTGTATTCTTTCTAATAATTTACCCCAACCGTTTAGGACCGTTAGGGTTCCGTTAGTTTTTATATGTAAAGTTTCAATAGTATTCTTGAGGGGTTTTTTTGTATTATATGTAAAATATCTGGGGTTGTATGTTATGTATTACATCTTTGTGGGGCTAAAAGTAGTAATATTGAAAAAATTGTTCACTTTTTAAGAGCCGAAAATTACGGGTAGATGGCAGAAGAGAGAGATCTAGATATATACATATATAACGTATATACACATATAAGTTGAGAAATCCTACACTTTCAATTAATCATAACTCGCTCATTTCTTCTCCAAATTGCACAAGTCGTATGTTAAAATCGATCACCGTGATTAGAGGAACATATTGGTTGTGGTAACTTTGGGTTTTTCCCAACGGTGGAGGAGCGACGGCGGCAATGGTGATGAGATGGTGGCGGGTTTTCGTTTTTCGGCAAATTTTTTGATGAACTTGAGGTAGGTCTTAAACTTTTCGACATGGGTTTTATTGTAATTTCGCCAAACTTTAGGAAAGGTAGATGTAATTCATCCTATTTTTTATTTTTTAAAAATTATAATAAAGCAAGGGTAGTATTGTCTTTTGAACCATGCTGTTAAGTTTTTGTAATTATGTCAAACCTCAAGGGGTTTATTGTAATATAATATAATAACATGGGTTAAATTGTAATTTCGCCAACCTCAGGGGAGGTAGATATAATTCATCCTAAATATTATAAATGAGATATTGTAAACAATATTATCTATGTTTGTTTGAGGACAATGTGAAAAATATTAATGTATGTGAATTTAAACTAAATTAGCTTATCTATACTATTATAAAAAGAAAATTATTTTTGTCTCACAAATGGCAGTTATTTATGTAATTTTACAAAATTTGCCATTTAATTTTATATGGAATGAATAGAGATATATTATTATAAAAATAAAGTCATTTTTGTCTCACAAATAACGGTTATTTATGTGATTTTACAAAATTTGACCTTCAATTTTATATGGAATAAATAGATATATTTAAAATTGTGGCTAAAATTGAAAATTCACATGAAATCAATTCAATTAGGATACCAAATTTTAATGTGTCAATTTTACCCTTTTAATTAGTAAACGCATGCAATAAATAAGCAAATAAAAGGTCAATATTGTAAAATTACATCTAATTTAAAAAATCCATGTTGTCAACCCACAAATCACTTTCTCTAATTACAATTACTTGATTTTTTTTTCTTTTTGTATTTATTCTTTATCATGTAATTTTATTTCATATAATTATTTTATTTTTAAATTATTATGATTTAATAAATTATTTCAAATAATTCTTAAAAAAAATATTCTTATAAAAGAAATTTAATAATATATTTATATTTTCATCCTAAAAAAATTAAGTATTAAATTAAAATATATATTTTTTATATTTTTGCACAGGTAGAGTGTGCGGTGTTGCTAGTAATATAAAATAAAAGATAACAAAATAGAAAACTTCATTAATGATTTATCCTTAACTATATTACCGTTGAAATGTGATGGAGGGAAGGGGCCACCCCCCTTCAATTTTTTAAAAATCAATTTTTTAGTATATATATTTATTAGAATTTTAAAATTTTGCCACCTCCCCCCCCCCCCCCCAAATCGACTTTTATATAAGTTATATAATAAAAAATTTAATTTTCTTTACTCTATTTTATTTTTTGTGATTTATTTTTATCCAATATCGTTTATCATAATTAATTAAACTCTCTCTTTCTTCTTATCTTCAAAATAAAATATTAAAAATTCTATTAGAATTTACTTCTCTATTCTATTCTAATTAAAACATCAAAAATTTTATTAGAATTTTTTCTTCTTTCTATCTCAAAATAATAACCTAAAAATAAATAAGTCCTACTGTATTCAATTGTTTCAACATACAAGAATATATTATATATTAAAAATGAATAAATCTAACTTATCCACCAAACTGACACATAAGCAACATACCAAAAATAAGATCATATTTTTGTTTTTATTTTAATAAATAAGTATAATAATATCATATTTTTAATCTAATTTGACATGATCTGGAACATTATACATTTAATTTTTTCTTTGTATGTTAAAGTTAGCTATTATTGGACGAAATCATAAATATTTAGTTTAAACTAATACAATTTTAAAAATTTATCTTAGATATATTTGTATTTGTAAGTATGATCTAATCGTTAAAGAATGTGCATAATTATTATACTTTTTGACAATAAAATTAGGTGAGGATATACATAATTTAATTTAATATTTTGTCTACTCATATAATTATTATATAAGTCTAAAGCTAAATAATATATTATAGTTTATGGGAATATATTGAAATTGAAAAAATTAAACAAAGGCATTACTAATTGAAATAAAGAATCCAGTAATTGCAGGTTTAAAAGAAACTGGCTATATATATTTATGCAAGGTGCATGAGGAGATAAGCATAACAATAAAAATTATATAATACATGTAAATTCATCATCATTTCAACATGTTTAAGATTAATCAACAAAAAAAAAAAAACAAACAAATAAAAAGATTCTATTAAACCATTCTCTATATTTTTGATAGGATACACAATTCACATCAAACATACTTGATACATCAAGAAATACAATAAAAGAAGCACCTCATATTGCATAACTACATAATCGAGTTAGAAAAATCAATAATCTAAATTTTATAAATACCAAATGCATTTGATGTTAGGAATTACATATTGAACAAATGAATACAAAATCAATTAATCTTCCAAAATAGTGTTTCTTGTCATATAATAATATGAATAGCAAAAGAAAAATAATAAACTTTAATTTAAAGTTAAAAGAAAAACTAAAAATAGAGAAGAATATTATGTTAATGTCTCATACAATATATTTTTTGCAATAAAAAGAAAAATGAAAAATATCAAAAATCAATTTTCCTACGCATTAATAATTTCTCAAATAGTAAATTGGAAAATCACGATAAAAGATCATCCATAATTAGATATGCCTCTGAATACCTCTCTTGTTGAAAACAAAAAAAAAGCTTAATTTGATATCCGGTGGGGGGGGGGGGTTGGGGGTTGACAGGGAGAAGATTATGTGAATTATTATGAAAGACAAAAAAATTAGAATATATAAACTGAAAATGGGATATTTTCAATGAAAAAATAGGAAAGTAATTAAATAAAAAGAAATTACAAGAATAACATAAGAAATGGATACTGATTTTCAGGGATTGACTGGCTTATCATGATCAAGTTGTAAATAATCATTTGCATCACATAACCAAAATTGCAACTTGTGAGACAAACGTACCCAAGAGAACACCACAAGATAAATTATTGAGCACCTTGGCAAGAAGTTATTGGATCCGTTCTTGTGTCTTTCATGTAGATTTTTCGTGTGATCTATGTGTAATTATTTGTGGAAATCTGGATCCGTTGTTCTTTTCGATTTCGAGTCCGTTATAAGTGAGCCTTTCTCTGATTCCGGATTGGTTTAATTTGACGAGGATAGGTGTTCAATCATGCATCAAGATTTGTTGCTTCGTCCTGTGGTTTGATTGGATCGCGTTTTTTCCTTTTTCTACCTACGCTTCTTGGTTGATTCAGCTCGTGTTTGATTAGGTTGATGGTTGATTTGGTTTTCTTTTAAATGCAGAACGAGAATTTTGGAAGATGGTTTCTAAATTTAATTTATTGTTCTCCTAATTTGCTGGTTACTTTATCTGAGAATTTAAATGTCCTATTATGTCAGTAGCTTGGATATATTTCATTTGTGGACCTATGATGTCAGATGATGGTGGTTTTACATCTATTTTGTGATGGGAAGGGCAAAATGAATTTAAATTCTGTCTTTGCTAGTTTTTGTTCTCCTCGTTTGGTAGTTTCCTTATATGAGGATCTCCATTTCTCTTAGGGCTATGGATATCTTTCACCTGAAAATCGGAGATCTTCGGATTGTGGTTTCATATGTAGAAAGTGCTAGCATAAATACAGTTTATTTACCTGCTAGTTTTTGTTCCTCTTATTTGTGATGATTTGCTTATACGGGAGTCTCGATTCTCTGTTCTCTCAAGAGTCTAGATTTGTTTCTCTTGCAGATGGAGATTTTCAAGACGATGGTTTTACACCTAATCTTTGAAAGGGCTAAGATAATTTAATTTATTTCCCTTTTAGTTCTTGTTGCCCTTCTTTTGGTCATTTACTATTATGAGAATCCATGGTCTGCGCCCTCAGGACCTGTAGATTGAGGTTTTTGCACTGATAGTTTTAGACATAATACTTCCTTATGGAAGAAAGTGCTAAACAAAATTTAGTTTATTTCCCTAGTCGTTTGTCTCCCTCCTTGGTGGTTTTTGCTTATGAAATCTCACTGTTATCCTCTCAGGGCTCTGGATTTGCTTCATCTATTGATGGAGAATTATGAGATGATGGTTTTACACCTAGTTTATGATAGGAGAAATGGCTAAGCTAAATTAATTTCTTCTCCTGCTAGTTATTGTTCACCTTTGGTGTTTTTGCTTATGTGAGAATTTCACTTTTGTCCAAGATTCTTAGATTCCTCTACAGATGGAGTCTAAAAGGGATGGTTGTTTTACGTCAAATTTTGGATTTACGAAAAAGCTAAAGTTAAATTTAATTTCTTCCACTTCTAGTTTTGTTCCCCTTCCTGGGGATTCTACTTATTTGGGAACTTACTTTGTTATGTAGGAGCGACGTGTTCTTCATTAATAGATGGAGATTCTTGGGGTAATGGTCATGCCTAATTACCGATGGAATAAGGGGACATAACTAAATTTAATATAATTCAATTATTGTTGTTTGTTCATTTTCTTTGGATTTTTTTGTTTATATGAGGACTCTCGTATTCTATTTTCCAGGAGATGGATCTCTTCTACCTGCAATTGGAGAATATTGAGACATAGGTCCCAAATTCCGGATAAGAAATTGCTAAAGACTACATTTCTTTCCTTCATAGTTTTTGTTACTTCTTGGTGGTTTGCTTGTATGTGAACACGGATTCTTTAGAAGATGGTTTACATCTGATTAGTGATGGGAGAAAGAGCTAAGCTAAACTTAATTTCTTTCTTTTCTAGTTCCAGTTCTCCCTTTTTTTTGTGGTTTTTGCTTACTTAAGAATTTTCATACTTGTTCTCTCGAAAGTGTCGATTTCTTTCATCTTTAGACAAAAGTTTTTGGGACGATGTTTAATTTGTGATAGTAGAAAGGGCTAAATTAAATTAATTTCTTTCCCTCCTAGTTTTTCTTCTCCTAACTTGGCAATATTCTTATATGAGAATTTCACTTTTGTCTGTCAGGGGTCTTGGATTTTCTCAATAGATGGAGACTTGTTGCGATGATTATTGTACACCTAGTTTGTAATTGGAGAGAAGGCTAAAGCTAAATTTAATTTCTTCTTCTGCGAGTGTTGTTCCCCCTCTTCGGTATTCTGGAATTTTCATACTTTGTTATGTAGGATTAGGTTTTCTTCCATTAACAGATGGAGATTCTTGGGGTGATGGTCACGCTTAATTAGCGATGGAATAAGGGGCTGGCAGAACTAAATTTAATTTATTTCCATGCTAGTTTTTGTTCCCTCTCATTAGGTTTTTTTCTTGTACAAGGATTCTCGTTTTCTGTTTTCTCAGGAGATGGAAATACACGTGCAAATGGTCAATTTCGGGACCTTACCTAATTCCTAATGAGAAATGGCTAAACTAAATTACATTCTGTTTCCTGATAGTTTTTGTTCCTTTTTTTGGTGGTTTACTTATGTATGAACTTTTATGCTCTTTTATACCTGGAGTGTGGATTATGTCCGATGCAGGCGGAGTTTTTGAGACAATGGTTTGCATATGATTAGTGATGGGAGAAAGAGCTAAACTAAACTTGTTTATGATGGTTTACATCTGATTAGTGATAGGAGAAAGAGCTAAACTAGACCTCTTTCTTTTCTGGTTTCTGTTTATCGTGTTTTGTGGTTTTTGCTTACTTGAGAATTTTACTTGTTCTCTTAGGAGTGTCAACTTCTTTCATTTGTAGACCGAGGTTTTTGGGACGATGCTTAGTTTGTGATGAGAGAAAGGGCCTACCTAAATTTCTCTCCCTTCTAGTTTTTATCCCCCTAACACTGTAGTTTTTGCTTATATGAGAATTTCACTTTTGTCTTGTCTGGGGTTTGGGATTTCTCAATAGATGGAGACTCGGGGGGATGATCGTTTTACACCTAATTTGTGATTCAGTAGAAAGCTAAAGTTAAAATTAATTCCTGTTGCCGTTAGTTCACCCCCCCCCCCCCCCCCCATCTTTGGTGTTCTGCTTATGTCAGAATTTCCATACTTTGTTGTGTAGGATGTAGTTTCCATCCACCTACAAATGGAGATTCTTGGGGTGATCCACATCTAATTAGTGATGGAATAAGGGAACAAACTTGAATCTAATATGCTTCTATTCTCGTTTTTATCATATATGCAAGAATGATCCCAGTAGGAGGAAAGACCACCCTCGAATTATTAAGGAAGAGGATGGAATTCTTTCCAAGGTAATTTTTCAAATGGGAAAAAGTTTATAGCTTTGAGGGATAATATTTCCCTTAATGAAACATACCCATTATATGGGAAGGTTAAGCAGCTAATAGCTGAGAATATCTAGTTCATGGACAATCTTCTACAAAACAAACATATGACAGTATTATTGAAGTCTCAAGTGAGCAAATTGCACAATATGTGAAACATAATAATGAAGAGGAAATATGCCTCTTAGAAAATGAAAACAAGCAATGGCTTCAGAACCCATGGTACCTTAAGAATAGGTATTTGGACCAGTTTGTGTATCTTATTCACAATGGAAACAATAGAATTTACTATGAGATAATTCTAAAGACACATATTCTAATAAGCAATTTCCAAGTTGGGTGTTCCAGTGGTGGACAACTCATGGACCTTTTTTGGAAGTTCTTCCAAACGGATATTACCCCCAATCGGTTGAAAATATGATAAGTCCGTAATTATAGTTGATTTTTATGTTTATTTTCTCGGACTTATCACGTATTTTTCTCATTTTGAGCCTTATTATGCGTAAGTTTGAGCTAAATCGTTGTTTTGTAGGTGAGAAGGAAAAAAGACCATAAAGGGCACAAAAAGTGGAATCAAAAGCTGTGTATTTATGCAAACTATTTCGAGTAACAACCTAATGCAAGTAATTCAGAGAAAATGGGCTATAAACATACGTACGTATGCAAGAAATTTTGAATACTTACCCAAGGCCAATTTTTTGAAGAAAAACAAATATGTAAGTTTGCATATGTATGCAAAGTATTTTGTGTAGATACGCAATGTGTACGATAGCAATTAACAACCTTCCTTATTTGACTGAGGAGCTGATTAGGAAAGATATGGTAGGCGTTTCTCTACCACTTTTTAGTCTAGATTCAAGACAAAAACAAGGGCAGGCGTTTTTTCTTAGATCTAGATAGATTAGAACTCTTTGAATTTTTCTCATTTTTTTTCTTTGGTTTGACTTTTCGGGGATTTTGGGGAAAATAGATTCGGAGATGAAGAGGAATCAAGAGGCAAAGGAAGAACAACCGTTGAGGGAAGTTTACTTCTGAAATTACCACCGATTAAGTTTATTTCTTCCCTTTTTTATGGACTCTTTTCCAGATTTTGTTCTTGTTTTTAGATTCAGTATGAACTAATTCAATTGCTAAGTAAGGATGGTGTAGTTCTTTTTTTTCCCCATTCCATGAAAATCCCATGATTTTGAATCTGTTTTCGTATGTTTTTGTGTGAATCTCGTTTAATGTTTTAATACTTGGTTAGGGTTTGATGACCCCTAATTAATAAATCTGAGAATCGTTGATGAGGTCGAGAGACGATTCATGATTGTAGCTCTAATTAGACGAGATCAATTGGTGTTAAAGTTGCATGAGAATGAATTTAATATTGGTTGAGCCTTAAGATAATTTATAAAAATATTTTTTAAAGTTTGGATTAATTGAATGAGAATTGGTTAGTATTAGGCTTAGAAGGTATTGTATGAGTTAATTCCACGATACTCGAGAGAGATTGTGGATAGATTCGTTCCTGGCTTCATACAACCACGAAATCATTCAACTTAGGGATTGGATTGGAATAGGGAATTAGGTGAATGAAACCACCTTGCACTTGCATTTCTCGCATAGTTTATTTGTTATTATTGTTATTCGTGAGCAGTTTGTTAGTTTGAAATTAGCTTTTATTTAGAGAAAAAATGCACTCCTTAATTTGATCAATTTAGCTAAACAAAACGAGTCATTTTCATAAGCCAAATCACAATCCCTATGGGATTCGACACTTTACTCACTTTGTATTACTTGTACAACCGCGTGCACTTGCGTAGCTCCCAACAAAATACTCCTTATATTGTTGAATACTCAAAGGAATACATTGAGAGGTTAGGATCTTTATTCTTTTTCATGAACTTCGAGATCCCATGCATTTGAAAATGGGGAATTTTAACATGGCTTAATAAAGGCATTTTTACTCAAAATTTAGAAAAAAATTATTAAAAATAAACTCGAATACTAAAGCTCCATGTGGTGGAAGCTTGGAAGAAATCATCTCCAAAATAATACATGAAGTCATCTAGAATAAATCCCTGAAGTAAGAATAGGAAGATGAAGCCCCTTTTTCAGGAATCCTAGTAAAAATATAGAGGACTCAGGGAATTAAGACAAAAGAGTAGGTAATGGCCTCTTACATTGATGAAAACTGCTATAGCTAATGTTGTATTGGTGTAGTGCTCGTGAACTTACAGAGCAAGTTGTAAAGGTAGAAGAAAACAGATCAATCAAGAGATAGTGGTTCGGTTTTTTTCTTAAGAAAGGACGAACGAGTAATGATTGGTTGAGGGGCCCTTGGGCCTAAGGGAATAGATTGTATCTGGGTACAAATAGGCCGAGAAGAGTAGGCAGGGTACGACGAAGCCTGCTCGGTGACACATAATTGTACTGGTTAGCTTTTGGTTGGAGATTGACGACTGATTGAGCTTGCTGTGAAAAAAGGATCCTTAAAACACTTTAAAGAGGGTGTTGGTTCATTCACCAATTCTTCAAAGGGGACAAACAATTTTGCATGCTTGGAGAATCACAAGGTCCTAATGTAGAAGAAATATTATCTGAAGAGTTTTGGTAGTGTTTGAAAAATATAATGCTAGAAAAGGAAAAAAAGAAAAAAGGAAAAGGAATAATGGATGAATATGAAAAGATTTCAAAAAGAAGGCTAGAATAGCTATAGAGGAGGATACTTGGCAAGGAAAAAGCAATAAAAGGTTGAAGATAGTGTATCTTTGCCTAAGATAAGGGATCCGTGCAAAAATTCCATAATAGAAGAAAAAAGTAAGACCACAATGGGAGAATTTCAGGAAAATGTACGATTATGGAAGAAAGGGTTGTAATATCACGTGAACTCAAATAATTGATGAAAAATTTCAGATTTTGAAATTATTATGCTAATGTACTGTGTATTTTCCATTTTCAAGTTCGTAGTTTTTTCGTATTTTTGAGTTTCAATTTTTCTATAAAATAGCCATTGTGGCCTTTAGTTGTTAAGTAGGTGTTTTCATAGTAAGCGCATAAAAGTTTGAGCATTGTAAAATATTTTTAAGTGTGTTGAAGAAATAAAGAGTAATCAAGTTTCAAAAATTTGTAAGTCTTCTTAAACCGTACGTGAGATTTTCATCTAACACGACTTCACCATTACAGGAAAAACGACCGAATCTGGCGGAATATTTGACTGGATTAAGTCCGCAGGAATTCCGGTGGACCTCCAGCGAAACGACCCTGGGTTTTTTTTGAATTTTTTTTATTATTCAGGCAAAAAATTCTGGGGAAATTTCCCCTGGTTTATTTTTCAACTTTTTTTTTTATTTTTTGGCAAAAAACCGGGGGAAAATTCCCCCGATTTTTTTGAATTTTTTTTAAAAATTGACGGCAAAAAACCCGGGGAAAATTCCCCCATTTTTTTTGAATTCTTTTTTTTTAAAAATAGAAGTCATATATAACTTTCATTATCAACAAAATTTAACCTTAAAATGAAATACTATCTTTTATTTATCAATACTATCTTTTAACAATTATTATTTATAGTATCTTTAATTATTTATAATATATATTTATAGATATGCATATGTTTATATATGATGTATATATATGTTTATATAGTATATATAATACATTTTTTTATACAGTATCAATGCTATCTTTTAACTATTATTATTTATACTATCTTTTAATTATTTATAATATATTTATAGGTATACATATATTTATATATTAATTAAAATAAGAATAATCAAACAAATATATAATTAGTATAAAACAAAACAAAACAAAACTTATTACAATTTCATGGAATAGCCTAGTGGTGGAGTGTTTGTCATTCAACTTCGAGGTTATGAGTTCAAATCCTTGCAATTGCAAAAATTTAAATATTTTGGGATACTATTCTAGCAGTGGTAGTTGGCGGCAATGGAGTGGCGGCGCAGGTCCGAGGGCCGCGACTGGGGAGAGGCAGCGAGTCCAGCGACGGCAACAATGGTCGAGCCGCCACGGCAACTGCGGCAGAGGCTATCTTCTGGTGGAATATTCCACCGGATTTTCGTTGGACAGAATCCAGCGGAATATTCCCGCAGAATTTCACCGGATCGCTTTCCAGGGGAATTCCGACTGAAATCTAGCGGAATTCCACCAAAAAATTGCTTTTTTCCTGTAGTGCTCCCTTATGTGCATAAAGAGAGTAATTCATGAAATCAAAAAAAGATGAAAATATTCTCATTATGGATCGAGCAGAGCTAGTATTTTCTCTAGCCAACCTTTCTCTAAGAGATCTTTTCTTAACATCAAGGGTGTTGGGACTAGATAGAAAATTTTGTCTATCTTGCTTAAATAATTGTTGCATTAGAGCCAATAAAATAAAATTGTTATTTTGTGTTTAAGAATTTCTAACTTATTTTTCTTTTGATTATTTGAAATTTTTTTATAAAATTTCGATTTATAAATTTAGATTTGTGTAGGAATAGAATTAGGGGGTCTTTTTGTCATTTTTTTCGTTAGTGATTTAGAATAGAACAAGTATTCAAATTTCAATTGTAAGAGAATAGATAGGTATTTCCATCTTCGGATCTCGAATATCTTAATCTTAGCGTTGGTATATTCCATCTAGTAGTTATTAGAACTGGGGTAGAGTTTTCTCTTGATTGAATATAGAAAAAGAATACCTTCCCCTTTTTGTTGTGCTTCGCTGGGTCTAGGTAGGTATACAAAGAAAAGTTGATTTTACATTGTTGTCAATGAAACTTACCAAAGAGATTCATTTTTCAACAAAATCTAGGTTGTCCACAAATACATTAGTGTATTCCCTAGATCTAGGCTTGCTAATCCATTCTTATTTATTATCTTCCATGAATATGGGTATAGTGCGCGTATGGAATTCCATGTTAAAGATGGAATTGGAAATTCTTAAGGTCGTGGTTTGTTAAAGACATAGCAATGTCAATTCCTAACTGCGTTGTAAACCCCTATTGTTTGGTTGTGGTTAGCCATGTGTCTTGGGGTAATAAGCCATTGGCCCAGATCTAGACATTGCCATTTTATGGCTGCAAAGCCTCTCATTGATCGTCCCTAAGCCTTTCAAGCACCATCCAACATCTAGGCATCACTACATGGTATTAGAGATTTATTCATGTGAGTGGTAATGGATAACTATATCATTAGGCATATATCGTGCTTAGCATGTTGGGAAAATCCATGCATGTTAAAAATGCTAGAAGGGAAGAATACAATATCCTCAAGATTTTGAATTATTAAATAGATGGACAATTCCAAAAGTAGAACCAAAACTCATATATCAATTTGGAGCTTTTGAAAATATTGGTCTTAAACACGCAGTTAAACAGTAGAAGAATCGATCACAATGGATGACAATGAAATCATTATACATTTTTTGTCAAAAGAAGATATTAATAAATATAGTCAAAGTTAAAAATTTATGCATATAGGTTTAATCCAAATAACCTTAAAAACAAATTTATCCTCATAATAAACAGGAGTATTTTGTCAAGTCTCACTCAGGCAAATGGAATAACAGTTAGAAAAATTATGCTACTATTGCTAAAGAGATTCTTGCAATAGTCAAATATGTTTTAAAATTTTATGATGATTTGTACAATCAGATGTTTTTGGTAAAACCTGATTGTTAGTCGACAAGATTTATGTTTCAAAAGGATTTTGCTAGATGGCAAGCTCATTTAGCTTGTTTTGATTTTGAAATTCAATATAAAAATGGAAAGATAATAGTTTTCAAGATTTCCTTACTCGTGAATTTTTATAGGAATGATTCCACGAGGAGAATATAATACTCCTCCAGCTAATACACGAGGAAGAGAAAAACTTTTGGCCCAATTGGGCGACTACAGGCTAATAGCCAATAGTATTGCATCATCATCAGGTAATATGCCTAAGGATAGGGCTGTAAACGGATATTAAACGGAGCGGATATGCTGTATCCGAATCCGTATTCGATTAAATTTTACCGTATCCGTATCCGAATCCGTCGGATATTGGCAACCTATATCCGAATCCGCATCCGGCGGATATTTTACGAATTCGGATATATTCGTATCCGTTTAGTATTTTTTAAAATATAATATAATTATGAATTTTTGGATATCCGAATATCCAAATCCGCTTACAATTATCCGAATATCTGTTTAGATATCCGAATCCGTTTATCCGAATAATTGATTGGATATCCGAATTCGTTTATCCGAATATCCGAATCTGTTTATATTTTATCATTAATACAATTAATATAATTCATATTATTCATTCCTATTTTTCTATTTATTCTTATAATGTATATAAATTAATAAATAATCTAATTAAATCATATAAAGAGTAAGAAGAGATAAGGATATAATAATAATAATAATAATAATAATAATAATAATAATAATAATTTAATATAATTTATCGATTACGGATAATGGATATAAGTAAACGGATATATCCAACGGATATACAATCGGAGCGGATATCTAATTACCATATCCGTATTCGTTTATTACTCGGATACCTATAATCAGATACGGATATATCCGTTTTAAACGGATGTGGATAATATGCCTCGTAAACGGATACGGATGCGGACGGTAATCGAATTTTCGATTTTCCGTTTACAGCCCTACCTAAGGACAAAAGTCATCCTATTTATAAGGAATTTATGGAATTATTGGAAAAAAGCAAGAGGATAATAATCCTTCCCATGCAAAAGTTGTAGCTAAAGAAGAGAATGGAGACACTCTACATATGAACAAAATACTAATAAAGATTTAATAATACTCTTGGAAAATAAAGACCTCCAATAGAAAGATGAGCCATGGACCCTAATGCAAAGATATTTAGATACAACATCAAATACTACAAATTCCTATAAATAAAAAATGAATTATGAGAATATACTCATACAAATTAGATCATGTAAATTTTCATGTTTTACTCCAGCAAACAATAAGTAAGCTTATAACTTAAGCACTGTAGTAATCAAGTGGATAATATGTAGAAGAACGGAGTTGAAGTACTCTAAGAGAAAAAGAATATATACATCTTGAATTAAAAGTCTGGATAAAATTTAATTATTGGGATTATGTTGAAGCTTGTCATAAAGCATTTCTTTATGAAAATTCTAGAAGAAAACATTCATGGTTTTTCAAGATTTGCCCTGAAGTTTATAAACGTAGGGAACAACCAAATTGCTTTTATCAATAGTGGATAAATTATGATTCATCTATAAAAATTCTATTTGAACCACTTAAAGGTTTGTATACCGAGTAGGCGAATATTTCACCAAGGGACTCCTCATTCTGGAGGGGTGTCCGGCGGGTGGTCATTCTGTCCATCGTCATTCGCAAGTCGAATCCTGAGTAGGGCCATAAAAAGAAGGAGTTGCCCGAATGTTGGGGCAAAGGCAAGCAAAAACCGATCGAGGGTCTGCCTAAGAATGGGAAGAAGAAGTCAAGCAAGGTCCTAGAGAATCCTCCCAATGCCTACCCAAAGGTTGTCCTTAACCATTGATAGCCGGCAAGGCTAACATACTAAACTTCTCTCAGCCCAAGGAGTCGATGTTCTGGGATCTGAGTGGAGAAGAGGTCTCCACCATCACGGGCCAATGAAGAGGTTCTCTATAAGCTCTCCTTCAATCCCCAGTTCTAGGTAGACCATGAAGCTATAACACGCCTGAGAGACCGCTAGCTCAAAGCCAGCTATGTCACCACTCTCTACGGAGTAAGTTTTTACTCAATCCCATTTTCTACTTATTTATCATTTAGTGTTGTAAGTGATTGCCCCCTATCGTGTAAAGACTCTCCAAAATAGGCTTCCATACATTTTGGAAGATGTAGCTCTACAAACGCCGCTGCTAGGAGCTCTAAGACGATTTAGCTTAGGATCTAACTGCAAGTGTGAGGCTGAAAGATGACTTCAACAAAGAGACATCCTTGAAGATGAAATATAGCAAGGACTGCCAGCAGATCAAAGCCCTTGAGAAGGAAAGGCCATCTCCTTAAGAAGAATCAAGAGTTAATCCTCTATCTAGCTTCGGAGAAACTCGAGAAGCTTGAGGCCATCTATAGCTACCCTCGAATCGAGAAAGGGGCAGTGTACTGCTTCGTGGGGAGCCCAGTGTTTGAGGTAGCTTGCTTGAAATAAGGCTGGCACGATCTAGAGAAGGGTTTCAATAAGACCATCCAACAAACCCTCAACTAGAATGCCTTCAAAGAGACTTCAATGTTAATATGCTAAACGTCACAAAGGACAAATTCCTCAGAGACTACCCTACCGACCAGGGAATGCTGCCTGACACTGCAGGCCATGACTAGGGTCCTTCCTACAATCAACTAGTAAGTGTACCTAGCGAATGAGCAGAGGGCAGCCAACAAAGAGAAATTTGGCATCTCTATGCTCGGCCCCATTAGCGAGCCTAGGCTGGCAAAAAACGCTCTCGTCAGTGAGACTGGAGAAAGTTGTTCAATGGTGGTGGTAGGCCCGAAATCTGAGCAGAAGCTTGCTTAACAAATAGCCCTAGACGACATGAACACTAGTGATAGCTTTTTGGTGGAGTTAGCGCGCACAGAGGTGTAGGAGATTGCCAAGTAGGGCGTCGGGTAGGCAGGCCTAGAGGCCTTGGCAAATTCGTGTACAGAGGTATTGGCGAATGAGAACAAAGTGATGCTCCAAGCGATTCAGGCGAGGTCATCTAGGGAATTTCTCGCCAGGCTTAAGTGCTATATTTCCCGCCCCCCCCCCCCCCACCTCCCCATTTGAAAAAGATAATATATCTTTTGAAAACTTTTTGTTTATTATGTTGTATCTGCCCAAGCTTGGGGATCGACAAAGGGCTTTCTAAGGATTTTGTATGAATCTCTTTTTTGTAATGAATTTTTGCTTATCAATCAAAAACCTTTTCAATTTTAAATTTGGTTTTCAACTAAACAATTGAATATAATCTAATCAAGGAAAAAGATATATGTTTATGAAAACTATGAAATTTAGACAACAACGGAAGCTAAAATAGTGCAACTTTCATTGATAATTGGAAAATTGAGGGTTTCAAATGATATTAATAGAGGTAAAGTTAAATCCATTCTTACGTTCATCCCCGTCTTCAAACATAAAACTTCTTCAAGTTGGTGGCATTCCACGAGCGAGGGTGTTATTTGCCTTGGAGATCCTTGAGGCGATAGGAGTTGTGTTTGTAGACTTTCGCGACACATTTGGGTCCTTTCTAATTGGGATCAAGTTTCCCTATGTGCTTAGAGGATCAACTAGGAAGGTCGACCACAAGGTTGGAAGAAACTAAGAAGGTAATCTTCCTTTCTCGTGTTCATTTCAGGGAACTGGCCAGCTTTGATAAGGAATTGGTCCACTCATTCTCAGTTGGAGGACCTTGCTGCAATGAGAAAGTCCTAAATTCCGTGCTTAATCCACTACTAGAAAAATGACAATTTGCGCCCAAATTTGCAACCGATTTTTGTTGAAAATCGATCACAAAACACTTTTGCCACGGCATTTGCGACCGTCTGGAGTTTTTGCTACTAACCGCGTCCATCACAAATTTACTCAGTAGGCATCTTAAAGTATGCATTCTACAAAGTACTAAATTTTATTAATAAATTCAACTATATACTAGATTTACTAAGCATGATATTGAATAGCTGCCTTGGTCTGTTAATACAATGTTGTCTTTTTTGTTTTTTTTTTTATATTATCTCTCTCTCCTATTTTTTCTCTATTCCAATTCAACGTTTTTCTTTTTTCTTTTTTTTTTTTTTGCATTTTACATTCTCCTTATAGTCTCTTGCTTTTATCTCATATCACACTATTTTTAATATTTTTTTAGTTCTCATATTCAATTATTTTTCTATTAATCATATAATTTTGTTTTATTTTAAATAAATTACTTTACTTTTCACTTGTAATAAAATTAAATAGTAAAAAGTACTCATATATAAAATTCAAAAAAATTATAATATAATTTATTAAAATTTAAATACATAATTAAATAATATATATTAATTAGCACACACATCGGGTATGCACAAATAACTAGTACTAATTATTAGCATATATATATCTTTTATTCGTTATTTCATAGTATTAGAATGATTGATACTTTTAAATTTATAACATTAGTTATACATATCAAAAAAAATAAATTCAAACAAAAATTTTAAAAAAAAATTCAAATAAGTGGGTCTACATTGATAGGTGACCAAAATTTTTTAAAAAAAATTAAAATAAAACTTTTGTGATGGACAAAATTGGTCACAAAAATGCTCAAAGATACAAAAGAACTTGGTCGGTCGCAAAAATAACGATGAATTTTGCAACTAATGAAGTCGATTGCAAATCTCAATTACCATTTTTGCCATGGATTAGGTCCGTTGCAAAGTCGTGCCAAAAAAATTTCCGCAAGGCGCGAAATTTGTGACCGAATTACTTTTTTTGCAACCGATTTAATCCGTCGCAAAATTTTTGTCCAAAATTAGGTTATCTTTGCTAAAACCTATAGCAAAGGTGGTCGCAAATTGCGATCAATTTTTTGGTCGCAAATTTCCATCACAAATTACAGTTTTTCTACTAGTATCTTTTCACCTCCTCGAGGTATTTCATCATTAATGCCTTTTTTGCTTTGAACAAATCATCGAATTGCCCTACAATAAGTTGTGAATCCATCATTACAGCTAAGTCTCATGTGCTCGCTTGTCGGGTCATCTTCATTCGAGCGATCAGGGCCTCATACTTGGCCTCGTTGTTCGTGCAAGTATAATTCAACTTGATTGCAAAGTTAAGCTTTTAGCTTTGCAGGGCGATCCTTGCTCCTCCTCCAAAGAGGTCGAGGAACGGTCAACCTGAAGAGTCCAGCTTGAGTTTGCAACGAGTTCGTCCTCATGGGCCATCTTAGTAGGAAATCAGCTCAAACCTGGATATGGATAGTCATCCTCAGTTGAAAGGTGACATTGAACTCCCCTAGTTCAATGCCCACTTGATCAATCTTTTAGAAACATCGAGTATAGCACTTGATTGAGTGGCTCTTTAGTGAGGACAATGATAGCATGGGACTGGAAGTATTAGCAAAGCTTCCATGCCCAGATCCCATGTGAATTTCTCAATTGGGAGATAATTCTTTTTAGGTCCTTACAAAACTTTGCAGAGATAGAAGACTAGTTAATGCTTTCCTTCGACCATTGTGATAAGGACCAAGCTTACCACTTTGTGCGAGACAACAAGATATAGGTACAGAGGGCTTCCACGGGTCGGTTTGGACGGAGAGGGGGTGACACTAAGTATGCTTTCAAATTAAGAAGGGCTTGCTGACACTCCTCGGACCAGAAAACGTTCTGCACCCTCCTCACAGCCTTGTAAAAAGGCAAATTATGGTTTGTTGATTGGGATATGAATCAGTTCACTATTACTACCCTTCCGACTAGCCTCTACACTTCTTTCACAAATTGGGGAGGCTTGAAGTTGAGGACGGCCCTAATCTTTGCTATATTGGCCTAAATCCCTAAACAACTCACCATGCATTTGAGGAACTTTCCTCTTTAGACCCCAAACATGCATGTGGCAAAATTCAGTTTCAAACCAAATTTTGTGAGGATTGAGAAGGTTTTGGCCAAGTGGTCAATGTGGTCGGCCTCTTTCTCACTCCTTACTATCATATCATCAACAAAGACAACTATGTTCCTCCCAACCTCGCCCTTGAACATCAGATTTACCAACTTTTGATACGTGGCGCCTGTATTCTTTAGGCCAAAAGCCTTAACCAGAAAGTAATATATTCTATTAAGCACTATGACAGTAATTTTGCTCCTATCCTTGATTGCCATATATATATATATATATATATATCTAATAGTAGCCTTGGAAAGTATCCATCATGCTTATAAGTTCACAATCGGCGATTGAATCGACTAGCATGTCGATTTGAAGGAGTGGATAAGGATTATTGGGATATGCTTTATACAGGTCAGTGAAATCATTGCACACCCTTCATCTTCCATCGCCCTTAGCGATGATCACCACGTGATTGAGCTATTCAATAAACTGAACCTCAACGATATATCATGCATCAAGCAGCTTGTTGACCTCTTTCTTGATGATTCTATTCATTTCTAGTGCCCAAGGGGTCAACATTAAGTTTGTGCACAATCACTTCCGAGGCCTTCTAGGCGAAAACATCCGCATTGTCTTAGAGGAATTAAACCAACGCCATCTCTTTGGTGGGCTCGAGATGGGACTCAATGTGTGTTGTTTTGCTCGGGTCGCTCTTCTTGAGCTCCATCACTTTGTACTCCTCGACTAGTTTGATCTTTTGTTCTTGCATCCTTCTCCGTTTGTCAGGATCAATTTTTGAGCACTCCGGGATGTCAATATGCAGGGTGACTGGTGCAATAGGTCGTGGAGGTAGGGTCCTCTTGTCCTCAACAGATATTGTGTAGCACGTCCAGGCCTCAATGACCTAGCTTACAATCTCACCAACCTCTGTTGGGTAGAAAACTTCATATTTAGATGGTACGTTGAAACCACCGTCTGGAAGCTATTCAGGGTTGGTCTCCTTAAAATTTTGTTTTACGCGAAAGGTGCATCCACCAAAATGTAGGGGACCAAGATAGTTCTTCTCCTCATGCCTCACCCAAGGACTCGGGCAAGTGGATCTAACCAAGAGGCACAACCTCTGACCCCCTAAAACCGACCACGGGGTTCTAGCTGGCTCTAACTTGCTATTGCCCTGATTCATTTTCTTCAGAGTAGAATAGAGAAGCACATTGGCCGAGCTACCGCTATTAGTCAAGGTGCAGGTTGTGGCATAGTTGGTGATGTAGATGGTCACGACCATTGGGTAATCGAGCGATACCTTGATCCTTTCAGAATATTAAATGTGTGATACGTTGGCATCGCTGAAAGTTATGGCACTCACGCTAACGGTGTCAACCTCTAGTCGGGCACTTTACAGCCTTTCCTTGATCTGGTCTATTCACTGCCTTAATCGTCTTTTGATCAACTTTCTTTTCAAAGCCTCCAGCAATAGCGCTGATTACGCCTCGAGTTGGCAGGTTTTGCTCGAGGGCTGAACTGTTTATCTGGTAGTGGCCAAGGTGATTTGTCCCTTCTCGGGGACCTCATTCTATCCCTCATAGGGTATTCAGAGCTATCTTTGTCAAAATAAGATGAAAGCCTTTGACTACTACTGTTGCCTTTATTCTTCTTTTCATTTTTCTTCCAAAATTTCTTGACATTAGGCCCCTTATTGATTAGGCATTCAATTGTTTTTCAAAGCAAAACATCCCTCCGTATCATGGTTATTGTTGTTAATGAAAGGCACAATACGTGTTTCCTTTTTCACCTCTCTTTCTCAAACGTGGGCTTGGGGTGATGGAGTAATGTAGGATCATTGGTGGTCAGAGTTGTGTAAATCTTTTTCCTTAACTGAGCTAATAAGATGAAGTCCCACTGGATCTACTTTCCTTTGCCTTCGCTACGGTGCTTCGAGGATTGGTTGTGGAGTGTACCCTTGACATTCATTTATTACTATGCAATACTCATGATCTTGGCCTAGATCTGAGGCTGTTTATGTGCTACCTACTTCATGCAGTCTCGATTCCTCAAGTCCGAGCAGAGGATATCGAGGAGGAAGTCCATCTGTAGCTGCTCGACCTTAAGGAGCTCAATATTGAACCTTGAAAAGAACCTTTACAGAGATTCTCGCTCCTTTTGCTTGCTTTTATAGATGTGGCTGGGGGGTAGTTTGGCCTAGGTCTACGAGAGAAAGTGACTGACGAACTTCTTGCAAAGGTTATTACAGTTTTTGATGGAGGCAGGAGGCTGCCTAATATACCTAGAATAAGTAACTTTTTAGAATGTGGTGATGAGCAACTTGGCGGCAAAGTCGTCATCGATCATATGAACATGTATGGCGTGTTTGAACTGTACTAGGTGCTCCATGGTATCGGACTCCCCATCATATCAAGTGAGGTTTGTGGGAATCTTTCATCTCGGGGCAGCCCTGGCTTTCCTCAACTTATAGTAGAAGGGGTCAGTGTTATCCCCCCCTCCACGGTGTCTTGACTGGATGGGCTTGATTTTGTTCGATCTCGTAGCCATTTCATTGATTTGGCGATTGAGGTCCTTGAGCTGGTGAGGCAACTTAATGATGATTAGTTAAGTACCTTCACACCTTCTCAGCTCATCCAATCTCCTATACATCTCAGAGATTTGGTAAGATATCTCCTCAACATCATTCCTAGAGTCTTGGCGAACAAACCCAAACCTCTGCTCATGGTATGTGTAGTGTGAAGCCTGACGTTGAGACTCCGCTACCTCTTCAGGGGGGATGAACGTTATGGGGTGCCTTCTCGCGAGGGTGAAGAGGGTGTTGTGCAAGTTGTGCGACTCTAGGGATATTGTGCAGGTTGTCTAGCTGGGTTGTGGGCCGCTGAAGCTAGCCTTAGGATGGGATTTTTTAGGCTGGTGCCCAACGTGAATCTCATTCAGGAGTATGGTGAGCTGATCCTGAGTTATCACAAGTAAGTTTTGAGGGCAAGGAGCCTCTCCAACGGCTAGGGGGTCCACTCATTGGTAACAGCTTTGAACTTCGCTATTATGCTCATGGTTATCTCCGGAGTGGTGGATCATAGGTAGGGACGTTAGATGGTCGTGTATAGCTATAGTGCATCCGATGTTAACCATTTCGCTAGCTTTGTCGAGAGATGCTCTTCCTGTGGTGCCAAAAATGATAGGGTAGAATCTTAGTAGAGGTATTCAGTCCTACGTAGAATGCTGACTCAATTGAATGCTGGTAGGCTCCTCAACTTGCTAGGATGGAACACACGTGAGTCTAGCCCGAAAGTATCTCCGGCGATGACCCTCTGATACTTAAGTTAGAAGAGTGTATAAAGGATATGAGTGAATACTCGAGTGGAGCTTCAATATGAGAGTGTATAATTACATTTACCGCGAATTTTCTCAAGATATTTATAGTTGATGGTTGATCCCACTCGGCTGGAGGATTAGGTTTGAAGTGGAGGGTCTAGAAGCCCCTAGGGCATGATGGTCCTTTATACTAAAGAGTCAATGTGGCTCTTCAACAGAGGCTGAGTGCGCAGGTACTTTCACTTTAAGGAACCACTGCGAGTGTTAGAAGAAATAGTGCTAGGGTTACTAATTGTACCCTTTGCTCGAATGAATCTCCTTGATACTATAGGACTGGACAATGTTTGAAGTTCCTCCTAGGGGCATGGGTTCTCCTCGAGGTGGAACTCCTCATTGACCTTAGGCACCTTATTGAGGATGTGGTTGCTCACCTGGTCAGTTACACTACATATGGCTCTCGTAATACACATGGCTACTTCAGGTTGGTCAACACAGATAAATTCGAGGTATACTATATTACATATCGAGTAGGATTCTCTAAAATGAGAACTATATGAGTAAATTTTGATCTTTTGAGTGCATTTCCTTGATGCAATATGTATCAACAACAAATCAGAAGAGTTGTATTATAATAATAATAATAATAATAATAATAAAGAAAAAAAATTGTTCTACAAGTTCAACTTAGAGTTTACTCTCCATTTTAAAACAACTTAGTTTCAACTCCATTTTTAAGTTTAACTTAGACTTAAGTACTCCCCAAAAGTTATTAAAAGACAAGAGTACTCTCAGTTGCAAGACATATTTTATTCAACCCTCGTAGTCTCCTTATAGAATTACACACCAAATTTCATTTCTTCTCCTCGCCCCATTTTCACTCTTTTTTCTTCAAAAATGTGGTCGTCTTTTTTCTCATCTCTAAAAATTTTTCCAGGTGGAAGAAAAAAGAAAAAAAAATTCCTGGTGGAAGAAAAAAGAAAAAAGAAAAAAATTGTCTTGTTCCTGATGGAAGACAAAAGGAAAAAATTGCCTTTGTTGCTTCTTGTAAGTAACTCTAAGTATTTTTATCTTTAATTTTGATTTTATTTTGGTTGATTTTTTGATTTGTTTAGGATTTTGTGAAATTTTTCGATCTTGATCTAATCAATTTTTTGATCTTAGCTATTTATGTTGGTATCTATTTATTTTATCTGTAACTCGTACATTTGAGCCACCCATGTCTTTATCTTTGGGTTTTAGGCGAGAACAAGAGGGAGTGTATCTAAAATGTTGATTTGGTCCTACCCCATTGTGCGGGAAATGTATAAAAATAAGAGCTATGATATCGCGTATGGACGATACATCTAAGGAAACCTGTGGCCAACTTTACTACCACTACCTTGATGCTAGATGTTGTATATCCATCGGTTAGTGTTATTCCTCACACCGCCACTTAACAGCCAAGTGGGATTTTGGCTACTTTTGCAGATAATTAGTTGGATTAATTGCAATATGACCCCCTTGTGCCTTTAAAAATTCGAAAAATTACATTTTGGTGAACAAACTCCTTTGATGAAATGGAATTTTTCATTATCCTTTGATGAAAAATTCTTGGTGAAATATGCTTAGAACAATCCTTTTATTTTTTCATTATTCTTCTTTTATAAATACCTCTTCCTACTACCTAGATTTTATAGGCCAAATAAATATATGTTGCACGAAATAGATTTGGACAATTTTGCTCCGATAAGTGGAGATGTGCCCGGACAATGTTCTTAACTTTCAAAAAATTTGAATGAATCAGTCCTCTATTTTTTTTTTTTTTTTTTAGCGATCCCACTTGGTCATGGCTTGAACGGAGACATCGTTGTTTGGCATTTTACTCTGCAATGTCATGTTCTCGGTCCGTACTACCTATCATTGGGCATGCACACTTCATAAACTACAAGCTGTCGGCTCGCATACGGACACAGGTGATGAGGCCTCCCCGTGGCGCTTCACCTGGCAAGCGTGGGTCCCGAAAGAAATTAGAAATTTTGGATGGTGACTGGGTAAAGGTTTGCTGCCCATTGCATCAAATTTAAGACGGCTGCATTTGCGCCCTCTTGAGACGAGCGGATGAGGAGGATGAGGCTCATGTTTTCCTGCGGTGACCGTTTACCCGTCAGGTCTGGTGTCTATCCAATCTCCCTTGGGTGGTTGCACTACAAGAAAACACAGTTTTTTCGTCGAAATTTTCTGCGGATTTTCGGCGGAAAAAATAAATTTCGGCGGATTTTCGGCGGATTCAATCTCCCGAAAAAACCTTCGTCGCTAGTGATTTTTCAGCGGATTTTCGGCAGGAAAAATATATATATATATTTTTAATTTTTTAAATTTTTTGGCGGAATTTCCCGCCGAAATTTTTTTTTAATTTTCGGCGGAATTTCGGCGGGAAATTCCGCCGAAATTATTATTTATTTATTAATTTTTTTTAATTAAATTATTTTCGGCGGAATTTCCCGCCGAAATTCCGCCGAAATTTAAATTAAATTTTGGAAAATATATTTTCAATTGCCCAACCTAGGAGTCGAACACGGGACCTCGCCCCAGCTCGGGCGCGCGTGCGTACACGCGCCCGATATTATCCCAACTTTTGGGGCCGCTGGAAGTCGAACCTTCGACCTCTCGGTTGGCAAACAACTCTCTTACCGTTGAGCTATGTTCACTTTGTTGTCATAATTCATTACATTATATATTTATATCATACAACAATTCAAATAAAAATAATTAATAATAATAATAATACGTTTTTATTTATTGAAAATTTATATATATAATACATAATATTATATACATATATATAGCATACAAAAATTCATTTCATTCTAATAATAATAATAATAATAACAATAATAATAATAATTTTATAAAAATAATTCAAATAAAAATCAAAATTTTAAATTTTAATATATTTTTAAAATAAATAAAATTATTATTATTTTTTATTTAAAAAATATTTATTTTTAATTTTTATTTATTTTTTAATTATTTTTAATTTAAAAAATATTATTTTTGATTTATTTTTAATTTTTTAAATTTTTCGGCGGAAATTCCGCCGAAAATCCGCCGAAAAATTTAAAAATTATTATTTTTTTTAGTTAATTTTAATTTAAAAAATATTATTTTTGATTTATTTTTAATTGTTTAAATTTTTCGGCGGAAATTCCGCCGAAAATCCGCCGAAAAATTTAAAAAATTATTATTTTTTAATTATTTTTAATTTAAAAAATATTATTTTTGATTTATTTTTAATTTTTAAATTTTTCGGCGGAAATTCCGCCGAAAATCCACCGAAAAATTTAAAAATTATTATTTTTATTTATTTTTAATTTAAAAAATATTATTTTTTAATTATTTTTAAATTTTTAAATTTTTCGGCGGAAATTCCGCCGAAAATTCGCCTAAAATTTTAAAAAATATTATTTTTTAATTATTTTAAATTTTAAAAATATTATTTTTTAATTATTTTTAATTTTTAAAATTTTTCGGCGGAATTCCGCCGAAAAATTTAAAAATTATTATTTTTCATTTTTTTTAATTTTCCGCCGAAATTCCGCCGAAAATTGAGCTTTTTCTTGTAGTGTTGTGTCTCGGTGGCAGCATGATGCCCTTGGGTTGGCTCTAGGATGCGCATAACAAGCTATCAAGCCTGGACTCTGGCCACTATCTGACAATCGCTTGTTGATGGAGTACGTGGCCCGATCATTGGAGGAAGTGGCGTTCGCTGCCAAGGTCTATCACAGGAATTTCCTTGATGCATGCTACGGCGTAAACCTCTCCAGTGCAGAACATTTCGACCTTATGCTCGACAACAACTGGGTGACACCACCTTGCGGGACGATTAAAGTTAATTTTGTCAGGGCAGTATTTCGAGAAGAAGGGGCCATTATTGGAGTAGGGGTGGTCACGAGGGACTTCTCTGGGAAATGTGTAGCTTGGTTCAGTAGCAGAGGCATAATTTTATTTTTTCCAACAGGTTCGCCACTAAAAATGCAAATAGCTCAAGCTTACATTCGACTAATCAATAAAAGTACATAGGGCTTGAAATCGGCTTAACTTGTTTGGCTCGAATTTGTGAATAAATAATGGATTTGGATTGAGATTGAGCTTGAACCCAAAACTTTTTCAAATATTTAACTTGAATTTGAAAATTAATATATTATTTTCATATTTTTATATATAATTATGTAAATATAAAAATAATATTAAAAAATAGAAGACTCGTGAGTATATAAATAAGAATTATTTGACTCGAATTCTACAAACTTGAGTTTGAATGAGCTAGTTAAGCTCGCAAGTACACTCGAATCATTTGCTTCTGTAGTCACTAAGTAAATCAATTCCAATAAATTTTTCCTAGTTTGGAATGAAATCAATTCCAATAAATTTTTTCTAGTTTGTAATGTGGAATTTGAATGGTAAAAAAAAATGGAGAAAAGTAAAAAGGAAGTGATAGGTTTTAAGTCTTATATGTTGGCTTAGTTACACACATACATATATATATATATATATATATATATATATTTGTCATGGCATGTTGTTCGTGCGTGCATAAAAAAATAAAGAAAAAGATAATAATATAATTTATTCAAAAGTCAAATATATAATTGTTAATTTAATCGCATACCAAAATTAAAATAAGAAGATGATATAAAAATACTTTAAAGATGAAAGAAGAACTTACAAATAAATCATACATTTGATGTTGAAGCCTTTTGTCCTCCAACCCCATGTAAATTTACCATTCTCTGCATGGTACGCCATCACTGCATGTATTAGAAATTTAAAATAAAAAAGAATAACTACATATATAGTCCATTGAAAAGTTAAATATTTATTAATTTGATTACATAACAACATAAAAAAGAAAAAAAGATTATATAAAAATATTTAAATCATGAAAAAAAACCTATAGATTAATCAAAGATTTGATAGTGAAGTCTTCTCTTCTCCAACCTCATGGTTATTCTAAAAATTAATTTAATTAAAAATCTAACAAAATAGTGATTTTTCTATAAACAATGATTTAATTATAAATTTTATAAATAGATAAATAGATGTAGAGAGAGTAACAGAGCAAGATTGCTTACCTATAGGATGCTACAGAATGACTTCCACATGCTGGCATGAATAGGCACAGTTAATTTTTTCGACAAATGCACTCAAAAAAGTTTGATGACAACTTTTTTGTGGGGATCACTGGAGGTTAAATCGAAACTGGGGGTAGTGGGAAAGAAAAGGAGAACATGGGTGACAATTAGTTATTTTAATGTTAATGGAACCTAAAATTCAATTTGAGACGTTAAAATTATCTTTAATCGATAATAAACGTAGGGGTAAATAAGCTAAATTAAAATTTGTTCTGGCAGTATCCAAACCGCCATTTTATGAGATGGATAGAATTGATTGATACGGGAGCTCCTATATATATATATATATATATATATATATATATATATATATATATATATATATATTTATACATAGTAACAATCAAATATGTGCATATAGTTTGTTGGAAAATAATATAATAGAATATCTCAAATTCGATATTCTCGTGGGTGGATTTATTCGATAATATAAATACAATGCAATAACAGTTTTACAGTAAAACACTATAGCCAAAAACAAACTAAACAATGTCTTAAACAAATAAATAAACAAGAAAGTACAGATGACTTATCAGTATTTATTTGAAAAGGTACGACTGAATTACCGGGTTGAGCCGGTTTGCCTTAGAGAAATATTCGCCCCACTGATCGGTGCGATGGGCCTGCCATACTCCTTCCAAGATAAGACAGTCCAGAGGTCCGTTCCAAGCCGCACTGCTACGTTGAATTTCACTTCGAAAGCTAAACAACTCTAGAGGTTGTGTATGCACCTCAAAACACACACTCGAAAACTAAAAACTATATACTCTCTTAAGACTGCAGTTTCTTAAAATAGTATACTTGTTATTCCTGCTTGTTACGTTTTTGTTTGTCTTTTTGTGTGTTTTGCAGGGAACCAGGAGACAACTTTATATAGGGGGAGGAAACAGCCAGCATTAAATTCTGCCACATTAATGCAAAGTTGAAACCGTCTGAATGCCAACGGATACGCAATTTACCTGGACTCAAAAACAGACAACATTCGAAAACGTGTTGTTTGACCAAGTAACGTGTCTAGCGGTTTCAAACCGCATTAATTAAATATAGTAACGTAATTCAAAATTCAGATTTTTGAATAAACCGTTAAACCAAGGGCAATTTAGTAAAAATTAAGCCCGAGACCGAGAAAAATCGCCTAAACGCCCGCGCCCGCGACCTGGACGTGGTCCTGGTCCCTGGTCTGTGGCTCGTGGCCGTGGCCGTGGCCATGGCCGGAGCCGGGTCGGGTCGAGCGGGCGGCATGCGCGTGTGGGGTTTGCCCATATGCGGCACTTAGTTGTTTAGTTTATACTATAACAACACTTAACCACATAAATACTAGCATTGTCAAGGCTAATATATCCGATGTGGGATATTTTACACAATTTTATTTACACATAGATAATATTTTCCTTGGGCTTTATCTAGGATTACCATTCGAAATGGTTCAACCCTAGATTACCCCTTGAAAACATCATCTTATCAAGCCCATTTCCAACAATCCCCCCCAATCCATAGCATAAAGTCCTGGCTGCATACTCGTAATATGCTTTTAATAATGGTACCTTCCGGTTTGAACCACTATCTAGTTAACCAACTTATGTCATCACAGGAACAAATGGACATATGCCTTGAATTTGAACCTTGGTTGTGATGACGTCTATTGAAAACAACACATTACATTGAGCTTAGCAATCTTTAGGGGTGACACGTTAATGACCATGTGTCCTGGTCCTGTTTCATGAATATTTTTCAAGGAGTAACCTGTCTCCTCTAATCACGGTCACATGATAATATTCATTAGCTGGGCTTCTCCGAAGATGTACTGCTCACATCTCGTCACTTAAGACTTCGAACCCACATTCAGCTCTTACTATACTAGCAGTAATACAGCACCTCCCAGGCATACCCGAGGATAGACTTTAGGTACATAGCACCAGTCTAAATTTAGGTGCTCATGTTTACACCCGACTGCTTGTTTATACCACATTGAACCTTCCTTGTGGGATCTCCACTTGGTAGGTTTGGGTTGCTACTGTCGGTGTAAACTTAATGGGTTACAAGTCCCATCCTCAACCTGGCTTTTTGGAATGAGTTAAACTCAAGTCCTTTCGTTAAAGAATCAGCCACATTGTCTTTGGTACCAACAAAATCAATGGCTACTATTCTTTCAGACACTATCTCCATTATAGACTTTAGTCTAATCAATGGCTACTATTCTTTCAGACACTATCTCCCTTATAGACTTCAGTCTAGCTTGGATGTGTCTCTTAGTCTTTTGATTATACTTGGAACTCCGTATTTTTGCAATTGTGATTTGATTATCACAATGCAAGGCAATGGTAGGGACAGGTTTACCCACCATGGGTAACCCACACATCAATCCATGCAGCCACTCAACCTCAGTTCCAGTAGTATCTAAAGCACATAGCTCAGCCTCAAATATAGACCGAGTTATGATTGTCTGTTTTGTAGACTTCCAGGAGACATCGCCTCCACCCAGAGTAAATACATACCCTGTACATCCATTACTCCTGGAGTTTTGGACAATCCAACTTGCATCACTAAATCCTTCAAGAACTTCAGGGAATTTTTCGTAACGCAGTCCAAGGGAACTTGTACCTTTAAGGTACCTCATTACCCTTTCCAAAGCCTCCTAATGAGTACGATCAGGACAGCTCATATATCTAGCCAACTTAGAGACCGTAAATGAAATATCTGGTCTCGTACCATTAGCTAAATATTGCAAGCTTCCAATCACTTGAGAATATCTTAATTGAGACACTGGAGTACCAAACTTATTCTTGAAAAGAGTCACAGAAGGATCATAAGGCGTTTTCAGGATTCTACCGTTAGTATAACCAAACTTCTCAATTATCTTCTCAACATAATAAGATTGAGAAATCGTTATACCCTCAGTTGACCGAATCAACTTGAGTCCTAGAATCACACTAGCTTCACCCATGTCCTTCATTTCAAACTTACTTTTCAAGAATTCTTTCGTCTCATTAATAATCTCAAGATTTGACCCTATTAATAATATATCATCCACATAAAAGCACAATATGATACATGAATCACCATTTATTTTGCAGTAAACACACTTATCATTATCATTTACAATAAAGCCAAAGTTCAAAATAGTTTAACCGAAAATTTTCATGCCATTGTTTAAGCGCTTGTTTCAACCCATAAAGAGATTTGACAAGCTTACAGACTTTATTTTCACTCCCGACAGCTACAAATCCCTCTGGTTGTTCCATATATATCTCTTCCTCTAGATCACCATACAGAAAGGCTGTTTTCACATCCATCTGATGGATAGAGAAGTTATATATGGAAGCCAGTGCAATCAACACGCGGATTATAGTTAATCGAGCTACAGGGGAATACGTATCAAAGTAGTCAATCCCCTCTTTTTGCCTAAATCCTTTGGCAACCAATCTAGCTTTGTACTTATCAATAGTACCATCAGTTTTCAATTTCTTCTTAAAGATCCATTTATATCCAATCGTAGTACATCCCGGCGGTAAATTGACTAGTTCCATGTACCGTTAGAGACGATGGAGTCAATTTCACTTTTGATAGCTACTTTCCAATGCTTAGCCTCAGAAGAAGCCATAGCATCTTTGAAAGTCATAGGATCATCCTCGATATTGTAAGTTGCAAAGTCACTTCCAAAATCTTTAGCTATCCTAGCTCGCTTACTACAGCGAGGTTCATTAGCCTCATCAAAATTAGAACTGGAATTACTTGGATTTACCCCCCCCCCCCAATTTGTCATCCTTTCCACATGTTCGGGAATGGAACCAGATGCGAGGGCAGAATCTAAAGTCAAAACATCTTCGGGTGTTCCTTGTTTCAAAGGGAATACATTTTCGAAGAATATAGCATCACGTAATTCGACTATTGTGTTAACCTCTATGCCAGAAATCTCAGACTTAATGACTAAGAATCTCATGGCATAACTTGTTTTCACATAGCCGCCCAGAAAGACTGCATCAACAGTTTTTGGACCAAGCTTCTTCCGTTTGTGTTCAGGGACTAAGACTTTTGCAAAACATCCCCATACACGGAAATATTTTAAGCTCGATTTTCTGCCTTTCTAGAATTCGAATGGAATGCGTTCTTTATGTTTCAGAGGGACTCTATTCAGAATATGGCAAGCCGTATTCAAAGCCTCTCCCCACATATATTTCGGCAATCCAGAATTCAAAAGCAAATTGTTAATCATGTCTTTAAATGTTCTGTTTTTACGTTCTGCTACACCATTCGAGGAAGGTGAATATAGAGGAGTCTCTTCATGAATAATACCAAATTTTTGGCAATATTCAACAAACGAGTTCGACTCATATTCACGACCTCTATCTGATCGTACTCTTTTAAGTTTCTTGCTAGTTTGATTTTCAGCTTCATTCTTAAAAATGATAAACTTTTCAAGTGCTTCATCTTTATGTTTCATTAAATAAACATAACAATTTTTATTACAATCATCTATAAAGGTGATAAAGTATCGATTCTTGTCTCGTGTTAAGACCCTATTGAACTCACAAATATCTGTGTGTGCTAAATCAAGTATTTCAGTATCCCTCTCAACTGTTTGATAGGGTTGTCTTACTTGTTTAGGTTCTACACACACTTGACATTTGTGATATTGTCCAATGTCATGTGTTGAAATCAGATTTAAATTCATCATTCTTTAATAGAACCGAAATTTAAATGACCCAACTGTGCATGCCATACAGTGGAATTTTCTATATTATTAATAACAACAGAATTATAAAAATTCGAACTATTGGTTAGAAACACTAGCATATTCAATCCGTACTTTAAATAAACCTTCAGATAAATAGCCTTTGCCAATAAAAGTTCCGTAATGTAAAATTACAACTTTATTCAGCTTAAATGAAAGCTCACAACCCTCTTTGACTAACATTGAACCACTAATAATGTTCAGTCTAACAGAAGGGACGTGATGCACTCGTTGCCGAGATAGTGTGCGCCCTGAAGGAAACCTTAGGTCCACACGTCCTATCCCAAGTACTTGTGCAGCACTTGCATTTCCCATCCTCACGGATTGTCCATCGATTGGCTGGTACGACACAAATATAGACTTATCAGCACAAACGTGCACATTTGCTCCAGTATCGATAAGTCAATCGAATGGTTCATAAATAGTCAAAAGTTCGGGTTCAAAAGAAATATACCCGTCAACGTGTCTATGAGAACTAGCAATGCCAACCTCAACCATATTAACTACTGGTCCTGAGGGTTTTGGTTTGGTCTTTCTTTTTTCTGCCTTGTTGGGACAATCCCTGGCATAATGACCAACATGTCCACAAGTCCAGCATGGTTTGTTTGCTTTTGGCTTTTCCTTTATCAATGGTTTTAGAATTCGGATTGAATTTTTGCAGCTTAGGATTTTTCTTTCCAATAGTCAAAACATTTGCTTTTGACTGGAATCCAACTGGTACCGAGTGTGTATGATTCCTATGTTCCTCTTCTATACTTATGGCAATCATTAAATCATCGAGGGATAAGTTTCCTTTTTGATGTTTTAAAGACATTCCGAAACTTTCCCGAGATCTAGGGAATTTTTCAATAATTGCCATAACCATGAACTTTTCTGGAAGTTTCATTTCAGCATCAGCAAGTGAATGTTCCAGATTAATCAGATCATGAGTTTGTTCAGACACTGACTTACCTTCAACCATTTGATACTTCAGGAATTTAGAAACAGAATACTTTTCGAGCCCTTGCTCCTCAGTATTGTATTTCTTATCCAATGCTTCCCAAAGTGACTTCGCAGTATAGGAGTCTGAGCAATAGACATCGAAGAGAACATTTGACAAACCTGACAAAATGATCCCTCTGCCTATTTGGTCTCGCTCAGTCCATATTGCGATTTCATTAGTTTTTGGGTCAGTATCAGTAGGTACGGGTTTGTCAGTTTGAATTACAAACAAGAGCCCCTTCATTGTAAACCAAATCTTCACTCGTTGTTGCCAACGTTTAAACAATTGGCCAGCAAATGGTTCAGGCAAACCGCTCAAGTCAATTTTTGAGAAACCAAAGGAACCAGCAGTTGAACTCGACGCCATTATAAATATATTAAACGAATAAACTCCGAATATTTCTTTAAGATTGTTGGAAAACAATATAACAAAATATCTCAAACTCGATATTCTCGTGGGTGAATTTATTCGATAATATAAATACAATGCAATAACAGTTTTACAGTAAAATACTATAGCCAAAAGTAAACTAAACAATGCCGTAAACAAATAAATAAACAAGAAAGTACAGATGACTTATCAGTAGTTATTTGAAAAGGTACAACTGAATCACTGGGTTGGGCTGGTTTGCCTTAAAGAAATATTCGCCCCACTGATCGGTGCGATGGGCCTGCGATACTCCTTCCAGGATAAGACAGTCCAGAGGTTCGTTCCAAGCCGCACTGCTACGTTGAACCTCACTTTGAAAGCTAAACAACTCTAGAGGTTGTGTATGCACCTCAAAACACACACTCGAAAGCTAAAAACTGTATACTCTCTTAAGACTGCAGTTTCTTAAAATAGTATACTTGCTATTCCTGATTGTTTCATTTTTGTTTGTCTTTTTGTGTGTTTTGCAAGAAACCAGGAGACAGCTTTATATAGGGGGAGGAGACAGCTTTGTGTGTCTTGCTATTCATTGTGGCTCGGGGCTCGTGGCCGTGGCTGTGGCCAGAGCCGGAGCCGGAGCCGGGTCGAGTCGGGCGGGCGGCGCACGCGTGTGGGGTTTGCCCATATGCGGTACTTAGTTGTTTAGTTTATCTTATAACAACACTTAACCACATAAATACTAGCATTGTCAAGGCTAATATATCCGATGTGGGATATTTTACACAGTTTTATTTACACATAGATAATATTTTCCTTGGGCTTTATCTATGGATTACCATTCAAAATGGTTCAATCCTAGATTACCCCTTGAAAACATCATCTTATCAAGTCCATTTCCAACATATTTGAACTTTGATAATATAAAATTAAAAATATTTATTAAATTATATACCCGAATATCTATATTATCTGTACTATTATATAAAAGAGGATGACCATTGAATAACTATCTTGGTCTGTCACCAAATTTGGTCTATGAATCCCTCTCCTACATATTATCTATCTCCTTCAATTCAATGTTATTTTTTTTTTATTTTACTTTCTCAATATATTCTCTTTCTTTTCTCTCATATCACCATATTTAATTTGTTTTTACTTAATCATATTCAACTATTTTTCTAATCATATAATTTTGTTTATTTTAAATAAATTACTACTTTTCACTTATTATAAAGATAATAAATAGTAAAAGTTTTCATATGTTTTTTATTCAAAATATTTATGATGATGGTTACCCCTAATTTGTGATGGGATAAGGCAACAAAGTGAAAATTTTAATTTGTTTCTATGCCAGTTTTTGTTGCCTCTCTTTGGTGTTTTTGCTTACATGAGAATTCTCGTATTCTGTTTCATCAGGAGATGCCTCTCTTCCATTTGCAGATGTAGAATGTTGGGGCGATGTGCACCTAATTTGTGGTGGAATCAAGGGTTCAAGTTTTAATATATGCTGTTGATTGGATGTGTTGGTGCCTTGGAAAGTTAATTTCTTGTATCATGCCCTATAACTACTTCCACTTACCTTGTGTGCGCTATGCATGTGGATGTGGATGGAAATCTGTTGTGCAAGTTAATGAACTTGGCAGCGAGTTTGGGGGTGTGTTGAGTGCGTCTTGATCAAATTAAGTTCCTGACTTGGGACCTTTATTTTATGTTGGCCTTTGTTAGTTTGTTCGGAGATATTTGGTGCAGGCACTTGTGAGATTTTGAATGTGCGCAAATGGTTTGGTTCATACACAGGTAACATCCTGTTTTATTGTTATGTCATGGTAAGTATTGTTGCAGGTCAGTTTTTCCTGGACTGACTTATGTCAGTTCACGAACGCAACTATTCCTACAAGTAACAAGAAAGTGGCTGGGTTCTTAAATGGAAGTGATATTATTCATAATTAATAGTAAAGTGGCTTGTAGTATAGTTTTTGCTTTATGTAGGATAGTTTAATGATGATCTTTACTCAAGGAGAGGAGCAACTGTGTCTTATCTTGTTGGGGTCGAAGTTTGGGATATCACTTGCAGTTGGTTTCTGGTTTCGTTTGTTTCATCTGTGCTCGTCTTTGATTATTCAAATTTTTCCTATTTCATTGCATTGGACTTGTTTGCTTTTTCAAATTAGATCAAGATGTCACTCCTACAATTCCTTACTCGTTGAGAATATAATCTCGACTTCAGCTCGAGGGGGCAAGTATTGGAATTCCAGGAATATGTTATGGTCATCAATTACTTTTGGATATCCAAGCTTTGTGTTATTTTGTGTTTTGTGGGTACTCTGGGATTATCTTTTTCCTCCATGCGCATGTGTTGCGGGTGTGATGGCCTAAGTGTGCAGGTAAATGCAAGAAAAGAAGGCTGCATCAACTCCTTTCTATAATGAAATCAATGCCTCTGCCATGTGATCCATTATATTGTTGGTGGGCACCTAGAGGAGTAGACAGGACAGCACACATTCAAGTTAGTATCCCTGATCATCTCTCTGGTGAAATTTCTGTTTGGTGACTCTGATGAGATATTCCAATTGCTTTTGGAGTAGTGATGCAGATTTTGCAATACTGATCCTTTTGTTGCATACTTGATTGTAGCATCAGCCAATGCATACTGAAAGTTGTTCACTCCATAATTACTTGCATTTACTTTCTGCCGGATTTATTGTATGTGATTAACCTCTGGTGGTGTTGGGACTGGCTTTTACTATTTACAATCTGTTTCTCTCTCTCTCTCTCTCTCTCTCTCTCACATTGCTCAGAACTCGTGCTCTATGTCAATTTATTTGTGGGCCCAATCAGAGGGATTTAAGATTTAAGAACTGATGGTGTGAAAAAAAAAAAAAAAAGGTTTGCTATTCCTCTGCTTGCCTTTACACGACTGGATTTCTGCTTTAGGGCTACATTAAGATATGCCGGCACCATCGGAGGAGTCGAAAAATTGGGGGGAAGAGCTGATGTTCAATGAGAGGTTTTCAGGTTTCTTGATAGCACCGATAATGGTTTCCCCTTTTTGAGCTCATTTTTGGGGTGGATAGTGTTACCTGGTAACAGTAATTAGCGATCTGAATTCTGTAATATTAGGGACTGAAATCTGCATTTTGCATGCTAGACACCATATTCTGCGTGTTGTGTGATTGTCAGTATTGTCATCGTTTGCATCTCTTTCAAGGTTCTTCTTTCTGGCACTGAGTACCAAGAAATTATCTTAGTTTAGCAGAGATCTGATCGTGCGTAATTTTTCAGAATGTACCTGACTCGTCGTCTTTGAAGTGGAACTCTTGTGGCAGTTTAAATGAAATACTAACAATATGTATGTGACCTTTATTGCAGGTGTAACATGTTTTGACATATTTGCTTTCATGTTTATCTTCCCAGGACGTTATTGATTTCTCGTGGCTGTAGTGTAATGGATATGATTGCCTGAAAGGGTTTGTCCTGATTTGTTGTGGATTGGTGTGGTCAATTGTTGCATATAGTTTGAGGCTCTAAGAAAAAGGCCTGCACTTAAAAAGAGAACATATTAACTGTGGCATGTTGCCCTGGTCTTCCTATGAAAGTTGGGGTTGGTTGGTGCTGTATATAAATTGAGCCTGTTTGGAGAAGATTGAATCTCAAGTGGACATTTTAAACTTCGGTTCAGAAGTGTAATATTAAGGGAATGTTATCCTTTATTTCTTATTTTTGCACATCAAAATTGGTGGTGGGTCTCAGCTTATGAAGAAGTACAATTGCCATTAAGCTTTGGTATGTGTGTGGACTAGTTCTTTGTTAGTTGATTAAGTCAAGTGTTTGTTTTGGACTATATAATCCGATTAAATCTTGTTTGTTTTGGATCTTATAGCTTTTGTTAATGTAGATGTGCGCTTGGCTTAACATAGATATAGGTCCTTGAGTTTTAGATGTATGGTCCCAAGCCCGGGAAAGAGGACGGGGGGGGGGGGGGGGGGGGGGGCGAAGAATGTAATTCACTTTTTTCTGCTTGCTGGCGTTATTTGAATGTTGGAGAGTATAACCTCGTGTTCTTTCTGATGTTATAGATCACTGAACTGATTTTCTGATGCTGATGATGTTATCGTGGGTGAGGTTATTCTCGTCGTTTGATTTTCATTTATACAGCCAAAAATCTGAAAAAATTAATACAAAGTTACATGCTCCCAACACATTTTTCCTTTCCTACTTTATTCTCCAACAATATCAATTCCTATCTTATTCGCCGATGGTCGTATCTCAAGATTATGCCAAATTCTTACGATCCACTTCAATATACGGAACACTCTGTTCATGTAAGGTGGGATTAGGACCAGGGATGGCGAGAACATATATTAAAATTGGCAAGTCCGTTGCTGTTCGGCTGAACTCTGCCCCATCCCTATCATAACACATTGGGGTCCGGTATGCACAATTAAATTTTCACATATGAATATGCTTTTGCACATAGAAAATTTAATTTTAATTAAACATGATTTACTTAACATGATAAGAATATAAAAATATATTATAACATAATTATATCTAATTATATGCAAGCATAATGACATATGATATGAACATGAAATAAGTGATTATAAATAAGTATGAAAATAATAGTAAATTAAAATTCTAATATGTCTATATTAAAATTTATATAATTTAAAAAAATTTCTACCTTATTTTAATATTTTTGATAGCTATATATATATATATATAAAAGTGTAAAGGTGTGTGTAAAGTAGTGTGTGTGTGTGAGTGAACGTGAGGTGTGTGTGTGTGTGTGTGTGTGTGTACGTGATGAGTGTGTGTGTGTGGAAATAAAGGCAAGATCCTTTTTCTATTTATAGTGTTTTAGCAAAAAAAAAAATTATTTTATTTTGTCATTTATGACAACTTTTCAACTAAGTTTTATATTAATTGTATTCACACTAGATTGTGGTTATAATTTACACAATTATTAAGCCTAATGTTATGAGTTGTACTCTAAATTTTTTTATGTGTTAATCAAATTTGTTAAGATGCTAACAAGTGTTTTAAAATGTTAGCCAATTTATATAGGATTAATACAAGTGTATTTTGTCTTGATTTTTTTAGTATTTTAGGTGTAAAAGTTCATTTAATGTAGAAAATGATATTTGAAGAGTGATATATAATTTTTAATTATTTTATATGTATAAATAAATATATATATATATATATAGACACGGTTATATATATATATATATGTAAATGTAGATTTTCTTGATTTTTTATAATGTGTATATCTATATGACTATATATCTATAAATACGACTAGATATATATAAAATATGTACATAAAAATGATTATATAAATATATAGATATAAGTTTTTAGAGTGTATGTTAAATATATAATTAAATATTGTTAATAATATAATATGTATTTAGTTATTAATGTAAGTATATTTATAGATGACTATATAGATATAAATATATGTAATTAAGTAAATTAAGTATTGTTAAATATATAAAGTATGTTTAGGATTAATATGTAATTAATTTAAATTATTCATGTAAGGGTATTATATGTATATGTATATATGAATTAATATATTTTGTTTAGCATAATAAATAATATTTTTATTGTGTGTATGATTATTATATGATATCTTTATACATTTTGGTTATTCCTGAATGAATCGTACGTCTAGATTTATAGCTTTCTTCTAACATTCTCCTTTTTATGTTAGCATTATTAGGGACACATATTCGATTCTGAAATCTTAAAAGTCCATTATTGGCTAATGTAAAGTTTGTTCTTGGCTCTTTGCTAATTTTTTTCCTTAGTTTTGTTAGGTCTTAGTTTTGTTTCTGTGCTTTTTCGATTTCTTGTAATAACATCGGTTGAGCTTTAGCTAGGGCTCAACTTATTATTGTCTTTTGGAGATTTCTATTTGTTAGTTGTGAAGTAAGCAATGATGTTTTTCTGCATAGCAACTACGTTGGCTTTTCCGGGATGATATTAAATGTTGAAATCAAAATCAGCTATGGTTTTGATCCACCGCCTTTGTCTCATCTTCAATTCCTTCTGAGAGAATAACTATTTTAAATTTTTATGATCACTGAATACCTCAAAGGTTGTCCCATAAAGATAATGCCTCCACTTTTTGAGGTCAAAAACAATAGCAACAAGTCATGAGTGGGATAATTTTCTTCATAGGGTTTCAATTTTTGAGAGGCATAAGCAATAATTTTTTCATGTTGCATAAGTACACAACCTAGGCCTTTCTTGGATGCGTCAGTATATACTGTAAATCCCTGGTTTCCATAGGGTATAACTAAAATAGGGGCAGTAACTAGTTGGTGTTTCAACTCTTGAAAGTTAGTTTCACAACGTTCATTCCAAATAAATTTCACTGTTGACTGTGTTAACCTTGTCAAAGGCTGAGCAAATCTAGAAAATCCCTCAATGAATCGACGATAATAATCGGCAAGTCCTAGAAAGCTTTGTACCTCCGTAACATTCGTGGGTTGTTTCAATTCCATAATTGCTCTTATATTTTCTGGATCCATCAAGATTTCGTCTTTATATATGATGTGCCCAAGAAATGTTACTTGTTCTAACCAAAATTCGCATTTGCTAAATTTAGCATAAAGTTTTCTTTCCCTCAAGGTTTGAAGGACTATTCTTAGATGCTCCTTGTGCTCTTCTTTAGACCGAGAATATACTAATATATCATCAATAAAGATCACAACAAACTGGTCCAAGTATGATTGAAATACTCGATTCATTAAATCCATAAAAGTTGGTGGAACATTTGTTAATCCAAATGGCATTACTTCAAATTCATAGTGTCCGTACCTTGTGTTAAAGGCAATTTTTCGCTGTATCTTCTTCTCGAATCCTTACTTGATAGTAATCTGACTTCAAATCTAGCTTAGAATACACAGAAGCTCCTTGTAGTTGGTCAAATAGTTCATCAATATTAGGTAGAGGGTACTTATTTTTAATGGTAACTTGATTGAGCTGTCGATAATCGATACAAAGTCTTAGGGAGCCGTCTTTCTTTCTAACAAATAATACTGGAGCTCCCCAAGGTGGTGAGCTAGGACGTATAAATACCTTCTCTAGTAATTCTTGCAGTTGTGTCTTAAGTTCTTTTAGTTCGGCCGGAGCCATCCTATATGGTGTTCTGGAAGTCGGAGCTGTTAGTGGTACTAATTCAATATTAAAATTTACTTCTCTATGTGGGGGAAGGCTAGGCAAATCATCAAGAAATACATCAGTAAAGTTACTGACCATAGGCACGTCGTCTATCTTCATTTTATCCTTTGGATGATTTAACACATGAGCCAAAAATGCACAATACCTTTTATTTAATAAACGGGTTGCTTGTAAGGTAGAAATAATAGGTATGGATTGGGAAGGTCTATTTCCTACTAGTTTAAGTATAGGCTGGTTTGGTATACAAAATTTCACAATTTTATTGTGACAATCTATTTGTGCATGATGGGGAGTTAACCAATCCATGCCTAATATAATATCAAAGTCAGTTATAGGTAGTAAGACCAGGTCAGCATATTATATTTTTTCACTTATAACTATTTTACAATTCTTATAAATCAGATTTGTCTTCTAGGAAGTTCCAAGGGGTGTAGTGATCTTTAATTCATAGGCTAAGGTTTAGGCTGAATTTCTAAATTAGAGAAGAAACCAGATGATATCTAAGAATGGGTTGAGCCATTATCTAGCATGACTTTAGCTAAATGATGGCAAACTAGGAGCGTACGTTCCACTACTGTTGGTTTCTTCATCCTTGTCTGATTTATTGCAAATAGTTTTCCTTGTGCTTGGGGTTTTCCTGGGCGACTTCCATTTACATGGGAAGGCTTTTGTTGAGAGAAGCTTGGCGTTGGACCCATTAAGTGTTCAGCGCTCCCACATCGGGTACACTTCCTAGCTTTTATCGAACATTGATTCTCAGTATGATTTGGTTTTCCACAAAACGAACAATAAATCCTTGTGTCTTCTGAGAAAGAAGGTCCATCAATTCTGTTATTTTTGGGTCAATTTTTACTATATTGGTGTTACCTCCTTGGTTTCTTCCAAAAAGACTGCCCGTGGTTTGAGGTCGTACGAAGTGCCTTCTCTTTAACTTCAACTGTTCCATAGTACTTTCTACTCTTAGTGCCATCTCGACAGCCATTGTATAATCTTGGATTAGGACCGGGGCTAGTCTATTTTGTATTTCGAGTTTTAAACTAGAAGCAAATTTCCAAACCTCTGTCTTTTCGTTTTCAATAAAGTAAGGTGCATACCTGGCTAGTTTTGTAAATGTAGATTCGTACTTAGCTACACTTAGCTCTCGTTGCTTTAGGTTGAGAAATTCCTTTTCTCGTTTCTCTCTTACGGTCAGAGGTACATATTGATTGTTGAATTCTTCAACAAAATTCTTCCAAGTAGGCGGTACCTGCCTCGCCTCCCATCGGCTATTTATCTATTTTCACCAGTGGCGTACGTCGGCCTCTAAACGAAAGGTGGCTAAGGTTACTTTTTGCTCCTCGTCACATTTTATTACTTCAAAAATATTTTCCATTGCCTCGATCCAAATTTTGGCTTTAGTATTGTCAGGTTCTTTTTGAAAACTCGGGGGCCCTAATTTCATAAAGTTAGCTAATGCATCTTGCCCCCCATCTTACATTTAGAAATTGTGTAAATTTTATCAATTCTTTTATGCGCTAGAAATATTATAGCCACGCACACAATAAAAATATTATGGATTATGCTAAACAAAATATATTAATTCATATATATATATATATATATAATATCCTTACATGAATAATTTAAATTAATTACATATTAGTCCTAAACACACTTTATATGTTACATATATTTATATCTATATAGTCGTCTATAAACATACTTACATTAATAACTACACACATATTATATTATTAATAATATTTAATTATATATTTAATATACACACTAAACACTTATATCTATGTATTTATATAGTCATATTTATGTACATATTTTATATATATCTATATAGTCATATATATATATATAGTCATATAGATACACACATATTATAAACAATCAAGAAAATCTACATTTATATATATATATATATAATTGTGTCTATATATATATATATTTATACATATATAGTACTTAAAAATTATCACACCCTCTTCAAATCTTATTTTCTACATTAAATGAACTTTTATACCTAGAATACTAGAAAAATTAAAATAAAATACATTTGTATTAATTCTATATAAATTGGCTAACATTTGAACACACTTGTTAACATCTTAACAAATTCGATTAACACATAAGGGAATTTAGGATACAACTCATAACATTAGGCTTAACAATTGTGTAAATTATAACGGCAATCTAGTGTAAACACAATTAAGATAAAGCTTAGTTGGAAAGTTGTAATATATGAAAAAATAAAATAATCTCTTTTGTTAAAACACTAAATAGGGGAAGGATCTTGCCTTCACTTCACGTACACACACACACCTCACGTTCATACACCCACACACACTACTTTACACACACTCACCCATATACACTTCTATATATATAGAGCTATCAAGAAAATTAGAATAAGGTAGAGGTTTTTTCAAATTATATGAGTTTTAGTATAGGCATGTTAGAATTTTAATTTACAATTATTATTTTTCATGCTTGTTTATAATTATTTATTTCATGTTCATATCATGTCATTATGCTTGCATATAATTAGACATAATTTTGTTATAATATGTTTTTATATTCTTATCATGTTAGGCAAATCATGTTTAAGTTTTTTATGTACAAAAGCATGTTCATATGTGAAAATTTAATTGTGCATGTCGGGCCCCGATGTGTTGCGGTGGGGATGGGGCAGAGTTCGGTCGGGCAGCAACGGGCTTGTCGGTCTTAATATATGTTCTCGCTATCCCTGGTCTTAATCCCACCTTACATGGACGAAGTGTTTTGTGTACTAAAGTGGGTTGTAGAAATTTGGCGTAATCTCGAGCTATGACCACCGGTGAATAAGGTAGGAGTTGATATTGTCAGAGAATAAGGTAGGAAAGGAGAAAATGTGTTGGGAGTTATAAGGAAGTTGAAATCACTAATTGTGATCTAAAGGTAAAAGAAATGTGATATAATGTGCTTATATACCTTTGATGCATACACTATCACCTTATATGATTTGGTTAAAATTTCTACTCAATTGTGATGATGATCCGTTTTATGTATGTTATTTTAGGTAAAGAAGTTTGTAAGGATATATCAGGCGATACTATAGGGAATTATGAAGTTTGCAAGGATATAACAGGCGACACAAAAAATCTATTAATTGTGTGTGTGCACGAGCATATAAAAATTGTTCGCGGTGCTATGTGGTATGAGTCCTATGACTTCCTAGTTTTAAGAAATTTAAAGGGAAATAATTAGACAAAATGAAGAAAAATATACTCTCTTAAGGGCAAAGTATGCTTGGCCCCTTGTAGTGTGTCATTTGTGACACGTATTTTCTTATATTATCAAAAATATCACTTAACCCCTTAAAATTGATTATCCTAAATACTAGTGATAAAATTACCCTTTATTTCATTTTACATATATTTAAACTTACTGTTTGAATAATGATATGTAAGTATTTATTTTTAGTTTTTCTTTAGTACAAAATATTTTTAAAATGTCAAATAACTCTCTAATATATAAATGTTCATTTTTCAATTAAAGCATGTGTTTATGTACATTTTTATTAAAAAAATTAGTTAAAAATTAACACAAACAAATTATTTTTTGAACAATTTAATATTAATTAGTTGTGCATGATTGATTAATGAAGTATTTTGCTTCCAATATTTGGAACGTGAAGAACTTTAACCAATTTCACTTAATTAGTTAATATTAATTAATTTTAAATTTATTTATATTATATTTTACTTATTTATTGTTCTTTATTATATACATGTTTTAATAAATGAATAAACACTTATAATTGAGAAAATTATTTGACATTTTCAAAATATAATTTACTAAGAAAAAAAAATTAAAATCAATCATTTCCACCAATATTGATATATATTGAGATTCTAAGCCAAAATATTTATATGATAAAATAAAAGGCAATTTTGTCATTAATATTTAGAGTGATCAATTTGGGTGTGGGTGTGGGTGTGGGTGGGGGGGGGGGGGTGACTGATGTTTTCTATAGCATAGGGGGGGTAAGCGTTACAAACAACATAGTACAAGGGAGCAAAGTGTATTTTGCCCTTCTCTTAATGATAAGCCTAAAAATCTGCGTGTTTTTATGTGGTAATTGATGTACTTTTTATTAAGAATTAGTCAAGTTTGATGATTGAATTATTAAATTTTAACTGCGTAATTAAATTTCTTTTTAACAAAAGGCGTTAAAATTCTCGCAAATTTGTTATTAAAAAACATGTTTTTTTAATGGGATCCAACAAACAAATGAGCAAATTAAATTTTTAATTGGATCGGCTAACAAAGAAGAAATTTGATTTTGAAGAAGATATAACCAACTCTTTCCCTATATATATAAATATAGCTCTTTTCCACATTATTCCATGAATTTGGATGGCGTATTGAAGTGAAGAATTCAACAAGGGCGTGACAATTACGAAGAAGTAACTCTAATTCACGAGAAAAGCTTCATATTAGTTTGTTTTATGTTTTTCTTTCTTTAGTTGATTATTATTATTATTATTATGTTCTTGGAGCATTTATTACAAGGATTTCACGTAATTTATTTGAATATCATTTGTTATTATTATTATTATTATTATTATTATTATTATTATTATGTTCTTGGAGCATTTATTACAAGGATTTCACGTAATTTATTTGAATATCATTTGTTATTTGATTTTTTTTTATTGATTCAATCTATATTTCAAGCACTTAATTACTTGTTAATTTCTGTCTGGTTTGTGCAAGGTTTGAGATTTTATGTTCGCATTTGAAAGGTTGCTTACGAGACCAGTTAATAGATTAGTGTGCCGAGTTGCGACTTTTCGATTAATAAGATTCTTGCTCTCAAGGGGTAATGAATCTTGGTATATGATCACGAAAGTAGACACATTGTATCCACAGGAATGTTGTTTTACTTACAGACGGAAATTGCAAATATTTTTGTGAATTAGATTGTTGGGTAATAAAAAGTCATTAACTAAAGATTGTTTGAGTAATTACATGAAATAACTCAATGGATGAAACCTAGATCCTTGCTTTTTCTTCTATATTATTTGTTTGATTTATCATTTTATTTTTCTGCTCTTTCATCAAAATTTGAAATCTTAACAATAAAGAATTTACAAAATTGGGACTTGATAATCTCATTTCTCATGAGAACAATATTCTAGTTACTTCTATATTACTTGGTAAATCGGTACACTCGTGGAAAATTGCAAACTCTTAATATTAGTAAATATTCGAATCAACATTGAAAGATCAATTAATTCTAAAGTTATTGAAATAATATTAACACACACACACACACACACACACACACACGCACACATATCTATACATTTTTATAAAGTACCATCACCCTCTAATAATTGTGTGGTGTCTTTGGTCTGCTTTTTCTTCTTCTTCTTCTCTCTCTTTCCTCTCTTCTATTTATTCTCTCCTCTTTTCCACATAATATATTATTTCTCTTTATTTTTTCTCTCCCTTTTCCCTCATATTTTATTTTCAATATTTAGTTTACTTTATCTTTTTATTTAATTTTTAATAATAAAACTCAATTTAATTTTTAGTTATTTTTTTTGTTTTTCATTTTCTAATTGGAATACATAAATCAAACTCAAAAATAATATCGACTAAGTTAATTACGCTTCGTTTTAAAGACTTTACAATAATATTAGCCTACTAAATTTTTTGTCTATGCATAACGTATTGTTGGATATTGAGATTTATATGAAATTTTAAATGCTTAATTAATCAATTACTAATTGATGGGACATAAGATACAACTCATTTGAATATATGTTCAAGTGGTGTATACACTGTTGGATCTAAACAAGATGATGTCAAGAGGTGGAATTGTATATCATCATGTTCAATCCAATAATGTATATACCACTTGAGCATATACCCAAGTGGGTGACTATCTTATATTCCCTATTTGAGTATGGAACAATTTAAGAAGTGATAGATGAATCGATGTTAGAGAGTTTAAACTGAACAAAGTGATGAATTTAAACACACACACACATATTTATTGTTAGGAAAAATAGGAGTGTGCTGCACATAAAAATGCAGCAGAATAATTTATATGTAATTAGAGTGTAAGCGCATGTGCTTTGCTTTAAAAGTGATTACATGTATTTAATGTATTAGATAAATACCAATCAGAGCAATAAATAAAGGTAAATGCAAAGGCTAAAGGGTGGTAATTTGGGTGGGTTGGGTGGGTTCGGGTTGGGTTTGGATAGGGGTATCATATAAAATATCATATAAAATCTCTCAATCCTATTCCAACTCATAACTTGTCAAATCCATGGAATTCAATCCTAACCCAACATGATTGGGTTCATGTCAACTTGAGCTAACCTGACCTTATATCAAGTTGACCGTGACCTAATAACCCATAATCCTTGTTTTCTATTTTGCTAAATATTTTCTTACTAAATTTCTTATCAAATGCCTTAATAATCACAATTAAACTTGATTTGGATATTAAAGCGAGAATCTATACTACATGTACTTTAGCATATGAAGTTTAAATTAAAATTTAATTCTATCAATAATTGGTTACGTTTGGGATTAATGTGTTTAAATTGACTGTCATAGTTTTTAGTTCATATGTCAAACTTAAATGAATTTTAGCCTCTCACCTAAAGTAAATAAAAATTTTAGCCAATGAGAAGATTGACAAGATTACAATTTATTTTTCAAAAGTTGATTTCTCATTATTTTTTATTTCTATAACTATATTATGTGCATTTATTTTATATGGCCCAGTACAATCAACCTGCATGCTTGGAATATACAATAACAATTAGGGAGCCCATTTTTCTCTAATTTATGTAAATCAGCAAATGGTATTTATGGGTCTACGTCAGAAAACTGTTATGATGATGATAAAACTCATTTGATATTAAGGTAAATCAAAATAAAACTTCAAGGATTGAAAGAAAAACAATTAAAGAAAGAATTTATATTTTTCCTTATCAAAAAAAGATGAATATTAAGCGTCATTTTACATTAAAATTAACTTTCCACTTATTTAAAAAGTTTAAAAATCCTTTCTCTTTATACATGTAAAACATTTTGTATTTTTAATTATTTAAAATTTCTCTATTTCTTTTCTCATCATTTCTCCCATATTATATTGCTAAATATCAATTATAACTTTTTAGCCTTCAAAATATCATAATTTATAATTTTACATATATACTATATTAATTTTCTTGACACACACACACACACACACACACATACACATACATATGATTCAAGTTGAGTTGGTTTGGGTTGTTGGTTAACCTGTAAAACACTTTGGGTTTGGGTAACCCAAGAGTCAACCCAAACTAGCCCATTTTTTTCGGATTGCTTTCAGGTTCAACCCATTTTTGACTCAATCCATGAACCCCCCCAATTTTAACCTTCTATTTTCATATTGGGTTTGTGTTAGGTTATGTCGTATTAAAAATTGCCATCCCTATGCAAAGTAATAAAATAACACAATGATTTATCATGGTCACCCAACTGAGCTACATTCACTGCCTAAGTTTTCACTTAAGATTTGCTTGCTCACCCAAATAAAACATCCATTGAGCTATATCCATAGCCTAATTTTTCACTTACAATGCGTTTAGCAAAGGAAAGAAAATATATAGAAAAGAAAAATGGGTGGATTTTAATTTTTGACATGATTGTTTGGATGAAAGGAAAATAAATGAAAAGAAAATGAATGGAAAGACAATGAAAAAATAGTTGTAATATTATCTTTTCAATTTCTGCTCAGTTTTTGGAGGAAAAAATATTGGTGGGACCCATGCATTTTTTTTCCTTCCACTTTTCCACCCGCAACCAAACAAAGAAAAATAATTTATTTCCCCTCATTTTTCGTCTTTCCTCTCCACTTCCTCCAATTTTCAATGTCAACCCTTACTTTGCTCTTGTTGTTTAAGTCATAGTTGCTGCACATTTCAAATATTATGTTAATGCTACATCATAAAATAATAAAGAAAATAATTTTGTAAAGTTTCCTTTTAAATTAAATATTAATAATATTTGAATATCTTTAGCTACTTCAAGTTCTCTCTATCCTCCTCATTCATCAAATGTGTATAAGGCCTAAGCCCTGTGCAAAGCTACAATTAACCAAAACATACCATGTTAGTATACTAATTAGCAACATTAATTAATTTAAATCTTACTTAAGCAATTAATTTAATGAGCGTAAATTCTTATGATAGAATGAATGGTATTGGACGATAAACAATGCAACTGAAGGTAGAATAGTACCATTTTCCTAAGCCACCTACAATCATTAGAAAACTATTAATTAGTGATTAATTTCAAAATTAAATACAATATTTTTCATAATTAATGTGAATAATTTGTTGACTTACCAAGTACATACAATCATCGTGCCCCCAAGACATTAGAACATTCTCTAGTCCACATCCTTCTTCATAAACTCCATTCTGGGTGTTGTATGTAGGATTGTGAGCATCGGGATTGTCCTTGAAATACTACACTGAAAATTGACTTTTCATTAATATTATTAGCCAAAAATGTCCATATTTCGTTCTAATTTGGCACAACTTTTAATGAAATTTAAGAAAAATCCAGCCACAATTAATATTTTTTCGTAGGATTTGTTACATTGTGGTGAACAATGGACTCATTAAAGGCATGTCATCCAAGGGGGGGGGGGGGTGTCGCCTGCATTTGTACATACATATTTATTTGTTACATCATTTTTTCCCCATAATTTTTGTTTCAAACTTAAATTTTTTTTTCTTTTTTGAGAAATATAAACACTCACAACAACAACCGATTGGGGAAGCCCTCCAAAACTAGGAAGTAGCAGCACTTTTCCAAGATCTATAGCCCATATGCAAAATATAATTAATGTTACAACTCAAAGTCTCAAACAATTACAACCATTCATATATATGAGAAAAGATAAATGTTCACAAAGTGGTGTATGTGTACCATGAATTAGTGCTGTTAAATGCAGCCAATCATCATTGGGGTAATCTTTTCTGATGGCCTCAGCAGTTTGAAGCAAGTGCTCAATCTAAGGTTCATCAAGATTAGGATTGTTGTCGTCCACAACTTGGTAGAAGTTGACAACATTCCCATATGCTCCTCTCGACTCTATCAAGTTTCCCATACTTCTGTCTCATTTGCTTCACCTGGATATTTTAATTTTCCACATCAATAACCAAATCACTCCAATTTTAATTATAAAAGTAAAGTAAATGGTCTCTATGTATTTTGAACTTAATCAAACACTTAATTTGCACTTACAAAGGTGCATGTCTAATTAATGTGATTCAAGAGGTAGTATTCCTCGATCGATTTCTGTCTCTCACTGAAATAGTCCCGTCGAAGATTTTCAAATAAAAATCATTGTTTTAATAATATTAGGAGTCTAATATTCAATTCTACATGTTGGTGCACATGATGTGGCTTGAAAAGGTTACAATTTCTGTACTAGAAGATTTATTTTAGTGTCACATTCTTGATATATATATATTTTATAGACTTAAAACAAAGAGAAATAATAGTAAGTAGTACCTAAATGAGTTGATTTCTGGGGCTTCAAATCCTCCATTGGGTGCCATTTTGGGCACGGGAAATCTTCCATTCAATACAAGTTCATTTGTCTCACATTGGATTTTCTTGGCTTCCTTTTCAAAGCCTACAAATTATAACAAGAAAATCAATATACCATGTACTATTTTGATATAATATTGAATTGGGATACATATTTGTTACATGACAAGTCTTGTTCGAACTCAATTTGATCATAGCCAAAGATTCTAAATCAATCATGTAGCAAGTCGAATTTGTTCATGTGATCAGTATCGGTGCAACTGAATTTAGATCAGGCTAGAATTTTAAAATGTTAAAGTACAACACGTTTAAACATCTATCGTAGAGGACATGTTATATACAACACGTTTAAACATCTATCGTAGAGGACATGTTATATGAATTTTAAAATATAAAAAAAAAGGTAGATAAATAAAAGAACATTACACTTACCAAGCTCGGGCTGCTCAATGGCAATAGTCATCTTCACAACAAAAATAGGACAAAAGAAAAAGGGCCCCTTTCTTTTTTGGCTTTTTAGTGATATGAAATGCAACATGCTTTTCTCTGACGGGTTTGAAGGGAATTGGGAAATGATGGTATTTATAGTGGGATAAAAAAGTCCTGAAGTTGTAATTGACAGGTTGTGAGTCCTCAACTGAAAATCAATTTGAAGTCCTTAACTGAAAACATGTAACTTTCCTTAGCTGTTTTTTGCTGCTTCATCCAATCCCCATCCAAAACGAGCGCTCAATGTTGGACAACTAAACGTGATCTTATTGTCTTTCACTCTCTCTAAGCTTATGAGTTTCACCGCGTTGGAAATTAAGATGCAAAATTGGAATCTAATTCTACTTTTTTTTTTTTCACCCGTTTAACTATCACTTGATACGTTGTTATAAAATTATATATCTACACATTCCAATAGATGATAAGACCTAATCATTCTAATGTGAAAATTTTTCATAATAAAGTCAGACACTGATAACAGACATAAGATAATTAAATGAAAAACATGGAACTATCTTAAGTCGAATTACTTCACTTAACCTTTAAAAAAAAAAAAAGGAAGAGCAGGGATGTACTACATATAAATAATTTGCTATAATAATTTAAAAATACTATAAATAATTCAAAATTATTTCTTTATACAAAATGTTGCATAGTGCCTCTCAAAAAATAATGTTGTACAGTGAAACTTCATTATATATGTTCCTATCAAATTGAACCAAGTCATTTGTGTCATATTATCTGAAAAAAATACTCTGAATTCAATTCTTTTTTTTCACATTTTTAATTCAATTTATTTGTATATTGTTTCTCTAACTATATATATATATATATATATATATAAACTATGCAATAATTTTCTTATATATAAACTATGCAATAATTTTCTTATGTGACAAATGAAAAAAAAAATCATGGAGTTTGTAGAGACACCCCTTTGAGATTAGTGAAAGTGAGAGAAAATGATGGGTGAGTTAGCCAAACGTATATATATTCATAGACATACACATTTTACATAAACAACTTATTTGTTTTTCATATACAATTCACTATATCTTTGATTTTCATATGTTTTATACATATATGTAAAGTATATACATAATTTTAGGGGAAAATGCATTCAGCTCTCTTGTGGTTTGTCGAACTAGCACGATAGACCCTATGTTTTCGTAAATAACATAGAAAACCCTACGATTTTAAAAATCAAGTTTAATAAACCTTCCTAACCACTCATGATGTACATGCACATTTTGTGCAATTGATTTTGTTTTCAGAGGTCAAAATACATTTTTACCCTTGTTGATTCAATTTATTATATATTTTTTTTAACTGTTTTTATGAATAATTTTAGACTTTTTTTGTGTTCTAATTTCACACTTATCACCACCGCCGCTGCTGCCCTTCACAATAGAGAGAGCTAGAAAGAGAGAGATCACCATATGATGACAACCCTTCCATCACCGCCACCACCATCTGTACCATCCTCCACTATCATCGCCACCACCATCTTCACGGCCACCACTCGCCACCGCCCACCAAAGAGAGATGGAGAGATAGAGGGAGAGAGAGATTGGGTTCCTGCCTCTTACTGCCCACTACCATCTCCATCGCCAACCACCACCCACTAGAGATAGAGAAAGGGATAGAGAGATCGAGTTCTTGCCTCTTACTGCCCACTACCATCTCCATTACCCACCGCCGCCCACTAGAGATAGAGAGATCGAGTTCTTGCCTCTTACTGCCCACTACCATCTCCATTACTCACCGCCGCCCACTAGAGAGGATGGGGGAGGGGGAGAGAGATGAAGAGACATAGGAGAGAGATTAAGACAGAGGTAGATCACACGAGAGAGACGAGAGAGATAGATATCCACCACTCTCCGCCACTATCACCACGCCATCCGCCGCCACCTATCGATAAAGAAATAGATATATAGATCGGGAGATACTACACGAAAACATGAGAGAGAGAGAGAGAGGGAGAAGAGAGATGAGGGGGAGACCAGATATCTAATGAAAGAAAGATGAAGAGGAAAGAAATAAGAAATAAAAAAAATGAAAAAGGAAAAAAAATTAATTATACAAGGATAATTTCGTCAGTTCAATTAAAAATATTGACAAATATAACAGAGGGTTGCTAAACAAATTTTTAAAATTATAGGGTTCCTATAACAATTAAAAAATACAATGTTTAGCGTGCTAGTTCGACAAATCAGAGAGGACCTAGACGTACTTTTCCCTAATATTTGTAGAGTAAATTTGTGTAAATGTTATTAATGGTCCCTGAAATTTAAAGTTAGAATCACTTTAGTCCTGAAGTTTAAATTACTACGCTTTGGTCTTTCATGTCATAAACAAGTAACACCTTTGTCTTTCTAATGGACTTTCCAATCAAGTTTCACCCAAAAAAAAACACTTATATGAATGACATTTTTCTTCAATTTCACTGATCAACTTATTTGTTTGAAACAATTTTAGACAAAAAAGGGAGAAAATATCATTTTAGCATTCCAACTATACCCCTAAGTCACTTTTGGTTCCTTATTTTTAGTGGTCATCAACTTTGGTCCCTCAACTATCAATTTTTTTATCAATTATGATCCTGCCGTTAGTTTTTTTTATTAAAACTAATAGTAGTTAATTTTTGGATCTTTTGAAATTACATTCATCTCCCATGGCACTTTTTAAAATTATCTTTACCCAATGTTAGATATTTGAAATAGTAGGATAACATTTTTACGCATTCACCTGCTATAAAGTATTAATACTCGAGCTCATCCACTTCGGCCAACTGGTTTCGATCCAACCATTCAATGGCCTCCTCGATCTTCTACTTGTCCGACGGGTCCAATTTCGATCCGATCTTGTCATCCTTTATAGTATTTATCGTGTTGCAAGAAGAGCTCTCCAATGCGTTCTTTGCCTCAACCTTCTTCTTCACCGTCTCGTCCTCAGCCTTGTAGTACTTCTCCGCCTCTTGCGCCATCCTCGATCTGCTCCTTGCTCAATCTCCCCTTATCGCTCGTGATCATGTCTTGTTCTCAACGCCAGCAGTCTTATCCTGACCCGACACATTTAGTATGTTGTTCACATCAATGTCGAAGCACATGTTGTGTTGATCATTTGTGGGCCCCCACGTGGAGCTGCGGGATGTCCGGCCCGTTTGCTCGATTTTGCCTAAAAGAATATTGTCGTCCTTAGTAAGTAACTGGCCTCTCCTCCTCTTCATACACACAATCAACACCCGAGTTGATTGCTGAGTAAGTCAGAAATATGCCCGTTTATCTGCTTTTGTTTTTCTTTCTTTACGAACCAGTGTTAATCACTTGACGAGTGTTTTACACTTATCTTGTAAATGGTCGATAATTTAGGGAGAGTGGTCAATTACTTGGCAAGTGCAATACACTTATCATATAATTTGTTGGGTTCGGCCAAACCAAGTTCGGGTAAGAATTTTCCCTTAAGTACATGGCTTATTGCTTTTGCCACTCGTCTACCAATCTTCCGTATGCCACACTCCTCGTGCACATCCTAATAAACGAGGGCATACATTTTCCCGATGCATGGAAGGAAAATTCAAAAGATCGCCAAGTGGTAACTAAAAAGAAAAAATTTTGATTGGCTGATTTTGTTTTCAAGTTAATAATAATAATTAGAAATAACTTCCCCATTTATCCACTAAAAACTTAGAAAAAAAAAATAGCCGATGAATGAGTAAAAATGTTATACTTTTATTTTAAAAATCTGTCGGGGGTGAAGGTAATTTTAAAAAGGTTTTAGGGGAGGTGAATGAAATTTCAAAAGATCTAAAAACTAACTACCGTTAATTTTTATAGAAAAACTAACAGTGGAATCAAAATTGATTAAAAAGTGATAGTTGAGGGACAATAAGTGATTTAGGTGTTTAGTTTGAGGACTAAAATGATATTTTTACCACAATAAAATATAAAAATACCCTTAAAAGAAGTGTTTTTGGTGGAATTTGGTCAAAAAAATTATCAAAATAAGAACTCAGGTGTTACTTATTTATGATATGAATGACCAAAGTGTGAGAATGTAAACTTAAGTTTTAACATTAAACTTCATGGACCATCTGTTGCATTTACCCTTTTTGTATATTATGTATTTATTTTTATATAAAATGTCTATAATATATATTTCTATTTATACTATCTATCTATTTAGACTATTATATCTTTGAGAGTGGTCTGTTGACCGCAATTACATCATTTTGACCAAATGAAATTTTTACAGAATTTTAAATTTTTTAATCAAATAGAGAAAATATGATTGGTTTTCTTTCAAAATAACTTCTCTCTCAAAAAAAAAAACAAAAACAAAAACAAAAAAAAGGAAGATAATAAGGTATATTTGTATCATCCATTATGTATTTCTCCCTCGTTTGGGATTCTAATTACTTTTAAACTTCATCTCTCTATGTTACTCCAGAACTCCTTTTCCATCCCGCTACCTTTACACTTCACCACTCCACAAAATATGCACGGCTACTCTTTGCCATTGCCTAATGCTTGAAGCTTTTGCATTCTTCTCCAATTGCTTGATTTTGTTGTTTCCTTGGCGTAGTTGTTTTCATCCAGTTGTTCCACAACAACAATGACCTAATCAGATCGTTGTAGTTTCTTAGTTGTAGACCAAAAGTTGCATTTGTATCATGACATGGTGTTCCTATTCATTGTACTTTTGCAAAATATTACCTAAAGCAGTGCATGTTTCACTCATCTAATTATATCATGAAGAGATTTTGGCTCTCACAAGATACCTGTGTTTGATTGTTGGGGAAATCCAATTTTCGTCCTGTAATTATACCCCTAAATCAGTTTTGCTCCCTTATTTTCACTCATCATCAATTTTAGTCCTTATGTTAAAACTACTGGTAGCTAGTTTCAAAATCTTCTAAAATTAAGTTCACCACCATTGGAAGTTTTTCAAAATTAGCTTAACCCCTAGCAGATTTTTGAAATTATCATTTGTTTAGCTTAGCTTAAAAAGAACAAATTATAATCTGGAGTATAAGAAAAGACCTGTTCATCTAAAGCGTTCGCATTTGAAAATTTCTTAGCAACATTATTCGATGGCCTGTTGAGAAAATTATCAGGCAGGATTGTAGAATCACCCCAAGAATTTACAGGAAAACCTGGGATGTAGTCTCCATCATTACCACCATGTTCCTCAACTGCAACAATATTTTGTCCAATTCCCTTATTATTACCACTTTCAGAAATGGGATCCAAATAGTGCATTTAGGTATTCTTAATCCTACTTGCAAAGGAAAATGACACCTCTATGTTATTTCCACCTTCAAAGTTCCCCAAGCCTCTCACTGCACCAAACTGAAGCTTGTGCTGCTAAATTAACACATAATTGAACTAGAAACCTAAGGTTCTATCTAAATTCAGAAACTGGACATTTACTTCATATATATGCTCTCTTAAATATCCAACTAAATTATCACATTTGCTAGTTTTATCTATAGCATTACAGCTAACAAGTGAAAAAAAAGTTTTAAAGAACTTTTTACCACTTTTTTCTTAGAACTTTTGTATATTAATTTTCCAAAGCTTTGTTCTTTGCCAAGAAAATGTAAAGGAAATATGAAATAATCACATTTAATGTAAAATCAACACAAATCTAAAGAGAATATCCACCATTTTAGTCTTCTCAAGTAATAAGAACACAACACCACATCCTATTTCAGATGAGTCATGAGACCAATGATTGTGGCAAGGGGTGATGGTAAATTTGAAATGTGTTAACAGAGGTGAATGTAATTTTAGAATATTTCAAAATTAGTTACCATTTGTTTTGATGGAAAAATCTCTTCTCATAAAAAAGTAAAGATGAGGGATCAAAATTGATGGTGAGTGAAATAAGGGACCAAAACTCAGTTAGAGGTATATTTGGAGGATGAAAATTTATTTTTTATTTATTTCTTTACTTTTTCCTTTGATTGTTTGATATCCTCTTGATTGATTCGGGTTAACTATATGCAGATGATGAAGTGTGTTAACTACCACCAAAAGTAGAGGATATGACGGAGCTGAAGTTATAAATTTTGAAGGATTTTGAAAAACTCATTTTCAAAACTTCAAGAACTTGAGAGAAATTGGAATAAAGAAAACAAAACGTAGTTTATTCTACATGAGTTATAAACTAATAAGAGTTTAACAAGTATTTAAATAGCTAAAACCCTAATCCTAATTGAAATAGGACAAGACTATTTCCTAAATAAAATAGAAAAAATACTAAACTTGGCCCCAAAAGTAACATATATATTGGGCTAAAAGACACCTATAAAAATATTAAAACTAAATAAAATTAAAGTATTTTTTCGTGGACTTTAGTTGGTCCATAAAGCCCTAAAATTAACCAACTTCTTGTCCTACATCATACTCCCCTACTGGAAAAGAACTCGACCTCGAGTTGTACTTCGAATAGAGCGCTTCATATGGTGGATGATATTTAAACAAATCAAAAAGTAGCTCATCAAAAGGATGATATTTAAACAAATCAGAAACATTGAAAATAGAAGAAATATTCAAGTCTCTTGGTGAATCCACCACATATGCATTGGTATTGATATTCTTCACTACAAGATAAGGACTATATTTCTTATTCTTCTTGTAACTCATTCGGTAGTAAGGCAGATTTGACAACTGCTCCTGACACCAAGCCAATATGATGCTGCAAATCACTTACAAGAGGGAATTCATTAGGTAACTTTTCAGGAAATACATCTGGAAATCCATCTAGCAATGGTTGAATAATACTAGGAGCTTTAGGTTTATGACTTTCAGGAAGACCTCCAGCATCTTTTTCCATATTATCAACAAATTCGCCCTTAGGAATACTCGTATAGTTCAAAAATTTCTCGTCATTAGTTTCACCATCCAAGTATACTTTATTATAATCCAGATATCCGTCAAAATTTTAGGGATCAAATTTGAGGCAAAAATCAAGAGCATCATCATTTTCTCTTCTACCACCAAGATGAAAACCACACTACAGGAAAAAAGGCATTTTCAGGCAGAATTTTCGCCGGAATTTTGAATTTCCGGTGGAATTTTAGGGGAATTCCGGCGCAAATCGTTCCGCCGGAAAAATGCCCCCAGAGTGAGGTAAACTGGGGGAATATAATCCGAGGGAATTCGAGCGGAATATTTTGCCAGATTCCGTCCCGGGGAATATTTCCATGATTTTCCGCCGGATGGCAACCTTCACCGCCATTGCCGCCGCTGGACTCTCGACCGCAGCCCCCCGAACACGCGCCACCGCCGCCACCGGAATAGTACCCCAAAATATTCAAATATTTGCAACTATGGAGATTTGAACTCATGACCTCGAGGTTGAATAACAAGCACTCCACCACCAAGCTATTCCTTGAAGTTGTGATAAGTTAAGTGTTGTTTTGTTTAATACATATTATATATTTGTTTCATTATTTGTATTTTAATTATAATTAAAAGATAGTATAAATAATTTTAAGAGTTTCATTATACTATATAAACATATATATATATATATACACACCATATAAATATATGTACACCTATATATGTATTATAAATAATTTTAAGATAGTATAAATAATAATTGTTAAAAGACAGCATTGATACTATATAAAAATATGTATTATATATACTATATAAACATATATATATCATATAAATATATGTATACCTATAAATTTATTATAAATAATTAAAGATAGTATAAATAATAATAGTTAAAAGATAGCATTGATACTATATAAAAATATGTATTATATATACTATATAAACATATATGTGTACCATATAAACATATGTATACCTATAAATGTTTTATAAATAATTTTAAGATAGTATAAATAATAATAGTTAAACGATAGCATTGATATTATATAAAAATATGTATTATATATATTATATAAACATATATATATACCATATAAACATATGTATACCTATAAATATATTATAAATAATTAAAGATAGTATAAATAATAATAGTTAAAAGATAGTATTGATACTATATAAAAATATGTACTCTATATACTATATAAACATATGTATACCTATAAATATATTATAAATAATTAAAGATAGTATAAATAATAATAGTTAAAAGATAGCATTGATATTATATAAAAATATGTACTATATATACTATATAAACACATATATACCATATAAATATATATACCTATAAATATATTATAATAACCCACATGATATTATTTCTAATTAAAAGATAGTATATACTATATAACCATTTCAAATTTTTTAGAGTATCTTATGAAAGTTATATATGACTTATTTTTAAAAAAAAGTCAAAAAAAAAGAACGAGGGAATTTTCCCCCAATTTTTTCCCTAAAAATAAAAAAAAAGTAAAAAAACAATCGGGTGAATTTTCCCCCGGTTTTCCTCCGAAAAATTACAAAAAAAAGTCAAAAAAAACCGGGGGAATTTTCCCCCGAAAAATTTAAAAAAAAAGTTGAAAAATAAACTGGGAGAAATTTCCCCAAGTTTTCAGACGGAATAATAAGAAAAATTTCAAAAAAAACCCGGGTCAGTCCATCGGATTCCGGCGTGTTTCTTGTAGTGCCAGCACGAGGGGGTTCTTGAATAACCTTCCCAAACTCCTCTTCATCAACACTGTCACTTGCAATAAAGAGACGAGCCCTTCGTAACACTGCAGGATTGCCACTTATAGCGAGCTGGACAGGTGGCACAACATCATCGCAAGCCCATCCACAATTCACGTTCTTGTTTGCATCAATTCGTCCAAGAGCAAGCGTCATATTCAGATCTTAAATCGAATGATTTATTTCTTGAGTTATGTCCTGAGTTAACTCCCGAAAATATTGACGCATCTCTTTTCGAAAAATCAATGAAATATGTCCTAGGTTCATCAACTACAGTACAGTTGCTACGATAGCCATTGTTGGCCATCTCGTCTCGGGCACACCGCTGCTCTAATTATCACTTGACGGAGCGAAAGCTATGAATTTTGAAGGGTTTTAAAGAACTCGTCTTCAAAGCTTCAAGAACTTGAGAGAAATTGGAATAAAGAAAACAAAACATAGTTTATTCTATATGAGGTATCAACTAATAAGAGCTTAACAAGTATTTAAATAGCCAAAACCCTAATCCTAATTGAAATAAGACAAGACTATTTCCTAAATAAAATAAAATAAAATAAAATACTAAATTTGGCCCGTAAATAACATATTGGGCTAAAAGACACCTATAAAAAATATTAAATTAAATAAAATTAAAGTATTTCTCCATGGACTCTAATTGGTTCATAAAGCCCTAAAATTAACCAGCTTCTTGTCCTACATCAGGATAGACCTAGAGAGTTCGATAATTTTTTTTTTTAATCTTTGTTCATATTGTTTTATTATTCTACAAGATCGAAACAAATAGTTTGATCTAACGATTATATATATTTTTTAATTAGTCACTGGGAAAAAAAAAAGAATTATTCAATATTTTTTTGTTTTCTCATTTTTTTTTCACAAATTATTTTATATAATTAATACTTGTAGATTTTTTCTTCAAATGCTTATCAAAGTTTGTTGTTCAATTCTTTTCGTTTTTTAAGATATTTTCTCTAATACTCCAATTTTTTGTTATACTCTCTCAAGGGAAAAATGCCATTTTAGTTCTCGAACTATATCCCTATATCAATTTTTTGATTCCTCATTTTCACTCATCATCAATTTTGGTCCCTCATCTTTACTTTTTTTTTTATTTTTTATCGGAGTTGGTCATTCTATTAGTTTTAACAGTAAAACTAAGGAAAGTTAGATTTGGCATCTTCTAAAATTACACTCACCTTTTGTAGTGTTTTTTTTCGAAATTACCTTCACCCCCCTCACAAAATTTTTAATTAACAGAATGTCTCCTAAAACCATAAAAAGAAACACGAATTACTAAATGAAGACCAGCCTATTCAATAGAATCCGAAAATAACAGCGGTTCAAAATTCAGCATTTTACAGAAACAAGATACGACGTGTTAATTCTTTATTGTCTAAACCATCATTAAAAGAATACCTTTGAGATCCAAGTTTGTCTTACGATGCATGATAAAACCTATTGTAGCACTTATTATCACTTGGACAAGAAACAACCATCATACGCCCCATCGTAAGACGACTATCGAAAGGGTGTCTTATTAATCTCTCTGGCAAATCTAACGAGGTAATTGAGGCCAATCAGGAGTTCTACAATTGCCGCCTCAGTCTCCACTTGTTTTCCAAAGTAAAGGATTTGAACAAGAAGTGCATTCGACCCCGAAATAAATCTCTACCTCTCGAAATTCCTCTCTAATTGCCATCTTGCCATGTTGTGTGCAAGTGGAGACAACCATTCCAGTATATATCCTTGCAAGTGCTGAGCTCCACTCTTCTGCCAAGGTAGCATTATAGATAGACGAAGCCAAAGTTCCGAAAAATGTCTTTAGCTTTGCACTCAAACACCTTCTGATAGTCGAAGGCAACAGGTTGTAAAGGTCATCTCTTGCATCGAGGCTGGCCAATTGATGTATAAATTTCCCCTTAAGTATGGAACATGGATTTTGGGTTTTTGAAGTATAAAGCAATATCATTCAGTGAAAACCAAATGATGCAATTCATTAAGAAGAAAGAAAAGTAAATCATGCAAGAAGAGTTTACATCCACGTTTCGTTTTAGGTTTTTCAACTTAAAAAGAAATCTTCAGTTATGCACAAAAACCATCCTAGTAAGAGTTTTAGTAATGATAGTGCAGGTTGTGCGACATAATCACTTGGTCTAGGGGAGCCCACTGTAGTCTGTAATTTTAGGAAACATTTAGAAGGCTGTTAGTTAAAAACTTTGCTAAGGGGGTGAATGTAATTTTAGAATATGTCAAAGCTAAATTCCGTTAGTTTTAATAAAAAAACTAATGGAAAGACCAACTCTAATTAAAAAAAAAAAAAGTAAAGATGAGGGACCGAAATGATGACGAGTGAATATGAGGGACCTAAACTGATTTAAGGGCACACTTGGAGGATTAAAATGACATTTTTTCCACTCTCTCAATAGTACTTAATGCTTAAATTGTTGCTTTTGATTGCTTGAGTGAGTTGTTTAATTTTGAAATTTTATTATTCCACAAGATCAATAAAAACATTGGTAAAAATCGTTGTTTAGTTTTTATTTTTGTTTCTATATTCCCATCTCTTATTATTTTTTTAATGAATTATTTTATTTAAATTATTGGATTTAACAATATAGATTTTTTCTTAGTCACTAATAAAATTTGTTATTTGATTTTTTCCACATATTTCTCCTTTTTTTTACAAATGATTTTTTTTTCATATTTGAATTCTATTTATCCTCATTTATTTTTATAATTGTATAGTATTAAAGATATTTTGTCTTATTTCTCTCTCTCTCTCTCTATATATATATATATATATATATATATATGTCACTTTATTTAACTTCTTGTATGTAGAAACTGTCATTTTTATCACTAATAAAGTTTTTTTTTTTTCATATTTGAATTCTGTTTATGCTCATTATTTCAGGGCATGACTAACCTTAGTCACCTATGAAGTTGATTGATGGTAGAATTGCCATATTTATTATTATATTAGGTTAGTTATTCCATTTTATATATTCAATTTTCTCTATCATTTTTTATATTATCAATGATCTGTATTTTTTAGATTTGATAGGAGGTATACTAAATGATCTCATACATGTTTACCTGCATGATATGTAATTTTGTTTTCATGAATACATCTATATTAATTGCATTGTTGAAGTTTAATTGTTTTTCTGTGCACAGATTTCTTCATGAAATTGTCTTTTCTTCATATATATATATATATTCATAATTAATTTTTTTGAAAAATTCATTTATTATTTTGAAGTTTTGACTATTCATTTATAAAAGTTATCATTGAAGAATTCATTTAAAAATACTATGGCTAATTTATCAACTTTTTAAGAAAAATAGTTTCTATCACTTGAACAATGTAGTTTAGGGAAAAAAAAATTAAAACATAGATGAGGATTGTTTCCAATGAACTAAAAGACGAAAACAATAATTAGCCAGTGTCATTGAAAAAAATAAATATGAAACAAAAAAGAAAAAAAAATAAATAAATAGACAAGAAATAGACAATATCAATAAAAAGATCATTGACCAAAACTTATTTAAACTCAAAACACACATTAGTTGTACATATTCATGAAATAAATTATATATTCTGCATGTAGATATGTATACAGTCTAATATTGTCGTTAATCAAATTAAAAAAATTTAAAAATCATAATTCTTAAAAATGGAAATCATTAAATATACAACAATGATAGGCCAAATGAAATAATTGACCTTTTATAATATAAAATATTGGTCATGAGCAACTTTAATTTTTGGAAATAAAATCAAATGTTTAAAAATGACTAATGGGAAGGGGATTTATGCCCATTTTTAAATATTTTGGGGGTGCTTGCTCATAAAAAAAAGATTTTAATACAATTTTCACAAACAAATATAAATGGATATTTCAAGAAATATAACAATTAAAATAAATGTAAAAGTATAATAGGACAAAGTGATGCAATCGAAAGCATAAAAAAATAAAGTAAGAGTAAATTCAAGTACAAGGAGGTAAAGTAGAATTTGCCCTAAAATTTCTATTCTCCTATGCCGAGGGTCTACAAAATTTCTAACTATTTTCAATGAACATATTTCAAACTCAAATACAACACGAATGAAATTCAAGTTTAAAAATAAAATATTATCCACCAATCATATTTTGTTATTAATTTTCTAGAAATCATAATACTTATGTGCATTCACCAAAATTTATAATAATCTACCTTTCATGCCACTAAATCAAGCATAATGGTAGAAACAGGCTCTCCAACAGATGCCAAAAGCTCTTCATTTGTTGATGAATTAGTAAACAAAATGAATCATAACGGGATAAAGAGAGTAGTGTAATAAAACCAAACAGATGCAAAAAGCTCTTCATTTGTTGATGAATTAGTAAACAAAATGAATCATAACGGGATAAAGAGAGTAGTGTAATAAAACCAAAAAAAGAATTAGGAAGTTTGTCAGACGACTGCAAGACCATCCCAACCAGCCTAAGCTAGGCCGAGAATGATCCTCTGCTGCACCAGTGACCCAAATACTGAGTCATGGGGCTGTTAGTCACGCTCTAGTCAAGCAGCCATTGTTCATCAACCAGACTTAGTTTCTTGTCTCCTTTGAACTCAAGGACACAGAGGTACGAGCCTATAGAATAGATCCTGTTCAAGCAAGGTCGTGTCTTTTTTTGTTGCTAAGGTATGTATAAACAGCCTCTTTCTTTTGTAAGTTTTCGATGTGGGATAGCGCTCCTAGATAGGCAAATACGCATTTTAGGTATCTCTTTCTTGCTTTTAATTTTTTTTTTTTGGTAGAAAGAGGAACAAAAGGGAAACCAAAAGAAGAAAACGAGGAAAAAACTAATCAGCAGCGTCCATCGCATCCTCCTTGAGGACGAAATCCAAGCCCTCTGGTATATCAAGCCAAATTTTCTCAGACTCCTTCATGGTATGGCCCATTTTGGCCAACAGGTCTGCCAAATTATTTCCATCTCGTCTAATGTGGCTTATTCTGACATCCCATGGTCTTCCAAGAAAGAACTTGCAGTCCTCAATAATTGCTCCCAGGGGATGTTCTTCTGTATTTGCACTTCGTATCAGCAGCAACACAATCTGGGAATCGATCTCGACCTCCAGTCTATGGATTCGTCTCTCCCAAGCGAGCTGCAGACCTGTACGGAGACCAAGAAGCTCTGCGTTGACAATAGAAGTATTACCCAGTTTGCAAGAGAATCCAACAACCCAATTCCCTTTATCATCTCTGATAACGCCCCCGGCCGATGCTGAATTCTCCTCCCGAATCAGACTCCCATCTGTGTTGAGTTTTTGCCAACCTCTGTTCGGCTTAGTCAACACAGTACGTGTAATTCCGTGGTCCCTTCCCAAATTCTTCTCCGGAAAAGCTTGCTCAAGGTCCAAAGCAAGTCTCTTGATGGAGAAGGCTGTTTCCCTCGAATTTTCCTCAATGTTTTGAAAAACAAACTTATTCCTAGCTAACCAAATGGACCACATTGAAGCAAGAAAAATGATTTTCCAGGGGCAGAAAGGAAGCAGAGTGTTCCTAAAGGAAGAAAAGAGAATAGTTTCAAACCATGCAACTCATAATCCTCGAACACGGTGCTATATCTCATCTGAGATACATCTTCCGATGTTTGCTGACAAATACCAAAATAGACATTGTTTGATGCGGCGTCTGTGGTGGAGACTGCAGAAAAAAGAGGCAAAAATGTGCCAGAATAAAAGAAGGAAAGTTCATAAATTAGAAGTTCCTAAACTTCCAACAAGGCTTTAATTTATTGGATTTGACCTGATTTCAGGTAGTGGCCTGAATGAATTTCCCTCAGCTACCGTCGTACGAGTAGTATGGTTCACCGTTGCGCCAAGAAATTGGACGGAACTGCTGTTCCGGAATTGGAACGGCAGTCGCTGTTCCATCAGGACGGAGGGGAACGGTCACGGGTTCGGGCTGGGCTGTGTAGAGCAAGGTGAAAGAAGCGACGGTGGAGAGGGGCGGCGGTGGAACTGGTGGCAGTGGTCAGAGAAAATGGAGGTAAAAAATTAAATTAACTGGGGCCTTTTTTTTCCTTTTTTTTTCTTTTCATAATTTTGAATTAATTTCTTTATGATTCTAATTTATCTGCTAATTGAGAATTAATTTAATAAATAAGCATTGAAATTTCAATTATATGTTTTGTTTCAAAATTTTTGGTTATCAAATTTTAAATTATTAAATGAAATATATTATCTAATTATTTGTTTGCCTTGTTTATTTTAAATGTAGAAATATAAAAATACCTTTCAAATATATAAATGTTTTAGATATTTTAAATATTTAGACTTCAAAATTTTAAGTAATATAAATATTTATTTAAATTTCATATTAAATTGTATTTTATATTTTAATTCACTTCATTAATAATAGATAATTTAAAATTGACAAGTAATGTTATTAATAAATTTGTAGTTTACTTTTTAAAGGGTTAATTAACGTTTCATAATTCAAAAGTATACTAAATGTTGCTTAATACAAACATCAATAAATATTTTTATATATTCTAATATTTTTCATAAAATTTTTAAAATTTTTTAATTTTTTAAATATGAAATTCGCAAAATAGTCGCAATCGTTCTGCGACATTGCAATGGAATTGGAACAATCACCTCCATTCCGTTCCCGCGACCGCTAGGCGAACCATGATGAATACACAACCTATAGTTATATAATACATTTAGAAGTAGTTTTACTGGAATAATATTTCTCCACTATAATTGTCTAGCTTGAAACTTTAGTTTTATCATTCCATCTCAAAGCAAACGGTCATCAAATTGAGAGAGAATTTCTAACATGCACAATGCATAAAATATTAGTGTCCTCCAATATTGTTGGAGAGATCCATAAGCTCTTTTTGTACCAAACCATGGGCAAATTGAAAAAAAATAATAATAATCGACAGAAAGAGAAGGGAACAAATATATAAATCACCTAGAAGAACTAATTTTCGGCAGCTTCCTGTTGCTTCAGTAGATGGAGAAAGTTTATATTTGGTAAAAACTACTAAATTTGTTCCTCAAAGTTGCCATTTTTCAAAAGTTAATTACATCAAACACCTCAACTTTTGCGATATTTTGCACTTTGATTCTTAACCTTTGAAAGTGTGCATACACAATACTTAATCTTTTTAAAATGTGCGCCGAATGGGCTATTTCGATTTTTTCGGTGGAATCTTTAGAATATCTCATCGTAAAGGTTGGATTACTTGCATTTTAATCCATTCATGGCTTTAGAAATTGGAGAAATTACACTTTTGGTACCATAGGTCAAGGGACTTACACACATTTAGTCTCATACTTTTCAAAAAACATATTTAGTCCTATTAGACATAAAAATCAATCATTTATATTTGGTTTTGATAGTGATCCACAATCCATATTAAACCTAATACATATCAAAGGTGCAAATTTTCTACTTTATAAAATATACAATATTTAATATATATTATAATATACATAGTACATTAACTAGAGTATATATATACTATATATTATTACGTAATTAATATATAGGGAAAATTACATCCACCTCCCCTGAGGTTTGGCGAAATTACATTTTAACCCACGGTTTTTTGTAAATTACAAAAAACCCCCTGAGGTTTGGCGAAATTACAATTTACCCCAGCCTTATGGACGGAAAGTGTAAAAAGTCCGTTTTGCCCTTTATTTTTTGCTGATATTAAATAGGGAAAATTACATCTACCTCCCTTGAGGTTTGGAGAAATTACAATTTAACCCATATTTTTTTGTGTATATTACAATAACCCCATGTGATATGTAATAATTACAAGTGATAAACGAAAAATGTATAAAACCGACTCTAGCCCAAAATTAACCTCACCAATGTGTTTTCCACGTCAAAAAGTTGAAGACCCGCTTCAAGTTCACCGAAAAACTTCTCGGAAAACGGAGCAATTTTTTCAATATTATTACTTTTAGCCCCACAAAGATGTAATACATAACATATAACCCCAAAAATTTTATATATATGACAAAAAAACCCGTCAAGGGTACTATCGGAACTTTACGTACAAAAACTAACGGAACCCTAACGGTCATTAACGGCTGGGGTAAATTGTTAGACGGAATAAACCTCAGGGGGGTTTTTGTAATTTACAAAAAACCGTGGGTTAAAATGTAATTTCGCCAAACCTCAGGGGAGGTGGATGTAATTTTCCCTAATATATATATATATATATATTTCAATCTCGCCCGCTAACCCCAACCCCGCAACGCAAAACAATCTGAAAAAAAATACACTGACACACTCGCATAATTAAGCTATGAATTTTGATTCAATTTTTAAATATGAAACATGTTTGGAATTCCCACAGTGTGAAGAGTTGATTCATGAAAAGAAGCTTGAGAATTATGGCCAGAGAAGGCGAAATTATATGGGTGTGTCTATATATATATATATATATATGTATATATATAAGGGTATCTTTAGCCTATTTCATTTCTATAGGATATTGTTTGGAGATATTTTTTGATTTTTTGATCAGTAAATGGTTATATTGTTCCAAACTAGCGAAAAGAACAAACTGGGCTATACCAATTCAAAACAACAGGAATCAATAAACAAAGTAAAAGAAACTCCCATATGATGTGTATGCCACTATCCATATGATATAAACGCAAAATTAAAACTATGACATGCTCTTGTAGTCACCCTATCCTTAATAATATTTACATTTTGAAATATAACCTCATTTTTTTCTATCCAAATCCAATAGACTGCCGCGTTAAAAGCAAGCCTTCTCCAAGCTAGACACTTCCTCCCAATTCCACATATTGCCAAAGTCTTCTCCCACACTTGACGGGAAAAGGAACATTCAAAAAAGAGATGTGCAATTGTTTCTACACTAGTGTTGCAAAAGGCGCATTTATCGATTTCTGCCACACTTCATTTAGCGAGCCTATATCTCGTGGCTAACCTGCTCTTAATGGCCAGTTATGTGATGAAACTTTGTCTAGGTATAGCAAGCTTACCCCAGATCAAACCACAACAGTTAATCAACTCTTGAAGCGCACGGCCTAATGGCGTGCCAAGCAGATTTAATTGTGTAGAAATTGTTCTTTGTGAGACTCCATGTCACTTGATCCTTCACCCTCTCATCGACATGAAAGGTACGCACCTTGTCCCAAGCAACTGGTATCATCTCGTTGCTCTGGTCTGGAATTGCCCATTGTCCTCATCTCCAGAGATCTTTCACGTTGGTTGATTTTGGTACATCTGCATTAGTGGTGTCAATCCCGAGAAACTCATCCTTGATACTTTGGTCTTCCATCCACGGGTCATGCCAAAAGGAGGGGTTGTTGTTGGAAATGGGCTTAATTGTGATAATATTTATAGGAATTAATTTAGGACGAAGTCGTTTCTGGTGTAAATCTATTGATAAAGTTCGATTAAATGTTGTCTATGTGCTTAAGGATAAGTGCAAATATCCTACATGGGATATTTAACCTTAACAATTTCTGTTACAACCAATGTTCTGAAAGTCGGACCGGACACTGAACCGACGGCCTTACTGGTTATCGGTTCGACAGGTTCGACCGGTGTGACGTCATAAATATGTAATAATTATTAAATTAATTTTTTTATATAAAAAAAATTATAAATACATAAAAAAAATTATAAAAAAACCCAATAATAATAATAATAACCAAACAAGAAATTTATCTTACTATGTAATAAAAATCCAACTTATCATTCATCCCAAAGCTAACAAATAACAATTAACAAGATAATTCAAAAAACACATTTGGTCATATCTTACATCCAAGTCCAAATGAATCCAATATTATTTTTATCATAATGCACTAATTCTTCTTCATTGGAATTCAGCATATCACAATTGTTCATCTCAATTTGTCATTTAATGACTCAATGCATTATTTCTTCTTCTTGGAAATATGGAATGTATTTCTATTTTTTTGCATTTACTCAATTTGAAGGAAAATAATTGGTATATAAGTATAAATAAGTCTTTAATGTAGAACCATGTAATACTTATTTAATTTTTAAAAACATTTTCTTATTCAAAACAAATTAGAACTCAAAATTAAAATAATTTTCTAATTATTTAATTTTAGGAAAAAAAAAAAGCCTCACACTGGCTCCCTCTCCTTTTCTCTCTCTGAAAAGTCTCCCACTTTCACTTTCTCTACATGTTTCTCTCTCTCTCTCTCCCCCCCCCCCCCCTCTCTCTCTCTTTCCAAAAACTCTTCCACTCCAAAATTTTCAATTTCTCTATAATCATTTCTTTCTCCTTCTCCAGATCTATCTGTTACTTTGTAACTATGCTCTTACCTTCAGTGTGTGACGGCAGTAGACAGGCGAAGACGCGCGGCGTGGCGAATGGCTAGGGTTCAGCCATTTCGTTCTTCACATGGAGTGAAGAAAAAAAAAAGGTAGGAAAAAAATTAAAAAGGCAGCAGACGGGCGGCACAACAAACGGAGACACACGGCGCAGCGGACGACTAGGCTTTAAGCAAGGGCTCAACTCTTCACGAGGCGTGAAGAAAAAAGAAAAGCAGAAAAAAAAATTAAAATGACACGGCCCGCCGAACCGAGACCGGTTCAACCGGTTTTTCACCTGTTTTGACTGGTTCGCAGAGGGCCGACTTAGTCCCCATCTTTTAGGGTAGTTCAGACCGGCCGGTCCGGTCCGACTTTGAAAACATTGCTTACAACAATTACGGTTTTAGATTTAAAGATTTAATTCATGACATTAATATTCTGTATTTTCTTTCCCTTATAGATAGCACGGTCCTGTCCTATCCTGTCTTGCAATACCCTTATAAATAGCACAGTCTTGTCCTACAAAAACAATACAAGTTACAGAAAAAATATTTTGAATATCATTTCTCTTTGACTAGATCAATGTGAGATTTATTCTCTTAGTGCACCATTGGTCTTGCAAGAATAAAATATTGCTCTGGTATTTTTGTATTCGTGCACTTGCTTGCATACACATAATATAGAGTGGATTAGCTCTCGAACTAAGATTCAAAGTAGCAGTGCAGCTTGGAACAAATCTCTGGACTGTCTTATGCTAGAAGGAGTATCACTAGCCCGCACTAGTTAATGGAGTCAATATTTCTTTAAGGCTTATTGGTTCATCCTAGTGATTGAACCATTGCAATACAATTGAAAATTTCGATAAGTTTACTAAACTTTCTTGTTATTTTGTTTGTATTCGTCGTTGTTTGATTGCTTTTGGCTATTTTTTTGTGTGTAAAATATTGTTGTAATTATATTTATATTTTCTGAATAAACCACCCTTGTTAATATCTTGTTTTGATGATATTCAAAGCCATTATTTTCCAGTCTTCTTAAAGAAATATTCAGGTTTATTAGTTTAATATATTTACAATGGCTTCAAGTTCAACCGTTGGTTCATTCGTTTCCTCAAAAATTAACATGAACAGTTTGCCTGAACCATTTTCTGGCTAATTATTTCAACGTTGGCAACAATGAATGAAGATTTGGTTGACAATAAAGGGGCTCTTGTTTGTAATCCAGACTAATAAATCAGTAGCTACTAATACATGCCCAAAAATGGCCAACATCGCCTTGTGGGAAGAGCGAGATCAAAAAGGTAGAGGTATCATTTTGTCATCACAGTCAAATGTTCTCTTCGATGTCTATTGCTCAGACTTCTACACTGCAAAGTTAATTTGAGAAGTGTTGGATAAGAAATATAATATGGAAGAGTAAGGGCTCGCCAAGTATTCTGTTTCTAAATTTTTGAAATATCAGATAGTAGAGGGTAGTTCAGTGTCTAAACAAGCCTATGATCTAATAAATTCGGAGTATTCACTTGTTGATGCGGAAATGAAGCTTTTAGAAAAGTTCATGGTGATGTCAATCAAAGAAAAGTTTTTCCGTTCTTGGAAAAATTTTGGAATGACATTAAAACATCAGAAAGTAAATTTATCCATCAATAATTTAATAATTTCCATTAGCATAAAAGAGGAACATAGGAATCAGACTCATGCAGTAACAGTTGAATATCAGTCAAGAGTAAACATTTTTACTATTGGAAAGAAAAATACCAAGCTGAAAAATATCAATCCAAATTCTAAAATCATTGATAAAGGCAAAGGCAAAGCCAAAAGGCCAAAAGCAAACAAATCATGTTGGGCTTGTGGACATGTTGATCACTATGCTAGGGATTGTCCCTCAAAGGCAGAAAAAGGAAAGACCAAACCAAACCAAAATCATCAAGACCAGTAGTCAACATGGTTGAGGCTAGTGCTGCTAGTTCTCATGGACACGTTGACAAGTATGTTTCTTTGAAACCCAAGCTTTTGACTATTTATGAACCGTTCGGTTGGCTTATTGACGTTGGAGGAAATGTGCACATTTGTGTTGATAAATCTCTGTTTGTGTCATACCAGTCAATTAATGGACAATCCACGAGGATGGAAAATGCAAGTGTTGCACCAGTACTTGGGATAGGACGCGTGGACCTAAGGTTTCCTTCAGGGAGCACACTATCTCTATAATGGGTGCATCATATCCCTACTGTTAGACGAAATATAATTAGTGGTTTAGCGTTAGTCAAAGAGGGGTATGAGCTTTCTTTCAAGCTAAATAAAGTTGTAATTTTACATTGCGGAACTTTTATTGGGAAAGGCTATTTATTTGAATGTTTATTTAAAGTACGAATTGATTGTGCTGGTGTTTCTTATTCCAATAGTGCAAAATCTTATGGTTCTATTGTTGTTAATAATATAGAAAATCCCACTATATGACATTGTCGATTGGGTTATTTAAATTTTGATTCTATTAAAAAAATGATGAATTTAAATTTGATTCCAGCAAATGATATTGGACAGAATCACAAATGTCAAGTATGTACAGAGGCTAAACAAGCAAGAAACCCCTACTAGTTAGTTGAAATGGATACTGAGATACTTGATTTAGTACACATAGATATTTGTGAGTTCAATGGGGTCTTAATACGAGATTGGAATTGATACTTTATCACCTTTATGGGTGATTCCAATAGATATTGTTATGTTTACTTAATGAAATATAAAGATGAAGCACTTGAAAAAATTATCATTTTTAAGAATGAAGCTAAAAATCAAACTGGCAAGAAACTTAAACGAGTATGATTAGACAGATGTCGTAAATATGAGTCAAACACATTTGTTGAATATTGCCAAAAGTTTGGTATTATTCATGAATAGACTCCTCCATATTCACCTTCCTCAAAATGGGGTAGCAGAACGAAAAAATAGAATATTTAAAAAACATGATTAGCAGTCTGTTTTTGAATTTTGAATTGCCTAAATACATGCGGGGAGAGGTTTTGAATACGATTTGCCATATTTGAACACACTCCTTTTGAATTCTGGAAAGGCAGAAAACCAAGCTTAATATTTTCGAGTGTGGGGATATGTTGCAAAAGTTCTGGTCCCTGAGCACAAACGAAAGAAGCTTGATCCCAAAACTATTGATACAGTCTTTCAAGGCTATATGGAAACGAGCTACGCCATGAGATTTTTAGTCATTACATCTGAAATTCCGGGCATAAATGCTAGCATAATAGTTGAATTTCATGATGCTACGTTGTTCAAAAATGTATTTCCTCTGAAAGAAGTAATAATTGAAATTGTTTCGACTTTAGATTCTACCCTCACATTTGGTTCCATTCTTGAACATGTGGAAAGAATGACAAAATGGTGGGTGAATCCAAGTATTTCCGATTTTGCTTTTGATGAAGTTGGTGAACCACGTCGAACTAAGCGAGCTAGGATTGTCAAAGATTTTGGAAGTGACTTTGTCACCTATAATATCGATGATCTTGTAACTTTCAAATATGCCATGGCTTTACCTGAGGCTGAGCTTTGGAAAGTCGCTATTAGAAGCGAAATTGACTTCATTGCCTCTAAAGTGACACGGGAACTAGTTGATTTACCTTCGACATGTACTACAATTGGATACAAATGAATCTTTAAGAAGAAACTTAAGGTTGATGGTACTATTGATAAGTATAAGGCTAGGTTGGTTACCAAAGGGTTTAGATAGAAAGAGGGGACTGCTTATTTTGATACGTATTCCTCTGTTGCTCAATTAATTATGATCCGTGTGCTAATTGCATGAGCTTCCATATGTAACTTCTCTATCCATCAAATGGATGTGAAAACTGCATTACTCTGTGGTGATCTAGAGAAAGAAATATATATGGCACAACCAGATGGATTCGTAGTTGTTGATAATAAAAATAAAGTTCGTAACTTGTCAAATCCCTTTATTGGTTGAAACAAACGCCTAAACAATGGCATGAAAAGTTTGATAAAACGATTTTGAGCTTTGGCTTCTTTGTGAATGATAATGATAAGTGTATTTACTACAAAGTGAAAGATGATTCAGGTATTGTGTTATGGCTATATGTGGATGGTATATTATTAATTGATTCAAACCTCGAGATCATTAATTTGACAAAAAGTTTCTAAAAAAGTAAGTTTAAAATAAAGGATATGGCTGAAGCTAGTGTGATTCTAGGATTTAAGTTGATTTGGTTATTTGAGGGTATAACAATTTGTCAATCTCATTATGTTGAAAGAGAATTGAGAAATTTGGCTATACTAATGGTAGACTCCTGAAAACGTCATATGATCCTTTTGTGACTCTTCTCAAGAATAAGTCTGGTACACCAGTGTCTCAATTAACTGATTAAGGTATTCTCGGGTGATTAGAAGCTTGTAATATTTAGCTAATGGTGCGAGACCAGATATTTCATTTGTGGTCTATAAGTTGGTTAGATATACAAGCTATCCTGATCGTACCAATTCCTTTGGGTTGCATCATGGAAAGTTTTCAAAAGTACTTGAGAGATTTACTGATCCAAGTTGGATTGTCCAAAACTTCAGGAGTAATAGATGTACAGGATATGTATTCATCTTTTGGTGAACGCGTAATCTTCTGGAAGTTTGCAAAACAGACTATAATAACTTGGTCTACTTTTGAAGCTAAGCTGTGTGCTTTAAATACTACTGGAACTGAGGCTGAGTGGCTGCATGGGTTAATATGTAGGTTACTCAAGGTTGGTAAACTTGTCCTTGATATTGCCTTGCGTTGTGATAATCAAACCACAATTAAAAAAATTCGAAGTTCCTAGTATAATCAAAAGACAAAGAGACACAACCAAGTTAGGCTGAAGTCTATAAGGGAGTTAGTATCTGAAAGAATCATAACCATTGATTTTGTTGGTACCAAAGACAATGTGGTTGATTTTTTAACAAAATGATTTGAGTTCAACTCATTCCAAAGATCCAAGTTGAGGATGGGACTTGTAACCTATTAAATTTACATCGATAGTCGTAACCCAACCTATCGAGTGGAGATCCCACAAAGGAAGGTTTAATGTGGTATAAACAAGTTGTTTGGTGTATGTATTAGCACCTGAATTTTGGCTGGTACTATGTACCTGAAGTCTATCCTCTAGTATACCTGGCAGATGCTATAAACTGCTAAAATAGTAAGAGTTATACTCTGAATAGGGTCAAAGCCTTCTAGACGAGATGTTAGTAGTACATCTTTGGAGAAGTTCAACTAATGAATATTATCATGTGGCCACGATTAAAAGAGTTAGGTTACTCCTTGAAAAATATTCATAAAACAGGATTAGGAGACATGGCCATTAATGTGTTAACCTTAAAGGTTGCTAATCTCTATGTTATATTTTGTTTCCAATAGATGTTGTCATATTCAAGGTCCAAATTCAAGGCATATGTCCATTTATTACTGTGGTAATATAAGTTGGATAACTAGATAATGGTTCAAACAGGAAGTTACCATTATTGAAAGCGTGTTATGTGTATGCTGACCGGACTTTATGCTATGAATTTGGGGGAGACTATTGGAAATAGACTTAATTTTGATAACCTTTATAGGAATTAATCCAGGATGAAGCCGTTTTTGATGTAAATGCATAGATAAAGTCCTGTCAAATATTATTTGTATGTTAAAGGATAAGTGCAGATATCCCACATGGGATATTTAACCTTAACAATTCATGTATATATGTATTTAAATATTGACTAAGTGTAAACTAATTAACTAAGTATCACACACGCAGCCGCAACCGCTGACGTTAGGGTGACTTGTCACAGTCTGAATCTTATCTTTTACTGAACTAGCCTTGGAATAACGTTTGAATTTTAAATTTAAACTTAATTTCAACCATTATAAAACATTAATGTGTAGCATTAATTATCTAAAACGGTTAACAGTTTCAGAGCATCAATGCGTGATATTGATTGTTGAGTAACTGGCGGCTATTACTTGTTGTTACAAATTCAGATTTAATTGTCTAAAATGCTACAAAAGGCTACAATGGTTACAATTTCAGATTTAATTCCTAACATTATTATCCTATATTTTCTTTCCCCTATAAATAGCACGATCTTGTCCTGAAGAATGAATACACAATACAAAAAAAAAACACTTTGAATATCATTTCTCTTTGAGTAGATTAGTGTGAGATTAATTCTCTAAGTGCACCCCTAGTCTTGTGAGAATAAATTATCGTTCTAGTACTTCTGTATTCGTGCACTTGCTTGCATACACATAATATAGAATTGATTAACTTTCGAAGTGAGATTTAAAGTAGCACTGCAGCTTCGAACAAATCTGTGGAGTATCTTATCCACAAAGGAGTATCGATAGCCCGCTCCGGTTAGTGGGGCGAATATTTCTTTAAGGGTAACCGGTTCATCTCAGTAATTCAGTCGTTGCAATGCAATTGAAAATACTGATAAGTTTATTAAATTTTCTTATATTTTATTTGTATGCGGTATTATTTGATTGCTTTTGGCTATTTTATTGTATGTAAACTATTGTTGCAATTATATTTATATTTACCGAATAAATAACCCTTGCGAATATCTTGTTTTGATGATATTCAAAGTCACTATTTTTCAAAAGTTCCTGACCCCCAATTCATACCAAAAACAACACTTAAACATCTCTCAAATGCCTAACATGTGCCGCCAAGTCCAACTTGTGTTAGGGGGCTTTTTAAGTCCTCCAAAACTCAGATTTTTTATTTTGTAATTTTCTATAACCAATATGGCCCATAGACTTTGTTTTAGATAGAGCAGCCCCCATATCTGCTTCCCAACCGCCGTTTTTTCCAACTAATCACATCCATGATGCCTGATGTGACTTCACATTTGGGCGTACAAATATTTTCCCAACCCACTGTCCCTCTCCCCCCGCCTATCCAGCATTTTTATAGGAACATTCTGCACTTTTTGTCAGCTTCTTGTATGACTGCTTTGCATGGTTTGTTGTAACGGTCATGAAAAATAGAATCGTTCCAATTCCGTTGCAACGTCGCATAACAGTTGCGATCATTCTGCACATTTTAAAGTTTAATATGTATAGAAAAAATTTTAAAAATTCTAATTAAAAAATAATAGGTTCATATATACAATACAATGATTCAAAATATATGAAATATAAATCACATTTATTATTAGTACCATGTAAAATGAGTTCAAAATCATTAATATATGTTTGATCACATCACCGTTCCCACCATTCCAATGCCGTGATAAAACAAAAAAGTGGTAGAATAGGCATTATAACGCCACGACACCTCTGTCCGTGATAAACAGTGGAACGAGGCCGACGTACTAATTCCGTTCCGGCCATTATCGCGGCGTTCCAGCGAACCATGCTGCTTTGGGTAGCATGAAGATACCATACCAATAGTCATACATGCTACGAAGAACGGAATTAACCATCTGGAGTCAACCCAAACAGGATACCATACCAACTATTAATGCGGCTTGTAATTTTATCTACTAGGTTGTTGCAATCTTCTTTCGTAAGCTTCATAGAAAGCAGAGGCACTCCTAAATATTTCACTAGGAGCTTCCCTTCAGTAAAGTTGTTTTCACTGAGGATTCGAGTAGAGACTATATTTGGCATATTACAGCAAACAAGATGCTTTTGCGTTCATTAACCTGGAGGCCAGAACACCTCTCGAAACCTCATTGGTGCCACTACACCGACTAAAGATAACCATGGCAAAACAGAAATAGATCATCAGCAAAACATAGTTGATTAGTTTTCATTTTATCACATCCTTTATGGTACCGGAACTCAAGCGGTAAATTGGACAAAAGTCTTGATAAGTACTCTATGGCTAGGGCAAAAAGAAGGAGTGACATTGGGTTCCCTTGTCTCAACCCCTTTTTTCCTGCAAAAAACCCCTCAAGACTTCCATTTATCATGATGGGAAACTAGGGTGTATGCACACAATTCATGACCAAAGCGATGAATTTGCTAGGGAAATGAAACCCAATCAGGACTTCTTCAAGAATTTCCCAAATGATGGAATCATAGGCTCTATGCAGATCAATTTTGAGCGCACATCTCGGCGGTCCGGTGTCCCTGTGATAATTCCACACAAGCTCATGAGCAAGAAAGACGTTATCAATGATACTCTATCCTAGAACAAAGGCAGATTGCGACCCGTTAACAAGTCGAATGCATGAATCCTCATATTGAACTAATTAAGGTTACTCTATAACTTATCTTACTATAATTAAAAAAATTCAAGTGAAGAAGGTTTTGAAATACTTTTACAACTATTTATTTATTCAAATATAATTAGAAATTATTTTGTATAATAAGGGAATAAGCTAAATGAAATTAAGCGTCAAATTAATAACATTTAAATTGTAGGCGGAATATAGTGCAATATGATTTATTATGGGAAGCATATGCATAAATCCTTTTATTAATAAAAGGTATTTTTTCCATCAATATATTTCTTTACAATTGAGGTAGGTGTTTGTTACATTGTACGGTACCGAATGGTAATTAGTACAAAGTCAATTGTAAATGGATGCAAAGTGAAATTAACTCTATATAATGTTATTATTTTCTAATATACAACTTATATATTTGAATCATAAAAATACTAATTTTTTTTATACAAATATATTATCAATACTACATTGTTATTTATTATTTATATTTTTTAAAAAATAAAAATATTAAAAAAAATAACAAGAGTTGGCAAGCTAGCTTGTGAGCTTTCAAACAGTCACAACTAAGCTCGATCTTAGGGCATGAAAGAGCTTGATCTCAACAAGCTCGAGAACGAGTTGAACCAGCTTGCATTATGTTTATGAGTCGACTCGACTCATCTTACACCATAGCTTAAAGTGCAGTGGATTAGGTTTAGAAGGAGGTGTTTGAAGCATAGAAGGATATCTGTAGAATTAATTATTGTTTGATTTATTTTTTTTTATTGAACTTAATCATATGTGGTTTTCGCAATAAATTATTATAGGGATAATTGCAATTTATGTCCTCTAGGTTTAGACTATTTTTGATTTTGCACTCTTTGTTTCAAATTTTTCAATTTTGTCCTCTCCGATTATCAATATTTCTATTGTCGTCCGATTTTGGACATAACTCTTGCCAGTGATGATGTGGCAATTTTCTAGCCGCAAATTGCGATTTTCAGGTCATCACCATAAATGGCCAGAAAATCTCCATGTCATTACCAGCGAGAAGTTATGTCCAAAATGGGACGCCAATCGAAACATTGATAATCGAAAATGACAAAATTTAAAAAAAAATATAAACGTGGAGGGCAAAATTGATAAAACTGAAATAGAGAGGGCAAAATTGAAACACTCTAAATGTAAAGGACAAAAAAAGCAATTATCCTATTATTATATATAAAGTAAATGGTGTGGTAGGCTATATAAAGAAGGTGCTATGTGGTATATGACATGGGTAAAGTTGTTTTTAATGCTTTTGGCCTATAAACAATCTTCTATTTGCATTCTTATATTCCAAAATTTAGATTTTCTAAACCATTATTTCAAGATATATGACTTTTAAACCATTATTTTTCATATTTAAACACTTGTAGCTTGTATAACTAATTGTAGTAAATCATTACTCAATCTTTTTATTTAATTTACAATTGTAACATTTAACTCTTCAAATTTCGTATCTTAATTATGTCTGCAAACACACAAATATAATATATGATTTAAAATAATAATATGCTTGATGCAATTTTTTGTTTGTCGAATTCCTTTTAGTTGTGGTCATTTTGTCTTTAGATTAATCTAATTTGGGAATATTGGTTAACCACATTTGCTTGAATTTTATTCCTCACAAAATGTTCTAGAGAATTGTAGCCAAACGTCGTGATTTCACAAAGTTATGGCCAAATGTTAGTTTCTTTTTCACTTTACAATTGTATGAGTAGTTTCTTAAATTCTGCCAGGTGTAATTAATAAATAAAATCTTTAAATTAAACCTACTCTGGAATCCTATTAATAATTTTGTTTTAATAGAATATTGAAGTACAAGATCAAATGTGCCTTTTTTCTTAGGGGTGTCAAAGTTCAACCCAACTCGATGATCTGGACACGATTCACTTGAAAAAAAAATTAGGTTTGAGTTTGGAATTTTAGGGTTTGGGTCAAATCAGGTCGGACCCGAAATTAACCCAAAAAATAAGGTTGGGTCTGGGTTCGGCTCCGTTCAACCTGAAAAACTCGAAAATAAGATTGTGACCTAAAAGCTGACCCAATCCAATCTAACCTGACCCAATCCAAATTAAAATAGTTATTTTTTTATTTTTTATTCTTTATGTAATAGTTATTCTTCACTTTCAGTTTTTTTTTTTTACTTTTTAACATTCAATAGTAACTTTTTTTTTTAATTTTTCACTTAATAGTTTTTTTTTTCCTTTTAGCAATAACTAAACTCTTAAAAAAAGTATGATTGCATTGAAAAACAAATATAACATATTTCAATTTTTAGCAAATTAATGGATTAAATTTTAAAAAATATTTAGTAGAATTAAAAAAGAGTTTAAATAATCACGGGGGTTGTAGCCCAGTGGTGGTAATTCCAACCGGCACCATTAATGTTCGACATTACCAAAAAAATGGTAATTTCAACTAAGTTTTCGACAGAATTTACGTGGATTATTCTGTCGAAATTTTATTTTTTCCAATATTTAATTATAAGACTCCAATTGCCAAACCTAGGACATCAAACCCAAGACCTCCACACCACTCCCTCACACACGCACGCACTCGAATTTAATCCATATTTTGCGATCGTTGGAAGTCGAACCCTCGCCTCTTAATTGGCAAGTAAGTCTCTTGTTGTTGGACTATCATCACTTTGTTGTCATATTTTTTCTTTTTCTATACTTCACATATATGTTTGAAATTATCACTTTAATAATTTTTGAAATATCATTATTATTTACTACTCTTAGTTGCATTAAATTTAAGGTTAAATTATCAAATGATTTATTTTAATTTAGTATAATTTATAAGGTATTATTGCATTTTTTTTTTCTAATTAGTAGTAGTAGTAGTAGTAGTAAGGTTTTTATAAGCATTTTCTCAATTGTGTGTGTGTGTCTATATATATATACATGTATGTTGGAATACTCACCTTCAAAAAATGCCGCATATTGTCTTCTGTGTTCTCTTTCTATCATGCCTTCTACAAATTTTGTGGCAAATGCATTCATTAGTGATGGATTCCAGTCTTGGAAAAAAGTGAACAATGGTCAAAATTGTGCCTTTTTGACTCATCAAGGCGATAGTCCCAATTCATCACACAAGAGAGGTATGAGAAGTTACCATGAGTAGGGTGTACATAAACCTGCCAAACCCATACAACCCACTCAAACTGAACCGATCTATCTGTAAACCGTTGGTAGTAAAATTTTAAATGATAACCGCGGTTCAATAATATTGAAACCCGCCACTTTTCGGTCAGGTGGTGTTCAATATTTACAACCTGTCCAAACCGTAACCGAACCACTATATTGATACATATATAAGATGTGTATATTTTATATGCATACATATATATGTAAATGTGCAATATATTTATGTAGAGTATATATATTTTGTGCCCATATAAATTATGAATATATTCATAATGCACTTTCACATTAATTTCTTTTACCAAGTTATATTTTTATATACGTAACAACTTTCGAATATAATTTATTAAGTGCGTAGTATTCATTTGCATTATATTTTTTCATCTATTGAAATTTTATTTTTGCTATTTGTTTTGACGCTGCAATAAATTATAATATTAGTAAACTCTATTTTTTTTTCCTTTTTGCCATTTATATTGGATGTGTAGGTAAAAATAAATTGAATTGTGAATAATGTACATAAAGCTCGCTAACCCGTCCACCCGATTGCCACATAAACCGCACCGGCACAACCCAAACCTCTCGGTTTGGCAAAATAACTGCACAGCTACGGTTTATAATTTTGTTAATCTGCATATGTCGGATCGGGTTAAATTTTTTTTCTTGAAACTGCCTGAACCTGACCGCGTACACCCCTACCCATGAACTGATGAATACTTTGTAGCACATTGAGAAGATTATTGAAAAACAATCATCAGATTCGGCTGCAAAAAATTGTCTACGACTTAAGGTCTCAATTGATGTTGCAAACTTATGTGCTTTTCAAGGTATAGCCTTTAGAGGCCTTAATGAGCAATCGGACTCATATAATTGTGGGAACTTTATAGAAATAATAAAGCATACGGCTAAATATAATGATGAGGTAAGGCCTATTGTTCTAGAAAATTCACCTCAAAATGCTTCATATACTTCTCCTCAAATTCAAACGGAAATTTTGTCACTTTATGCTAGTAGAATTAAAGATACATCAGAAAAGAAATTGGCGACTCTAAATATTGTATTATTGTGGATGAATCTCAAGATGAGTCAAAGAGATAGCAAATGAATATTGTTCTGAGGTTTATATATAAATAAGGCCTTATTTGGGAAAGATTTTTTTGATATAGTTCATGTGGAGGATACTAAAACTTCTAAATTAAAAAGTGAAATCTCTAGCGTACTTCTCTTAATAATCTTCTCATACAAGATATTTGAGGACAAGGGTATAATGGTGCTAGTAATATGGGAGGAGAGTGGAATGGTTTACGAGCTCTCTTTTTAAATGAGTGCCCATATGCATATTATATTCATTGTTCTGTTCATCGACTATAGTTAATATTAGTAGCAACGGCTCAAAGTGTTATACCTATTGAGAAGTTTTTTTCCCACTTGGCCATTATTGTGAATTTAATCGATTCTACATCCAAACACCATGATCGATTACAAGTTGCCCATGTTATCTCTGTCTCACAGAACTGATCTCCACTAATGAGGTCAACAATGGAAGGGGGGGGGGAATCAAATTAGCACCATAAAACGTCCAGGGGTTACACGGTGGGGCTCTCATGTAAGGTCTCTTCTCAGTTTATTTGAGTTGTTCGATTCTATTCTTCTTATTCTAAGTGAGATCATTAATGATAAAAGTAGCTTATGTCCTGGAGCAGCAACTGATGGAGCTTATGGCATAATTTCGTCATTTGAATTTGTGTTTATCTTGCACTTTTTGGTTGAGTTGTTACAAATGACTGATGATCTTTGTAGAATTCTACAATGTAAGTCCCAAGATGTCCTGAATGCAATGGATGCAGTAAACAAAAAAAAAAAAAAAAGCTTATTCAGAGATTTAGAGAGAATGGATCGGAAAAGTTATTTGATAAAGCGAAGAATTTTCGTGAGAAGCATGAGATATATATCCCTGACATGAATGATTCTCGTCAATCAGGTAGAGGTCGACTTAAGAAAAGTAATCCTGTTACCTTGGGACATATTATTGAATCGATATATTCATTGTTACCATAGATTTCATAATACAAAAGATGCATAACCGGTTTGATGAAAATGCAATAGAGTTGCTCAAACTCAGTTCATCTTTAGATCCGAGATATAGATACAAGTCATTTAACATTAATAATATTTGTGAACTTGTTGAAAAGTTCTATCCTAATGATTTTACTAGCCAAGAGAAGTTACATATAAAGTATCAATTAGAGCTCTTCGAAATTGATATCCAACATAGTTCCCATCTTCAGAGTTTGTCTACACTTTTAGAGTTGTGCCAAGTATTGTTAAAGAGAGGAAAGGCATATTGAATTACTACTTATTGATAGATTGATTAGACTTATTTTGCTCTTCCAATTTTCATTGCAACAAACAGAGCGTGTGTTTTCAGCAATGAAGATAGTCAAAACGAGATTGCGGAAGAAGATGCAACATGACTTTTTGCCTAATTCATTGTTATTGTACGTTGAGAAAGAAATTGCTCGAACATTCAGTATTGATTCGATCATAGATGAGTTTGATGTCATGAAAAGTTGTCGAGCATAATTTAAGATGCCTAGATTAAATAAGTAGGCTAGGAGTATTTTATCCTTTTAAATATCTTACATATTCGTAATTCATATCCAATTATACTTCTTTATTTTCATTATATTTAGAAGTAAAATTATATATATTATATACGCATAAGTATGATAAATTTTGTTATTTTATATGTCAATATTTTCTATAACTATTATATTTATACATTTTAAAAACTAATGATCTCGAAAAAAATTCGCTTCCTCTTAATCAAATTCTTGGCTCCATCCCTGCCTAAATAGAATCCTATATTTCATAATGAAATCATCTTGAGAAGTTTTAAATCACACTTTATTATTACTTACTTGAATACATTTGGATTAATCAATTACACCCATAATTATTTTGTAGGACATTCACCACCTAAAAATCTTCATTTACTTATAAGAAAATTAATTTTAATGGCATTCACCCCAACCACAACAACTAATAATTAGACAGACTCACCTAACACACATCTTTAAAATTGAGATATATGGTAAGAAAATAAAATAAAGAAAAATTAGAGAAAACTTTTTATTGTTTTGTTTAAGATCGAAAAAACTAGGAATAAATTTTTTTAAAAAAAGTGATAAATGACTAACAACTCAACATCGTTAAGGGCATGCTAAAGAAGCATATACATTCTTGTCACAATAACTTATTGAAAACCAAGCAGTTGGACATGTTTATACACACACACACACACACACACACACATATATATATATATATAAACCATACAAATTTATAAATGAATATAGAAAAATGTATATAAATTGGTAATATGTATTAATTTATATACTTTCATGCATATTACCAAATCTACATTGTATAACAAAATACATTATGTATAACAAAATATATATATGTAGTATATGTATTATGTGTAAAACAGTGTATTACTCAAATCCAAACTATATCATAATTAGACATGTATATATAGCTTTTAAATCATATAATATTATACATCTACACACAGACTAATAGCTACACATATAAAAGTAAAAAATACACAAAGAACGTACAACCACATACACTAACAATTACACACGAAACACACAATCATACACAAACTAATATAGGAAACATAATGTAGGCTGCAACCGATTTTATAGAAGAGAAAATAGATGCCCAATCATGGAAAACAATGAGGTTGGGCATGTATATATATAATCATACAAAATTATCTACAATAACAAAAAAAGTATATGAATTGGGAATATGTATGTATTTATATACTTCTATATCTATTACCAAATCTACATGCATATATAATATACATATTAGATAAAAAATTCAAACTATATGATAATTATACATATGTGTGGTATTTAAATCAGAAAAAATCACAAAACCATACATAAAATTAATAATTACACATAATAAAATTTATATAATTGCACATAGAAGACACAATCATGCAGAAACTAACATAGAAAACACACACACGTGCAAATATATATATATATATATATATATATATATATTCAAACTTATTCTCACACATACACACACTTGAAAAGATTAAAAAAGATAAAAAAATTTCAAAACCTTGTTGAAAAAGAGAACTTGCTTAAAGTGGCGGGTATTATTAACAGAATAAAAATTCGGGTTCAATTGTTAAATTGAGGTGGCCAATCGTAATATTTGAAAAATGAGAAAGATCCAAAGTATTGGGGTGCAAATTATGATTATCCTTAAAAATTAAAAAAAGATTTCAAAGCGTGTGAATTTTGGCTTTTTTACAAAATTAACCCGAAAAGGTATTTTGTTTAAAATTCTGACACAAAATTTTTTTTGTTTAAAATCCTAGCATAACTCGCCATCGAGAATGGCGAGTTTAATAAAATAAATATAAAAATAATAATAATACTTTTTTTTGACGGCGGAAAAAAAAATATTGGTAAAATACTAAAACTCGCCCTTAACGACGGCGAGTAAAGAAAATCGGAAAAAAAAAAATTTCAATTCTCGCCGTCGGTGATGGCGAGAATTTAAAAAAAAATAATAATTAATTAATTTCACGGTCGACGAGGCGAGTTTTGAATTTCAGGAAAAAAGTCATATTTTCGCCAGCGGCTTTGGCGAGAATTTCATTTTTTAATTATTTTTCCGTTAATAATCTCGCTAACCGTGTTGGCGAGATTTGCTTTTTCTGTTTAAGTTCTCGCCAACTGCGTTGGCGAGATTTTCAACGATTTTTTTGTTGTTTTGGTTATAAATATCAGAATTTTCATTCAGGTATTTCATTCTTCTCCAAATATCATCATCTCTATCTTAATGCTCATCTCTCTCAATTTTTCTTAGTTTTGTGTAATTTTTTTTCAGTCTCTCTACAAATTAAATTTTTTTACAGGTATATTTTCATCTAATTTATTAAAATTAAGATGGAATATATAGGTATTGCTATATATTATAGAGGTGAAATAAATCATTCGAATTACGCTGTTTCGTATGATCGACCACCAGTAGGAGTAAACTGGATCAGTCGATCTTCAACATTTTCCGATGTTGTGGACGTAGTCGACAACACAACTGGCGTAGATCGAAATAGTTTGAATATCAAATTATTCGATGCATATTTTCTCTGCAGGGATCCTCCAATGGAAAATATTATGCCGATCAATGATGATTCAACATTGTCTTTCTTTATCGACTCGCAGGCGAAACTTGAAGTTTTGCAACTGTTTGTTGAAACAGAACCAGTCGATCCAACTACTATATTGGGTGCGCAACAACAACAACAACCAAGTGGGAATTATATGCCACTTGTCACGGAAGGTCTTCGAAACCTCAACTTAAATGAGGTTCCAACAAATGTTACCCAGTCGGTGGATCCAACATTTGATATGTATGAGTTTCAGTCCGACATAGGAAATTACATTGGAACTTCTGTGTACCTCGATGAAGGTCCATCAAATCAATGTGGTCCGTCCGAGCATGATCTGCCACCGGAAAATGATTCACCTCCAGATCATTATGCAGATAGCTTTCGCGATGAGGAATTGTTAGATTCCGACTCGGACAGTGATGACGAAATTAATGATGAGGAGAACGATGAGATTGAAGCTGTGGCTGAGCTAGCAACCGATAATTTGGAACACGAATCGTCTCCACCTGCCCCAACAATTCCTACGGAGGAGACACAAGTCTGGCCAAGAATGCCTTTTGGAGCAACGGCGCCGCATTTTCATGAAATTCTGCCATTCTATTTGAGCACGGGACCGGATATTCCTGCAGATTCCATGGACTTGCCTAAATGTCCAGCCAGATACTACGATCCGACGAAGGGAAAACTTGTACTAGGCATGGTGTTTAAAAACAAAGGTCATGTAATGGCCGTTGTGAAGGAGTATCACATTTAGTGGGCCCGAAGAGAGTTCATCGTATGTCGTAGCTGTCCGCAGTTTTGGATAGTGTCTTGTAAGCGTGGAGCTGAAACTGGATGTCCCTTTTGGATGCGCGCATCATTGAAAAAGAATAAAGGATATTGGAGAATAAGCGTTTACCACGGCGACCACACATGCTTTGTACTAGGTAGGTCTACTGATCATTCAAACCTCGATACAAATTTTATTGCTGGTTTGTTGGTAAGACATGTTAGGAAAAACTTTGATTATGCTGTTAAAAGTGTCACCGGGTTAGTGGAAGATAAATATAAGTACACAATATCTTACTCGAAGTCGTACATGGTTTACAACGTGCACGACAAATTGTGTACGGCACTTGGGAAACCTCAGTTGTGAAGCTTCCGAGATACATGGCAGCACTGCAGAAATGGAACTCAGGTATTCTGTAATTATAAACACATCGCACTTAGATTTATTGTATTGTTTGTTAGACAAAAAAGTAAAATATTGTTGCTCGTATTTTTTAGGTACAATTGTCGAGTGGGTACACCATCCTAACGGAGCCGGTGTGGCAGGGAAACAGATGATACAATATGTATTCTGGGCTTTTAAGCCTTGTATAGATGGATTTACACATTGTTGACCGATGATTAGTGTGGATGGCACTCATATGTACACGAAGTATAAACACAAACTCCTAGTGGCTACTGCGATGGATGCAAACCAACAAATTCTCCCACTAGCGCATGCTTTAGTCGATGATGAGAACTTAGCATCTTGGACTTGGTTCCTAGATTTGCTAAGTAGATATTTTGTGCGAGGAGATCGCTCAGTTTGCCTTTTGTCAGATAGGCACCATGCAATCATTGGTGCGGCACAACGTATTAGTGCGTTCAGTGAACCTTTCGGTTGCCATCGATTTTGTTTGAGGCACGTTTGCTCTAACTTGAATGCTAAATTTAAAAATATACAATTGAAGGATTTAGCATTCAAGGCTGGAAATGCACAGGAGATAAGAAAGTTTGAGCATTGGATGACGTAACTCAAAGGGATGAATGAGGCCACATTTAATTATCTTGATCGAATTGATAAAGTCAAATGGACTGCGGCCTATGACGGTGGGAAACGCTACGGTATCATGACCACAAATATGTCGGAGTGCATCAATGGCATTTTAAAAGGTGGTCGTCGGCTTCCAATTACGGCGTTGGTTGAATTGACCTTTGTTCGGATTGCTTCTTTCTTTATGACAAGAGTTGCAAAGGGCGATCGGTGGAGACAGGAAAATAAGGCTTGGGCGGAGTACGCTTTCAAGTTATTCCAGAATGAGGTTCACAAATCCGGAGGGCACGTAGTGAACAGAATCGACTACGCAGACCAAGCAGCGGACGTCCTGATGCCATTACGTAATGGTCGTGGCAATACGAGGCATGTAGTAAAGTTGAGAACAAAAGAATGTTCTTGCGGGAAATGGCGTAAGACAGGAATACCTTGCTCACATGTTGTACAAGTGGCAAGATCATTTGGGCACCTTCCCTCTGAGTACATGTGCTGGTATTACGAAATCAACCATTATTTGAGTACGTACACGGGTCAATTCTTTCCATTATGGGGTGAGCATTATTGGCCGGATGCTACGTTCGAGCTAGTACACAATCCTCAGTTACGTGTCAGGAGGAGACAGGGTAGGGATACAACAACCCGTATCCCTAATGAGATGGATTGGGCCCAAACGCGTGCGCGTCAACAATATACAAGTCAAACAGATCAACCTAGCTCTTCTCGACGAATGTAATCGAATGTACTAGTTATTTACTTGTAATATGATTAGATAGATAATTATGTCGGATGAATGTAGTAGCTATTTACTTGTAGTCGAATGTATTAGTTATTTACTTCTAATATTTATTAAACACATTTTGCACGAAAACATAACGCTACATACACATATTTCAAATGGACATAACACTACATAAACATGTTGCAAATAAATATAGTACTACATAAATATATTGCAAATAAACATAGCACTAATTAAATATGGCACTACATAAACATATCATTGAAAATAAACATAACACTAGGCCATCCTATGACCGCCGGTGCCGCATCGTGGTGGATTTCTTTGTCTTCTCGGTCTTCCTTGATGTTGTTCGTGCCGCACATCTTCTTGTGGATGATGGTCCGTATGAGAAGAACTTCCACCGAACTCTGGATATGGAACAGGCGACACATTGAAGTGGCCATGCGTATCTTCTTGAGGGTAATCGTACCCGTCCCATCCGCCCATACAAAAATTCGAGCCAATATCTGGGAGTTGACTGGTGTACGGTGAGTCAAACTGAAGAATCTGTGGAGTCGAAGGGCCCGGCTCATGACGTTGATCACGGTAAGGGATTGGCTCGTTGACCTGTGTTTGGGATGGACCTGCTTCGGATTGACGCCTTCTTCGTTGGCTACGCACAGTAGTACGTGGTGCCTGTCTTTCATATGAACAATCCAAAATCGATTGGACAACAGAAGACATGTCATCTACATAATTCCGAGTGGCCTCTACAAATAACCCATACGAATCAACGTCTCCATGAACATTCTGTGCATCACAACTCAGTCTAAGTTGGTTAAGCTGCTCCCCCTGCATATAATTTCACCAACATTAAACCATATCCACTTATCGAAATTAAAACTTGAATTATGACATCGAAATCTACTGCAAATTTAGAACATTACCATAGTTTGCCAGGCCGCCATTTCTGTCGGACGATATCCAGAATCATAACGATGAGTCGGTGGTGTGATGAACTGCCTCGTACGGCTCGCATACCAACGTTCGTAATTGGGCACTGTGCTGCGGTCGAGGTTAGTAAACGAAGGTGCTTGGACACTACGTTGACGATTACCATACCACTCATTTATTAGAGCCGCGTGTATCACATTCCAATCATGACTTGCTCTACCCCTTCGAGTAGTATGATGGTAAATTCTAGTCGGTGTTGCCGGGTTGTTCGGAATGGCTTGCACCAGCCCAAATTGCCGCACACACCTATCAACATGGTGCCACTCAACTATGTGGTAGTTAAGAAGCGGACATACGACTCTCCAGTACTCAACCCCAGACCAAGGAGACATCGATTGCATCAAATCAGACTCATAGTCATATGGCATCCACTCAAACTGCAACACAAGATAATTAACAAAAACGATTATCAATAATCGAATGACAATAAAGTTGAACATGCCATAAAAAATAACAAATTTGAATACTTCATCTCGCTTCATATTATCTAACATATCCCTAAATATGCGCACGTTATGCCTCGCCGTATGTGTTCATGAATTCCGAAAACTCCATCTGTAAAGCATATTAAACATTACATTTCATCAGGTTCCCGAATTTCACGGACAAATATACTAAAAATATTATAACCAATTTTACTACCTTGCACCGTAAGGAGCTCGACGTAATACGTAACCATGATTCAGTGCAATTGGCCCAAGCGTCTCGGCAAATTCTACGAATGTCGATGGCCTCACACACGACATTCGAGACCATGCCCATATCTACAAATTCAATAGTCATTATTTACAAGTACAAAATATACAAATATATATACTATTTTTGAATGTATGTAATTTTACCTGCAGTAACTGCATGGCTCCACTGACGTCTCCTACTCCACCATCGATTCTTTTCCCGGCACTGTCGCATAGTTCCCGATATAGATGCGCTAATACAGCGCTTCCCCAACTGTATGTCTCGACTTCTGTCACTTCGGACAATTGTCGGAGGTATACCAGCGAAACGAAAGTGCTACTAGTATCCGGGCACATTATACTGCCAATTAGGAGTAGGATTACACACCGAGCAATTTGATATAGCTCATAAGGCACAGTATTCTCGTCAACTATTGTGCTATTAACGTGGTCCCTCAATGCAGTTAACTTCAACTGCGATCCTTTTAAATCGGTCGAAGTAGGAGTAAATCCGAGGAGCCTATCACAATACGCTCCCCAACCTGCCTCCCTATCCGGACATTCATCCGATGCTATTATTGGACGTCCATTAGTCGGTAATTCCCATATTACCACTACGTCTTCCAACGTAACGGTGGCCTCGCCTACTCTCAAATGAAACGTGTGCGTCTCCGGGCGCCACCTCTATATCAACGCGGTTATTAAATGTTGATCTACATCAACATACCCACACCGATATACGCCATAAAAATCCATCCGATCTAATTGTTCCTTCACTTTATCGTGAAGTTGTAACCCATCCCGACCGAATATGCCTTTTCCCCAATGTCTGACCCTAACTATTTGATCAGGGTCTACATGACCATCAAATAGTTGTTCGGATATGTGATTTCCTTGCTTGGTTAGAACACTGTTGTTCTCGGGTCCGTAATAATATTTCAATGTATCCAAGTCCATTCTACAAATAAGATAAATAACAAATAAATATTATATACATTACAAATTTAACATAAAACTTAAAAAAACAAACAAACAAACACTGTAAAAACACAAATTTCATTTTTTCCTAACAAAAAAAAAATGTTGGCCAACACTGTAAATTTTTGAAAAAAAAAATTATTATCGGAAAAAATGCTAAAAAAGAATTTCGAAATTGTTGGCTAAAAAAATCAATTCAAAAATTGTTGGCTAATGTAAAATTTTCGGAAAAAAAAAAAACCAAATTCTCGCCAACATTGTTGGCGAGAATTGCAAAAAAAAAAAAATTATATTTAAAAAATGTTTGGTAGAGTTGAATTTTTCGGAAAAAAAAAATATATTTTCAAATTCTCGCCAATAGTGTTGGCGAGAATAACGCGTGAATTTTTTTTTTATTTTTCGGCCAGTAGGGAAAATATTTTTTGGCTTTTGAAAATATTTTTCGGACAATAGGGAAAATATTTTGTTTGAAAATATTTTTTGGCTTTTGAAAATATTTTTTCGGACAGTAGGGAAAATATTTTTTTTGAAAATAATTTTATTTTAAAAAAAAATTTTATTTTTTGGCTTTTGAAAATTTTATTTGAAAAATATAGTTTTTGTTCCAAAAAATATTCCGGACTGTAGGGAAGAATAGAATTTCGAGGAAAATAAATTTTTTGAAAATTTTAGAAAAAAAAAAATAATTTGAATATTTTAGAAAAAAAAAAATTGGCTACGGAAATTTTTTTCCGAAAATAAAAGTAATTTTTCCATATTTTCGGAAAAAAGTTTAAATATTCCCATACACAAAAGAAAAAACACTTCTTTCTCACCCTAAACCTTCCAAATTTTTGCCAAAAATAAATTAAAAAATCAACACAATTATCATAACTAAACTACAAATATACCCAAAATCTACGTATATACACGTACTAACAAGAATTTCAATTTGGGACAAATTTTTTTCCATTCATTCCAAAACACAAAATCGACAAATATACACAAAATCTACAAATATACACATGTATTATATTTTTTCTTATACCAAAAAATCAAAATAACTAGTACAACAACAAAAATGAAAGCAAATTCATCCAATAATTTATAAACACAAGATAATAACACCATACATTATGTCAAATAATAATAATTTCAAACATATAATTATAATAAAATAACTACAAACATTTCAAACATACAATAAAATTATTTATCAAATAAAATTAAAATAAAATAAACAAATATAACATTACCTAAAATAAAGCACGTTTTAACTCCCGAATATCAATAGAGCCCTTCTTTTGAATTCCTTTGTTGAAACTTTGCCTTTTTTTTTGGTGAAAATTCGTTGAAAATAAGTTGGTGAAACTTTGCTTTTTTTTTTTTGCTGAAAATTCGTTGAAAACAAGTTGGTGAAATTTTGCTTATTCTTTGCTGAAAATTCGTTGAAAACAAGAAATTTGAAACTTTGCTTTCGGTTTGTGTTTGCAAAGTTTCCCAACTCCTCAATATATTGTAAAAATTGAACCAAAGAAAAAAAAAAAAAAAACAACCTGTTCATGCGTGACTGCATGCAGTGCGGACGTGACTGCAGCTGCAAAGGCTGCATGCAGTTTGACAAAGCAGTTGCAGCAACAGTCCGGAAATTTAAAAAAAAATTTTTTTTTACCATTTCTCGCCGTCATTGACGGCGAGATTGACCAGAAATTTAAAAAAAAATATTTATTCAATTTTCTCCGTCAAGGACGGCGAGAATTATTAAAAAATTCGTATTTTTGTTCGGTCCGAAAATTAATTACGGATCCATATTATTTATATTATTTTACTATATTTCGCCATTATTGATGGCAAAAATTTGGAAAACTCGCCACCAAATATGGCGAGTTATGCCAAAATTTTAAGTCAGATTTTTTTTGTGTCAAAATTTTAAACTAAACACCTTTTCCGGTTAATTTTGCAAAAAAGCCGTGAATTTTCTACAAGAGGCCAAATGTAGAAAACGTGTGGTCAGCGCACGAGTCCCCTTACATGGCCATTGCTTTAATCGAGTCTGACAAGGAAAAAATTATCAAAAAAAAAATCCCACGAGGAAACAAATAAAACAATATTTATATATCTACCATAAACCGACTTAAAGGAGTCCTTCTCACCCTACGATCAAATTAATCTCATCCGTCCACACGTCGTCGAGCTCCAATATATACCCTCGCCCGCTTCTTCATCGTCCCGTCCTTAAGTTGTGTGTTTCTCTTAACTCTCCGCGCTGTCTGTGTTTTGATCGGGTCCGTTCTTCGGATCTTTGTAGATTTTTTGTTTAGTTCATTTATTTGGTGAATCAGGATCCGTTGTTTTTCCGATTTCGAGTCCGTTATTAGCGAGTCTTTCTCTGATTCTGGACTGGCTCGCTCTTTCTCTGATTCTGGACTGGTTTAACTTGACAAGGATTGGTGTTTCAATCATGGATCAAGATTTGTTGCGTCGTCGTGCGGTTTGATTGTATCGTGCCTTTTCTTTTTCTGCCTTCGGTTCTTGGTGGATTTGGTTTTCTTTTTGGACGATGGTTTTATATCTAATTTGTGATCGAAGAAAGGGCCGAATCTAAATTTAATTCCTTAGCCTGCTAATTATCTGGTTCTGTTTCCCCTATTTGGTGGCGTCCTTATATCAGAATTTGCATACCCTGTTCTGTCACGAGCGACCGGAGATGTCAGATGATGGTGGTTTTACATCTACTGGAGATCTTCGGATTGTGGTTTCACACCTAAACATAAATTCAGTTTATTTCCTTGCTAGTTTTGGTCCTCCTCATTTTGGTTTGGTTTGCTTATACGGGAGTCTCGATTGTGTGTTCTCTCAGGAGTCTGATTTGTTTCGCCTAGGTTTTCAAGACGAAGACGATGGTTTTACACTGATGGGAGAAAGGGTTAAGATAATTTAATTTATTTCCCTTTTAGTTATTGTTGTCTCTCTCTTGGTTTACTAATATGAGAATCAATGATCTGTGCGCTCAGGAGTCTGGAATTTCTTCACATGTAGACCGAGGTTTTTGTGATGATGATAGTAGACCTAATAATTCGTAACGGCTAAACTGAATTTATGTTATTTCCCTTAAGATCTCCCTTCATGGTGGTTTTTGCTCACTTTTGTTTCCCTCTTTGGTGTTCACATGTGAGGTTTATGCTAATACGAGAATTTCACGCTTGTGCTGTCAGGGGTCTGGATTTCTTCTAGATCTGTGTGATGATGGTTTTACGCCTCATTTGTGATGGGAGAAAGACCTAAAACTAAATTCAACTTCTTGTGCTGATAGTTCTGTTCCCCCCTCTTTGGTATTCTGCATATGTGAGAATTTTTCATACTCTGCTCTGTAGGAACCTGGTTTTCTTCCGTTTGAAGATGGAGGAATAATGGTTTTGCCTAATTTGTGATGGTGATTGCATAAAGGGATAGACCTAAATTTAATTTATTTCTTTGCTAGTTTTTTGTTCCCCCTCTTTGCTCTTTTTGAGAATTTTCGTACTCTGTTTCTCAGGAGTATGGATTTCTTCCATTGAATTCTGGGACCTCAGCTAATTTTTGACGAGATATGGCTAAAAGTAAATTTGGCTTCTCTCCCTGATAATTTTTCTTTCCCGCTCTTTTGTGATCTGCTTACATGCGAATTTTTATGGTCTTGTATCCCAAGGGTGTGGATTTTGTCCTGTTCAAAAGGAGATTTTTGAGATGATGGTTTGCATCATTTGTGATGGGAGGAAGGGCTAAACTAAACTCAAAAAACTTTCTTTTCTAGTTTTTGTGCCCCCTTTTTGCTGCTTGTGCTTACCTGAGAATTTCCATACATTGTTCTCTCATGATTCTGGATTTCTCTTTGTAGACCAAGGTTTTTGGGATGGCGCCTAATTTGTGATTGGAGAACGTGCTAAACTAAATTTCTTCTCCTACTAGTTTTTGTTCCCCTTCTTTGGTGTTTTTGCTTATATGAGAATTTCACTTTTGTCCTCTCAGGGGTCTTGTATTTCTCAACAGAAGAAGACCCATTTCAATGATCGTTTTACACCTAATTTGTGATTTGAGAAAAGGCTAAGAGCTATATCTAATTTCTTCTTCAGCTAGTTTTGGTCCCCCTTTTCGGTATCCTGCTTTTGTGAAATTTTCCATACTCTGATCTGTAGGATTTGGTTTTCTTCCATTAAAAGATGGAGATTCTTGGGGGTCATGGTCACATGGTCACCCCTAATTAGCGATGGAAGAAGGGGACAGAGCTGAATTTACTATGCATCTATTCCTGTTCTTTGTTCTTTCTCTTTGGTGTTTTTGCTTATATGAGAATTCTCATATTCTGTTTTTTCAGGGGATGGTCTCTTCCATCTGATGAAGAATTTTGGGACCTCACCTAATTCCTGATGAGAAATGGCTAAAACTACTTTGCATTTCTTTTCCTGATAGTTTTTGTTCCTTCTTTGGTGGTTTGCTTATATGTGAATTTTTGTGCTCTTTTATATCAGGAGTGTGGATTGTCCCATGCAGACGGAGATTTTTGAGATGACAGTTTACATCTGATTAGTGATGGGAGAAAGAGCTAACCTGAACTTAATTACTTCCTTTTCTGGTTTCTGTTCCCCCTTTTCGCTGCTTTTTTCTTACTTGAGAATTTTCATACTTGTGTTCTCTCAGGAGTGTCAATTTCTTTCATCTATAGGCCGAGGCTTTTGGGGCGATGCTTAATTGTGATGGGAGAAAGGGCCGAGCTAAATTAATTTCTTTCCCTGCTAGTTTTGGTTCCCCAACATGGTAGTTTTTTCTTATATGGGAATTCTACTTTTGTCCTGTCAGGGGTCTTGGATTTGGACTTGGATTTCTCAACAGATGGCGACTTATCGGGATGATTGTTTACACCTAATTTGTGATTCGAGAAAAGGCTAAAGCTAAATTTAATTTCTTCCGCTGCTAGTTTTGTTCCCCCTCTTTGGTATTCTGCATATGAGAGAATTTCCGTACTTTGTTCTGTAGGATGTGGTTTCCCATCCATTATCTGATGGAGATTCTTGGGGTAATGGTAACGCCTAATTAGCAATGGAATAAGGGGACAGAACTTGGGACCTCACCTAATTCCTGATGAGAAATGGCTAAAACTAAACTAAAATTCTTTTCCTTATGGTTTTTGTTCCTTCTTTGGTGGTTTGCTTATATGCCAACTTTTGTGCTCTTTTATATCAGGAGTGTGGATTATGCCAAATGCAGACGGAGATTTTGAGATGACAGTTGACATCTGATTAGTGATGGGAGAAAGAGCCAAACTGAACTTAATTACTTTCTTTTTTGGTTTCTATCCCCCCTTTTTGGTGGTTTTTGCTTACTTGAGAATTTCGTACTATGTTCTCTCAGGAGCGTTGATTTCTTTCATTTGTAGACCAAGGTTTTTGGGACGTGGCCTACTTTGTGACTGGAGAAAGGGAACTAAATTAAATTCTCTCCTTGCTAGTTTTTGTTCCCCTAACTTGGTGGTTTTTGCTTATGAGAATTTCACTTTCGTCCTCGCAGGGGTATTGGCTTTCTCTACAGATGGAGACTTAGTGGGATTGGTTGTTTTACACCTAATTTATGATTTGTGGAAAGGCTAAAGCGAAACTTAATTTCTGCTAGTTTTGTTCCACCTCTTTGGTATTCTACTTAATACTTATGTGAGAATTTCCTCACTCTGTTCTGTAGGCGCGTCGTTTTCTACCCTTTGCAGATTGAGATTCTTGGGGATCATGGTCACAACTAATTTGTGATGGAATAATGGGACAGGACTAAGTTTAATTTATTTCTGTGCTAGTTCTTGTTTGCCCTCTTTGGTGAATTTTGCTTATATAAGAATCGTATTCTGTTTTCTCAGGAGATGGATCTCTTCCATCTGCAGATGGAGGATGTTGGGGTCTCACCTAATTTCTGATCCGAAATATCTAAAACTAAACTACATTCCATTCCTTCCTTCTTTGGTGGTTTGCTTATGTGCAATTCTTGTGCTTTTTCCTGTCAGGAGGCAAACAGACTTTTTGAGATATGATGGTTTACATCCTGACTCGTGATTCGAGAAAGAGCTAAACTAGATTTCTTTCTTTTTTCTGGTTTCTGTTCCACCTGTTTGGTTGTTTTTGCTTACTTGAGAATTTTTATACTGTGTTCTCTCAGGTGTCTGGACTTCTCTCCAATCTGTAATCTGAGGTTTGCGGGATGATGGTTCACACTTGATTGGTTCTGGGAGAAAGGGTTAAAACTAAACTAAATTTAATTTCTTCCCCTGCCAGTTCTCGTTTGCCTGATTTTGTGGTTCTTGCTTTTTTGAGAATCACTTTTGTCTGATCAAGGGTGGATTTCTTTCATCTTTAAGTCGGATGACTCTTTTACACCTAATTTGTGATGGAAGAAAAGGCTAAAACTAAATTTAATTTCTTCCGGTGCTTGTTTTGTTCTCCTCATTGGTATTCTGCTTGTGCGAGAATTCCCATACTCTGTTCTGTAGGAGCGTGGTGTTCTTCCATTTGCAGATGGATATCTTTTGGATGATGGTCACACCTAATTTCTGATGGAACAAAGGAATTGAAACAAATTACATTTATTTCTGTGCTAGTTTTCGTTTCCTCTGGTGTTTTTTTGGGCTCTATTTTCTCGGAAGTATGGCATCTACAGATGGATATTTAAGGGGTTTTCACCTATTCTCCCATAAGAATTGGCTAAAACTAATCTTGGTTTCTTTCTGGATAGTTTTTGTTCCATCTATGGTGATAAAGTTTATATGCAAATTTTTGTGCTCTCTTGTTTCAGGAGTTTGGATTTCTTCCAGTGCAAAGTGATGGGAGAATAAACTAAGTTTTTGCTCGTTTCTAGACTCCAACTAAGTTTGTTTCTGTCAGTTTTCGTTTCCCCTTTTGTGGCTGCTCTTTTTTGGAATTTTCATATTGTGATCTCAGGAGTCTGGATCTTTTTCATCTGCAGACCGTCTCCTCCTGGGGTGGTTTTTCACCTAATTTTTCATAGAATAAAGGGCGTGAATAAATTTAATTTCTTTCATTGCTAGTCTTTTGTTTTGTTAGGTGTTTTGCTCATGTGAATTAAATGCATCTGTCAGGATTGTGACTTTCTTCCATCCGCTGACCGTGATATTTGAAGCAATGTGCACCTAATTTGTGCTGGAATCAAGGGTTGAACTGAACTTAGTTTCTTGCCTACTATTTTTGTTGTTTCCTGTTCTTGGTGTTTTCTTTGTGAGGATCTTCATGTTTTGTTCTGGTAGGACAATGGATTTCTTCAATGTGCAAATGGAGAAAATCTGGGGACCATGGTTTCGCACCTGACCTTGAGATGGAAGAGGGGGCTGACATTCCATTCATGTTCTTTCCTGCCTGTTTATTTTTCTCTCTCTGGAGGTTTGCTTATGTGAGAATTTCTATATTCTTCTCTCAGGACTTTTGGGACAATGGTTTAAGAAAGGGCTGGAAAACTGATTTAATTTCTTTTGTTGCTAGTTTTTGTTTCCCTTACCGGTGTTTGCTTATTTGAGTAATTTCATACTCTGTGCGGTCTGGAGCATGGGTGTCGTGCATGCAGTTGGGAGACCTTCGGGACAATGGCTTTATACCTAACCCACAACTTAATAGAGGGCTTAAACTAAACTTGATATCTCTTGTTTCTTCCTTGCTAACTCTGGTTTCGTCTCGAGTATTTTGCTTATATGAGAGTTTTTGTACCATGTTCTCTCAGAAGACTGGTTAAGTGGAGTGTAGGTGTGGTTTCTTTTCTCCATTTGAAGTAGTTTTTGCTGAGAATATGAAGAACCAATAATTTTGTTGATTTGAAGGCTCAAGTCACTGTGACCAGGTTTTATACTTTTGAGATGCATTTATCCCAAGCCTTTGGTGATGGTGTGCTTCTTTAAATCTTTTGTTTTATCTTTTGTTGGACGTTAGGGATATTCAAGCTACTTTTACCACTTTGAGGTATTCACTCTCCTCTGTTGGACCTAAGGAACAGTCAGCGATTTTTCATGATAACTGTGTTATGTGCTTACTCAGCCTTGCATGGATTTCAGAAGGTAGTGGCGAAGTTGTTATGCACCCCATGTTGCGATTCTGTCGATTCATATTTGGATCAGTTTGTGGCTGGGTTTTATGACGTATTTCATTACTACCTTCAAAGTCTACTGTGAATTCCTTGTGTTTTTACGCATCTTCAGATCCCTATTCTGCATTCTGGCGTCTGCAGTAAACCGTGCAGCAAGAACGATTGTGGTTCAGTAGGCACTGGGTACCCACCTATTTTCTGGTTCTGAGGTGTTATGCTAGTTCAACCTCTGGATCTCCGTTGGCATGCAGATACTCCTCCTGTGTTCTGGCATTCCATGTTATCTCAGTCTGTCTTGCTCACATTCCTTGCAACGTGGTGGTTCTTAGCGTTTTGTTGGCTTTTATCTGTGCGTTATGCCTATGACATATGGTTCTATCAAACCGGAATGCTCCTAGCAGTGTTTTGGTTTTAATTTTCACCTGTCTGGTGTCTCGTTTCGGTCGATTCATCTCTTCCTTCCAATCTTGTTTTTGTGCCTCCTTTATCTGAAATTGGACGAATAAGACCTGCTGTTTCATTTGTTTTCTTGATTGGTGCATTCTGGTCTACTGCCCTGGTTCTTGAGGAGGTATCTGCCTTACTTTGTGGGGGATGCCCTAAGAATTCATAGTCTTCACTTGTCTGGACTGATCTGTAGTTTTTTAAATTTGGGATAGCGTTTTATATTTGTGCTTGTCATTTGGGGTGGTGTTTTATAATTTGTGCTCATCTTTGACAAGCTGCCTATTATCTGTCTGCAGGGTCTGTCTATGTTGGTGTATTCCTGTTCTATTGTTCTCCAGATACACCAGAGATATAGCTTTAAAGGCAAAACATGGTACTGCTATCCTCTGAGTTGTCTTGGCAGTTGCTCGATCGCCCCTGTGATAACCGTGTTGGGCTTTTGTTATTTGTTGTCCGTGTTTTCCTTACTGCAATTTGCCGTCCCATTCACATTTTAAATCCTAGTGTTTCCCCTCTTTGGCACCCAGTATGTTCTTCACCTTGTCTTTTCATGTTCATCTTCATACTTGCCTAATTGGTGGTGTTCTACTACAGCGTATCATTTCTATATTTGCGCCTTTGTGAAATTCAGATGCTACATTGATATGCTGTTTTAGTCCATTTCTGGTCATATAATTTAAGCATGTTCGCATTTTGCACAGCAGCTGAAATGGAAGAAGTCTTTGAGGATTTGCTGTTGACTGGACGTCTCTTTATGGTGCTTTGGAAAGTTTTGTACCTACGACATGGGATTATCATGTCCCACGCATACATTAGCTTGCCTCATGTGCACTATGCCCGTGCGATGTGGAAGGAACTCTGTTATGCCAAGCTAATGAACTTGGCAGTGAGTTTGGGTATGTGTTAAGTGTGTGTTGACCAAATCAGGAACACTTGGGACCTTTTTCTTTTTTTGGCTTTGTGAGTTCGTTTGGAGATATTTGATGCAGGCACTTGTTTCTGAATGTGCGCCAGTGGTTTGGTTCATACACAGGTAACATCCTGTCTTCTTGTTATGTCATGGTAAGTGCTGTTGCAGGTCAGTTTTTTTTCCTGATCTGAGTTAGTTCACAAACACAACTATTCCGGCAAGTCTCAAGAAAGTGGCCTGGGATCCCAAAAAGAAGTGATATTATTCATAATCAACTAACCAAGGAAGTGTGCGGGTTCTCAAAAAGAGGTGATATGGAGTTTTAGCTTTATGTAGTATAGTTTAACAATGATGAACTTTATACAAGGAGATGGCCAACTTTATGAGACTGAGTCTTAACCTTGGGTATCACTTCGGCTAGTTGCAGTTGGTTTCATCCTTCCTTATTCTGTGGAGTCCTTGATTATTTTTGGAATTCCAAGACTATGATCTAGTCATCGATTACTTTTGGATTCCAAGATTATTATTGTTATTTTTGTGTTTGCGGGTGATCCGGCATTATCTTTTCCTCGGTAATCATGTGTTGCGGGTGTGATGGCCTAAGTGTGTTAGCAAGTGCAAGGAAAGAAGGCATAAATCATGATAAGTCCCTTTTTATTGTAGAAGCATGGTGCAACTACTGCCAACAAGAATGCTGCATCCACTCCTCACTAAAATGAATGCTGTATCAACTCCATCCTATAATTAAATCAATTTCTCTGCTACTTGATCCATTATAATGTTGGTGGGCACTTAAGAGGTGGAGGCAGGACAGTAAACATTCAAATTAGTACCCCTCTACCACTCCGGCGAAACTGCTGTTCAAAGACATTGGCGATGTGTTCCAATTCCTTTTGAAGTAGCAATATAGACTTTGCAATGCCGATATCATTGTGTTGCATGTTTGCTTATGGCATCCGCAACTGGATACTGGAAGATGTTCACACTGTAATTACTTGCATTTTAATTGATGCCGAATTTATTGTATGTGTGACAGCCTCTGGTGGTGTTGGGTTGCTTTTACTGTTCTGTTACAATCTGTTCTTATTCTCTCTGATGGTAGAGAACTGGTTCTCAATGTCATTGTTTGTGGGCTTAACCAGAGGGAGTTAAGATTTAGGAACTGATGGTAAGAAGGAAAAAAAGAAAAAAGGGTTGTTGGTCTTCTGATTGAGCCTTTGCATGACTGGATTTCAGTTATCGAGATATGTTCAGATTTGCTGGCTCATCAGAGGAATCAAAGTCAAGGCTGACCAACTGATGGTCAAAAGAGAGGTTTTCTGTTAGCACTAATACTGGTTTTCCCTTTTTGAGCTCAAATCCTGGTTGAATAGTGGTATATATTAATAGTAGCTAGTCTTCTGTGGGTAGGCTTGTATGTTCGTGTGGCATTTGTTGCCTTTTAGGTTAGGCATTGAGTTAGCGAATCATTGAGACCGAATGGTTTGACTGGGTGGCGTGGAGAGTCTGGTTGGCTTGTAATATTGGCTACTATTGTCGCATTTGACCTTCATCTATGAGATGATGTCAATTTTGAGTGTGGTGGTCCTGTAATTTCATGAATCATTATTTAATTTGACTGTCTTTGACAATCTAGTGCATGTAATACTCTGAAATCTGCATTTTGCATACTAGAGACTGTTTTGCATGATTTTCAGGGTTGCCATCTGTTTTGCGTGATTGTCAGTATTATCACCGGTATTATCTTCGTTCGCATTTTTATGTTCTTTGGTTTGGTACTGAGTACCAAGAAATTATCTTATTTTAGTAGAGATCTGATCGTATGCCCAATTTTGCAGAACGTATCCATGACTCATTTTTGGAGTGGAACTCTGTTGTGACAGAATTTAAATGAAATACTAACAATATGAATGAAAGAGTGACCCGTGTATTGTAGGTTTAACACATTTGACATATTTGCTTTCCTTTTTGTCTTCCCAATACGTCAGTGATTTCCCGTAGCTTCTTGTATGATCGATGTGATTGCCTGAGAGGGTTTCTGTGATCCTGATAGTCAATTGTTGCACATAGGTTGAGGCTCCAGGAAAGGCTGTAACTTAAAGTGAAACATTTTAACTTTGTCGTGTTATCAGCGAAGAAGGGGTTATTGACGCCGTATAAAAATTGACCCTGTTAGGAGTAGCTTAAAATTGACCCTGTTAGGAGCAGATTTAACTTTAAGCTGGCATTAAACTTTGGTGAAAACTTGGAACTTTAAGTGAATGTTGTCTTGTCTTTTTTATTGTTGCATATCGAAATTGGTGTAGTCATTTTGGTGGGCCTGAGTCTCTGCTTATGAAGTGTTACGGTTGCCATTATGCTTTGTTATGTGTGTGGACTAGTTTTGTGTCATTTGATAAAGTCACATGCTTGTTTTGCCCGAGTAAATCACTTCAATTTGGATCATATAGCTGTGGTTCATGTAGATGCATGCTTGGCTTCACATAGATATAGGATTTTACTTTTCAGGTTTTAGATGTATAGCTTGGTTTATGTGGATTTGCTCGTCATCAGTTGTGTAGGTTTGCTTGTGTAACTCTGCCTGTGCTGCAAGTTTGCCTAGCGCAGCCGGTCCCAAGCCCGGGAAAAGGAGGAGGGGCAAGGGATGTTTTTCAACTTTACTTTTGCTTGCTAGCATAGTTATCTCCATACAGCTGATCTTTCTTATCTTCTGGAGAACAAAACTGATTTTCTGATGCTCGTGAAGTTATTGTCGTCCTCCAGATTTCACATATACAAATCGAAGATCTAAAAAAATTTAATATATTCGTGGGTAAGCAGGGAGGACCGGGGGGTCCACATGTGATTCATTTGCAAAAGCAGTGCCCTTTTGGTGGGATGCTCGCAACGGATCTGTAAGCTAGTAGGAGTATTAGTTATGATGATACGCCCAATCGATGCTAGATTATGTTTATAAGATTGCAGGTGTAGCACTTACGGTGAGAGGGTTGTCATCGGATGACTGGACCACAAGACCAGTAAGTTACCATTTTTAATTTGTCGTTAAACAGTGTGGTTTTTCTTGCAGTCTTGTCTTTGCCTTATTATTATTATTATTATTATTATTGTTATTATTTTTTAACTTGGGAAGTGTTATTCGTATCTTCCTGTGGATCTATTTCTTCAGTCACGGTGATGGTAGTTGCCATCGTGCTCAAGAAGCAAGATGCCAGGAGTGATTGGTGGGGCAGAGGCTGCTGCTGCTTCCTTCTCAGCCTGTCCCGTCCTTGCTGCGTTGGAGGTAGGAAACATGGACTGCTATCCATTAGATGAAGAGCATGTTGGAGATATCGAGTGCACTGGACAAGAACGGGAACTGGTGTAGTTATTTGCAATATTTTCTAAATCAACTGAAGTCTTCTTACACTAATAACTGGACATTGTTGACATTTTTTGGTGTACGATATCTGACGATTTTATTAGTGAATAATGTTACGTTCTAAATCAGTGAACTCTGTGATACATTGGGAAGATCCAAATAATGACAGCCTGACAAATCAGGGAAAAGTTTATTTGCGTAGAAAACCTATAATTGTATTTTAGAACCATAATTTAATGATACTTTCCAGTAAATGATGAAAAATGTCAACTCTGTTCTGTCCTCTTCACTTGAATGATACTTTCCAGACCAATCATGGCATGGTTGATTAGTTGCACGAATTTTGGCCCTGAAATCACATGTTCATAGTTGAAAGGACTGATGGTCGACAGTTTGCCGGTGCTTCAATAGCCGGCAAAAGTTTCTATTTGGTAATTAAGGTGCCAAATGGATATAGTTTCTTCAGATTAATGTCACTCTCTCGGTTCAGAATGATACCTGTAATGGTTGGTTAAATTTTTTTTTTTTTATAAATTTTGGAGTTGCTTTAATTTGTAGCTCTGCACACAAAAATAAGGTTGTTTGATGCGAAGTGATTATAGGCAGGGATAGTGGAACTAGAAGAACTATGTATAATGGTTTTGCAAAATTCTTTGTTAAATTTTAAAAACTTTTTAACTGGTAGGCCTGTTAACAACAACAACAAACACCCATGCATAACATGACCTAAACTTTGAATTAAACTCCAAACTACTGTATTAGCAATTAGGAAATTGTGGAATTTCACACCTATTTTCTCCCCAAATGTCTGGCACATTTGTACAGCGCATTAAAATATCTGTCCCTTATCTACGAATGTTTCCAACTATCACTACAAAGGTATTTTAAACTAAAAGTCGAATGCAACAGGAATGAAGTTCAAGTTCAAATCAAACTAAAAATAAAATGCCACTTTTCAATTTGTTATATTTTGTTATTTCTTTCTGATGAAAACGTCTCCAGAGTCAACTTTTGGATTTTGTGTTACTCAACTAGAGTGTAATTTCGTGAGGGGGAGGCGGCGACAAGTGCATAAGACCTACACAATCAGTAAGAATACATCTACACAGTTAGACCTACACACTTTATTTTTGTTGATGAATTTAGTTAACAATGAGCCATGAAAGGATAAACAAAACACGGCACCACAAAAACCAAAAAGAACTTATGGGTTTGTCAGATAGCTGCAAGACCATCCCAGTCAGCCTAAGCTAGCCGAGAACGATCCTCTATTGCACCAATGGCACAGATGCTGAGCCATGGGACCACTAATCACGCTCTAGTCGAGCAGCCATTTTTCATCCACCAAACTAAGTTTCCTGTCTCCTTAGAACTCAAGGACACAAATGTACGAACCTATAAAATAGATCCTGTTCAAGTAAGGTCATGCCATTTTTTGTTGCTAAGGTGTGTATAAACAGCCTATTGCTTTTGTATGCTCTCGATGTGGGAAGAGCTCCTAGGCAATTACACATTTTAGGTATTTTTTTCTTGCTTTTTTTATTTGCTAACACACTCAGGGCAATTACAATACCTAAACCCGAGATCCATCTTTTGATATTTGCGGACAAATACACTTTATTTGATGTGGCGTCTTTGGTGGAGGGCTGCAGAAAAGGAGCGAAAATGCGTGAGAGAAAAAGGAGAGTTTGTGAATGACAAGTTCCCAAATTTCCAAGTTCCAACAAAGTTTATTTTATTGAATTAGGGTAGGAAATTGGGCCTTATTACATTGCCCTGAATTACCAGCATATGAATGCAGAAGACACACTATTATTATATAATACACTGAAAATTATTAAAGCCCCCTTTTAAAAATTTCCTCAATCCATGAATCAAATTTTCAATTTTATAAACCAACTTCATATATTTTTCATCCTAAAAAATTCATAAATAAAATTTTCATTCTTAAAAACCCAATCATTAACTTGAATTAAACTCCGAACTACGGTATTAGCCATTAGGAAATTGTGGAATTTCACACCTATTTTCTCCCCAAATGTCTAGCACATTTTGTACAGCGCATTAAAATATCTGTCCCTTATCTACGAATGTTTCCAACTATCACTACAAAGGTATTTTAAACTAAAAGTCGAATGCAACAGGAATGAAGTTCAAGTTCAAATAAAAGTAAAAATAAAATGCCACTTTTTAATTTGTTACATCTTTCTGATGAAAACATCTCCAGAGTCAGCTTTTGGATTTTGCATTACTCAACTTGGGAAAGGACGCTAATCTATGGGCAACCCGTTTGCCCAGTGTCGGACCACATTCTCTTCGTGCACCACAACTCTTCCTGTTCAAAGTGGTAATTATTCACTCAGGCTGTAACCTCGACAAAATAAAATGTGGGACTCAATGCTGAATATAGAATTTATTTCTAGGCCACCACATCCATCAACAATATATCCATAGGTTCATCAGTCAGATCCTCGTATGTAATTTTTACTAGAATTCATAAAAATCCACTTTACCCCCCACCAAAACAAGAAAATGGCAGAAACAGTAGCTGAAAAATCAACTTCAAGAACTCATATTTCGTACTTCATTGCTCCCCCGTTGATGGAAAGAGTTGTCTACCAAAAAGGTTGGTGAATTTGGTGATCAAGGGACAAAAAGACAGAATATCAAAATCCAAAAGAATGAAGAGTCTGTCAGACAACTGCAAGACCATCCTGAACAGCCACAGCTAGCCGAGAACGATCCTCTACCGCACCAGTGGCCCAGGTGCTGAGCCATGGAGCTGTTAATCACGCTCTGGTCGAGCAGCCATTTTACTCATCCACCAGACTTGGTTTCCTGTCTCTTTAGAACTCAAGAACACAGAAGTACTAGCCTATAGAACAGATCCTGTTCAAGTAAGGTCGTGCTAGTATTAGTCGCCAAGGTGTATATAAACAGCCTCTTTCTTTTAAAACATTTCCGATGTGGGAGATGGAGCTCCTACACATGTCTCTGCATGCTCATCTTTTCTTCAATTTTGGTTTTCGCTTTTTGGATTTGATTTTGTGGGTTTTTGGGATTTATTTGTACGGTTGTATGTGTGTTTTCCTTTTCTTTTCTTGCTTTTTGGTTGATTAAAATTTTTTTTTTGACGGAAATGGGTTGATTTAATTTAGTTTTTATGAAGTAATTGAAATTAGATTTGTTGGGTTTAGATGTTTTGATTGTTTTATTGATTTTGTTTTTAAAACTTTGCTTGTTGGTTTTCTTGAATTGAAATCAGGTGTGGTTGTTTCGAGAAGGGCTTTTGATCTAAAAAGCCAATTAAGTTGCAATCTGAAAAAATATGCATGATTTAGGTGGCAATCGATAACACTTAACTAATTACGCTACATAACTATTGTTGGGGTTGTAGCCTAGTGGTGGGGGTTTAAAACTCCACTATTTAGATTTGAGGTTTTGATTTCAAATCCTCTTATTTTCTCTCTTTCTCCTTTGGATGAGTGTATGTGTATATGTGTGGCATTCGGTTGACACCTATAAAGTTTATCAAGTTGATTGTATAAAAAAAAAAATTCACTACGTACTCAATCTTTATATTTAATATACAGTTGTAAGATTTATCTCTCCAAATTGATACCCTACTTATGTTTCCAAACACAAATGTAATTTTTGCTTTCAAATTATGATCTGCTTCATGTAATCTTTTTGTTTGTCGAATCTCTTTAATGTGGTCCTTTTGTCTCTAAATAAATCTAGTTTAACAATATTGGTAAGCCACATTTGCATGAAATTTATTCCCCATAAAATATTATAAAGAGTTGTTGCAAATGCGATGATTTCATCGATAATGAACAAATACTTCTAAACTTAGAGTCGTGTAGTATCGAATATTGTGTCAGACACAACGCTCTTCCGACATGTGTACGACGCTCCACGTGGTATGTTCATAAATTATAAAAATTCGACACTTTTAATGACATGTCGGACACACTATCAATAACGTACTTAGGGGTGGGCATCGGGACGAGCATTCGGGATTCAAAATTTTCGGAACGGGTACCCGAAATTTCGTGGAGCAAAATTCGATCCCCGACCCCATCCCGAAAATTTCGGGTACCTGAAATTATTAAAAAAAAAATGGAAAATTTTTCTGGATTGTAGCTGCTCACTGGATAGCAGTTGTTCACTGGACAACAGCTACTCATTGGAAATTTTTTTTGAAAAAATCCCAATTTACAAATGCTAACTAATACATTAAATTGAACATAATTTAAAAATTCACAAGTTGCAATAGTCTCCAATAATCTAAATTAAAAGTTTACAATCAAGTTTATCCAACACAAATTCAAAATTCACAAATTACAACTAAATTTGTCCATCAAATTCGCAATTTACAAAACATATATATACAAACAACGAGCAATCACTTCCAATCATCTTCAAATATCCACAAGTCGTATCGATCCCCATCTTCATTAGCTCTACAAAAAAGAAATAAAAAACATACCATCTTCATTAATCAATATCATAATTCATGATCAAATTAACAAATATACAAAAAGAATAACAATAGTAAAACTATATAAAAATTCAATTACCCTTTTCCATTTCTTCAACTTCAGTCGAGTCCTCTTCAACATTTATTGGTGTTGAATTCAAACGAAGCCAATCTTGTGCACAAATAAAGGCTTGAACAATTCTCATAGATAAATAACTCCTAAAGGCATCAAGAATGCGTCCACCGGTGCCAAAAGCAGACTTTGAAGCAACTGTGGAGACAGGAACGACCAATATGTCGCGAGCAAGCCGAGATAAAATAGGAAATCTTGGAGCATTAACCTTCCACCACTTCAAAATATCAACGTCCTCATCATCATCCTCGATCTCCTCATTCAAATATTTGTCCAACTCCGACTTCACATGATCACTTTTTGCCCCCTTTCTTTTTCTTCTTGAATTAATCTTTCAAATAAGCTTTAGAATTAAATGAAGGGGTTGCGCATGCCGTTGAAGTCGATGAGGCGATTGGACTCGGCGGACCTCCATATTTGATTTTATACTCACTAAAGAGTTCTTGCATGCCATACTTGATAGTTTCTTGCATGATTATACTATTTGCTTTCCCCTCATCGGTGCCGTACATTTCATCAAACGAAAATTGAAGGAACTCCATTTTATGTCGTGGGTCAAGAATAACAGCATAATATAATATCCCGTTCATTTTTTCAATTGCTCCCCAATATTTATCAAATTTATCTTTCATTCTCTTCGACATCTTCTTCAATTCCGTGATATTACTTTTGGACCATTCCCTCAAAAGCATATCAACGGCACTTATCTCATGAAAACCTAAGTTTGTTGTGACATACAATGAACCAAAAATTGACAAAATTAGGGTAAAGAAATGTGCCAAAAATTTGCACAACAGTTCAGCCCTATCCGAATCATCCTTACTAGGAACGCCATCAAAAGGCGCCTTTGATAGGTCCTGTGCATAGGCAAGATCAACATCCCCATAAGCAACAAATGCCCTTTGAAGGCATATCGCACTCTCCAACATCAAATAGGTGGAATTCCACCTAATAGGCACATCGAGGCATAACTTCTTTGTTTCTAACTTTTCGAGCTCAACACATTCTTGAAACCTTTTGTACCTAAGCCGCGGAGTTTCTAATATACCTAATAGCACATCTAATGCGAGAAATAGCCTCATGTTCCTCTTTGTTCTTTAACCCATCTTGAACAACAAGATTTATAATATGTGCAATACACCTCATATGAACATACTTCCCACCCAAAAGATTAGTACCTTAATTATCAAATTTATTCTTTAAGTACGCAATTGCACCGTCATTTTATGAAGCATTATCAACTGTGACAACAAACACATTATCAATCCCCCAATCAAGCAAACACTTCTCTACTCCTTTACCCGCCTCCTTACTTTTATGTCCAAAAATTGGACAAAATTTCAAAATTCTTTTTTGAAGTGTCCAATCGTCATCAATAAAATGCACCGTTAAGCACATATAATTGACCCTTTGAATTAATGTCCATGGGTCCATCGTGATGCAAACCTTTTGTGAGTGATTTTTAATAAATGATTTCAATTTCATTCTTTCACTCACATACATATTAAAAATGTCCTTAGTCACAGTTCTCCGAGACGGAATCACATACATAGGACATGCAACGCACATAAAAAGCTTAAATCCCGAATTTTAAATCGTTTTGAAAGCAAGTTCATCAATTATCAACCATTTACACAAAGCTTCTCGTATCTTTTCTTGATCAAATCTCCAATAAGATATATTTCCTTCCTTATCTCCCCCCCCCACCCCTTTCGTGGGTTGAAGAGAAATTCAGACTGGATTAGTTGCAATCTCATGGGGCTTTTTTCACATGACTCAAAGTGATTTTTAATACCCTTTGTCCCATGTTGCTTTGGATCGGCTTTAATGATTGCACCACAATATATGTATTTTTTCTTTTGAAATTTGTCTTTCGGACACATAAACTTTTCAAAATGCTTCCAAAATGGCGATCTAGATGCAGTTTCTTTTCTACTTCATTTTTTTTATTTATCAACTTCAATAACTTCATCGTCATCATTTTCATAATCCATATCTACCTCACAATTGTCGTCAATATCATTATCATCCCGTAAATTAGACACTGTGAAAAATGCAAAAAAAGAAAAACCACATCAATTTCAACATCAAGCCCTAGCCTTCAATTCATTATTATAAATCAAACCCTATCATCCACAATTCATAATTTTAAATCAAACCCTATACTTCACAATTCACAACTTCACAACATCAATTCACAATTTTAAATCAAACCATAGCCTTTCACAATTCACATTTCATAATTTCACAACATATCACAATTAACAATTCAATTCACAAGTCACAACATATCAACTTATCAAGCCCTAAATTTCACAACATCAACTCAAATTTCACAATATCAAGCCCTAAATTTCGCAATTTCACAATTTTAAACTTCAAATTAACACTTATTTGCTAGTTAGTAGTTGGCTAGTTGCTACCCGCCTACTTGCTGCCAGGCCCGCTGATGCTTGTCCCTATTCTGCTGCTCTACTTGCTATTGTGTTGCTCATCCCCGTTCTGCTGCTCTGCTTGCTGCTGCTGCCTACTGCCCACTGCTGTTCGCCGGCGCCACTGTTGTCTGCTCTTTCTTCGCCGACACGGTTCGTTGGTAGGAGATGTGAGAGGTGGACAAAAGTCACAAAACGATGGGATGAGAGTCTTGAGACTTGAGAGTTGAGAGTGAACAGAGAGAGAAAGAGGCGTGAGGCGAGGCGAGTGAGAATTTCTGAGTTCTAACTTATGAGTTTAAGTTTTAAGTTAAGTTTTGTTTTTTCTTTTTTTTTAATTAACACAGTCGGGTACCCAATCGGGATTTCGGGTGCAAAACCTGACCCCGAATCCCGTCCCAAAAAATTATTTCGGGCTCGGGTACCCATCCAATGATAAAAAGATATATAAGAATACAAATTTTGTAAAACTATTCCAAAAAAGATTATTCCATCCAAAAATATATTTTTTTATTATATGTTTTATTAAAACTGAAAGTTTCTTTTACTTTTAAAATAGATAATTCATAAATCATGAAAAAAAAATGTAATACACTCGTCGATAGGGGGTCAAAGCTCAACCCAACCTAATGATCCGGACACGACCCACCCGAAAAAAATCAAGTTTGGTTTTGGAAATTTTAGGTCTGGATCAAATAAGGTCGGAGCCAAAATTAATTCGAAAAAATAAGTTCTGATTTGGATGGGGTTCGGGTCAGCCTGAAAATTCCGAAAATACAAATCAGATGACCCAAAGCCCGACCCGACCCAATCCAACCTAACCTGGCCTAACCCAAGTTAAAATAGTAATTTTTTTTTATATTTTCTATTCTTTGTGTAATGTCTATTCTTCACCCCAGATTATTTTTTATTCTTTGACCTTCAATACTAACTTTTTTTATTCTTGACTTAATAATTTTTTTTTCCTTTAGCACTAACGACTCTTTTTTTTAAAAATTATTATTGCATTGAAAAATAAATATAACGCATTTCAATTTTTAGCAAATTAAATAATTGGATTAAACTTCAAAAAATATTTAGTAGAATTAAGAAAGACTTTAAATAGTTTCCAAAAAAAAAAAAGAATGAGTCTTTTTAAATATTTATATACCAAAAACAATTTAACCATGGGTTTGTACTTTGTCTATACTTAAAAATGGTGAGAAACTAAAAAAATATAGTTTGTTATCATATTTAAGAGTTTGTATTTTGTTTTCTTTTCATACCTAAAATTTTAATATTTGGCCTCACAATTTAACATTTTCAACACAACTAAAGACATATATATCTCTTGAACCATTTTTATAAAGAAATGAAAAAAATTGACATATATTGTCCAAGAGAATGATAATGGTAAAACAATTTAAGTTATGGTTTTTATATGAGGAATGCCAAAAACAACTCCATCCTTTAAAATTTAAATATAAATTTTATAATTTATAATGATTGATAATTATTTATTCTTAATTAGTCAAAACAAATTCTATATTTTACGATTTAACAAATTATCTGGTGAAAAAATATAAGTAATATTGAAGGAAAAAAGTAAATTACTAATTACTTAAACAATAAAAAAAATTAATATAAAATAGAAGAAATAATATAAATATTGTTAACATTAAGATTAATATTTTTATAGTTTATAAAGTTTAGTTATTCCTTCTTATTAATTATTTAAAATATATTGTGGTTATTAATTAGGATTTATCAATTACAAATTTCAACTTAATTTTATAGTTATATAATATGATTTGGAATTTCATGATGGCATTTGTACTAATATGGTCTTACTTTAAAATATTAAATTAATATACTCTTATGTATTTCTTTTCGTAGTTTTTATAATTTTTTTGTTGTGAAAAAAAATCTAAATTTTGTAAATAAATAAAGTAAAATAAAATCTTGGGTTGGGTTGGGTTGGATCGAGTTGCTGGGTGACCTGACAACTAGTCAGGTTTACTCAAACCCAATCAAGTCAGGCTCGGATTTGCCATTTTTGGTTGAGCATCAGGTTGGGTTGGGTTTAGGTCGAGACATTTTATGTTACACATATACCTCAACCTAATCCGAACCCACCTAAATCGACACCCCCACTTGTCGATATAAACTTCTTCCTCTTCATGCTTGTATTAATATATATATATATATCGTATATTAAATATAAATATATGTATAAATATGTAAGTATATAAATATTATGTCATACTATCATTAAAATAATAATAAAAAATTATATTGATATTACTGTATCGGAGAAATGTCGTATCATGTATTTTTAAAATTTCGTGTCGCCGTATCCGTATTATGTCATATATGTATCGTCGTATCCGTATCCGTAAAACATAGGATTTGACACAGTTGTGGATACATGTTATTTTTTCTTCTTCTTTTTTTTAAACTTTATAATTGTAAGTAGTTCCTTAATTAATTCTGCCAAGTCTAATTAATAAATAAATCTTTAAATTAGACATACTCTTTAATTCAATTAATGATTTTGTTTTAATAGAAGATAAGATAGTTATTATAACACACAAAATAATTTTATAAATAAAATCTTTTAGTACTCTCTTTATATTCTAATCAATCACAAACATAAATTTTAACAGTTTATTTAAATGAAGGACATTTTAAGTTAATTTTATCCTTTCAAATATATTTTTTTATGTGGTTTTTAACAATAGAATTTCTATATTAATTTTAATGTTATTGTTTTTTGTCTGCGATTACAGCTAAATGTTTCACATTTCATGTTTTTCTTGTCAAAATAATAAAATTTTATTCTGTATTTTGTTCTATAATTCGATGTTACACTTTTATGATGATTTTATTATTTCAAAATAAAATGACATTTTCTTGATTTTTGATAATTGTCACATTTATTATACAGTAAATCATCATTCAAGATTATTATTATTCCTTAAATACGCTTTCATATAGAATATCCTATACAATGTCCACGAAATGTATAAGCCTTTTTTCTCTTTTATTTTGTTGGTTTTTCCATACATGTAAATGTTTCGTTGAATGATTCGAATCAAAGTTATCTAAATTTGATCTAGGGGTGCCATTAAAAGGTACGTATTAATAATATGAATATTCGTATATAAATTTGTTGGTTATGTTAGGTTATTTTGAATTTAATTTGATTAATTAGCTCTTTAACTTTTATAGATACATATTGCTACTATGTGAATAATGCATACAATTCACTACTATTTTATTCATTGTTTTCTCTATATTATTAGTCCTTCTTGTCATTTTTCCATAATATATATATATGTGTGTGTGTGTGTGTGTGTGTGTGTGTGTGTGTGTGTATAGACATATATCTGTTTGTGTGTGCGCGTGTAAAAATTGTTCACAGTGCAAAGCACACAAAACTTCAAATTGCAGTTTTATAAATTAAATTTGAAGGTGTGATTTGGTGAAATTAGGGGCGGTTTGGTATGACTTAGTAGCTTTAATCAATCAAAAGAAAATTAATTAGATAAAATTAAGAACAACATTACATCCTAATATTAGTAAAATATTCAAATTAGCATTGAAAGATTAATTAATTATAAAGTTATCCAAATAACAAGAAAATATAAGGGCTAAGTTTATAGAGATTATAATTTCAAAAGCTAATAGCACACATAGCGTGAATTGGTGTACATAAAACAATCTCAAAAAGTATAGCTTTGACTAAGTTAATTACACTTCTTAAAACTTGCAATGAATAATATTAACCTACTAAATTTTTGATATAGGCATGACTTAATATTGGATTTTTAGATATATATATATATATATATATATATATAATTTTAAAAGCTTAAATCAAAGACTAGTTGAGTTTGGAACAATTCAAAAGGTGATAGGTAAGGTGTTCCTTCTATTCGGAGCTTGCCGATCTCCCTTCAAAGACAGGACACCCCCTTTTGGTCCCTCGAACTGACGGGTTTCTTTACAGCACGCTCAGCTTATAAACTCTTCCACCAATGGCGCATGGGGGGAAAAAGAGCCAGTCGGCTGGTAGTTCAAACTCGAGCATTTTCAAAGCGATTTGGAGACTCAAACTTCCCACAAAAACCAGACTATGGGGAGTGCGTTTGGTGCGGGATAAGAGACCGACGAGGGGTAGTTGTAGATGACAAATGTGAATTTTGTGGACTGGAACCGGAGACAACCGAGCCGCTCTTGCTCTCAAATTGAGCAGGCTTTTTTGGGTGGAGATTATTTTGTTTTTTTTGGCAATAATGGACGACCAGGGTGGGTTAATAACCATGATGTTTGGAAATCTGGTGAATAAAAACGAAAGAACTCGACTTGAAAGATTATTGTTGGCGTGTTAGAGATTATGGGGATTGAGGAACCAGTATGATATGGAGAATGAGATGCCACACTTCAATGGCGTCCAAGCTTGGGTCATGTCGTTCTCTCACGAGATCCGAGATGTATGGCTAGAGGAGAATATGGGAATGGAGACAAATTAAGCACCTGACTGATGGTGTCCTCCGAGGGAGGATATCTAAGGCCAATTTCGATGCCGAGAAAGGAAGCAGAGGCCTTGCGATGATAAGTCACGACACATGATGGCGAGTTCCAGGGGCCAAGGGGGCTAGGCCTCTCAGTGGGTAGGATTTTATCCTATCCGTACTCATTCATTCTCTATTCATACTTTACCCGTGCACTAAAATTTTAAAATCTACTCATACCCTACTCTAACCTACACTACTATAAATAAATGGGTTAGGGCAGGACCTTATCTGTTCCTATCTATTGGGTAATGATATCCAATGAGTATTTACACACTACACACATCATTATCTAATGGGTATTCACACACCAAACACATTTTTCATACACACACACGCACATTGTACACACATTTGTCACACACATTGCACATACACTGCACACATATTTTTCACACACACACACACTGCACACAAATTTTTCACACACACACACACACACACACACACACACACACACAGTCACACATACACACTGCACACAAATTTTTCAGACGCACATACTGCGTACACATATTTTTCACCCACACTGAACATACATTTTTCACACACACAAACACTGTGCGCGCACACACTGCACACACACACAGTGTATGAAAACTATGTGTGTGTACTGTATGTGTGAAAAATGTATGTGTGCGTGTGTGAAAAATATATGTTTGTGTATGTTTGTGAAAAATGTATGTGCAACGTGTGAAAAATGTGTGTAGTGTGTGTGTGTGTGTGTGTGTGTGTGAAAAACAATGTGTGTGTGTGTGAGAGAGAAAAAAAATGTGTGTGTGTGTGTGTGTGTGCTATGTGAAAACTCTATGCGTATGCAATGTGTGTATGTGTGAAAAAAAAATGTGTGTGTGTGCAGTGTGTGTATGTGTGTGTACAATGTGTGTGTGTGTGTGTGTGTGTGCAGTGTGTGTGTCTGTGTGTACAATGTGTGTGTGTGTGTGTGAAAACCCTCTATGTGTGTGTGTAGTGTGAGTAAATGCGTGTGTATGTGTTAACTGTATGTGTAAGCTAAAAAAAAACACACAATATCAGAAAAAGACAAATAAAAAAAATGATTGACCCTACCCTAAAAATAGGGTAGGATAGGGTATATGATATTTTTAATTGGGTATTTTTGGGGTTAAGGTCATAGTAGGGTAAAACCCTACCCATTGACAGGCCTAAGGGGGGCAAAAGCGTGGCACGATTCTGAATCCGGCGATCCACTCTCCATGGAACTTGAAGCATTGGTACAAGGTTTGAAATGAATTCGAATCATGAATTCTCGAGCAAGGGGCCAGAAGAATACCAGTGAAAGGTGACTACCTCCAAATTTTCAAGTTTATCGGGGTCCCATGAAGCTGCATCTCGCTCTACCATGTCAGTGATTGATCATATGGCTACTCTATCACACCAATTCGAGGACATCTGGTTCGATCATGTGCGACACACGGTGAATCAAGTAGCTCATATACTAGCTAAATATTCCTCTTGTAACTTGGTTTTTCTTGATATATGGGGTGGTCCTCCACCGAACTATATTATGAATAGTCTATATATGAACAAGTTACGAGTAGAGTAATAAAATCTCATTCCATAAACTTCATTCCTGAGAATTGACCACAAAAAAATGGTGATAGATGAATCTATGGTAAAGAGTTTAAATTGAAAAAAGTGATGAATTTAAACACACACACACACACACATGTATATAGTCGTGCAACGCAGTTTGAGGCAGGCAAAAGTTACCACATAATTTATTGTGCGGTTTGATTTTGAACTTAATTGTTGAACCATAATTTTTCTACTAAATTGATGAAGAACAGCGCGGTAAATCATGATTTGGAGGACGAGGACATTTTTAAAAAAAAAAAAAACTATGGTTAGGCTTATGTATCTGATGCAAAGCATCTATGAGGGCACATTGAAATTGGCCTGGAACTGCATTGGGACATGAATCGTTTTCTTTATATATAAATTTTGAAATTTCTTTAATTCGTAAAATTGTTAACATATAGAAAAACAATAATAATTAATAAAAATTCGCGTATAATCCATAATGTATACTAAGTAAGTTTTGAATTAAACGGAAATTATGAAATATTACATTTTTTTTTCTTTTTTGTTTCCCAGTAGCCTAGAATTAGTACAATGTGCATAATATATAAACATGTGTAATCAATCCCCTTGAGTACAAAGTTTCTAACTATTTTCAGAAAAACTTTTCAAACTGAAACACAACAGGTATGAAGTTCAAGTTCAAAAATACAATAATATCCATGAATTATATTTTGCTATTAATTTTCTGGAAATTGTAATATTTATGTGCATTCACTAAATTTATAAAAATCTATCCACGAAATCAAGAAAATGGCACAAACGGTTGGGGGGAATATCATCTCTAAGAACTCACATTTCATAGTACACTGCTCTCAAGCAGGTGCAAAAAGATCTTTATTTTTGTTGATGAATTTAGTTAACAATGAGCCATGAAAGGATAAACAAAACACGGCACCAAAAAATCAAAACGAACTTATGTGTTTGTCAGATAGCTGCAAGACCATCCCAGTCAGCCTAAGCTAGCCGAGAACGATCCTCTATTGCACCAATGGCCTAGACGCTAAGCCATGGGACTATTAATCACGCTCTAGTCGAGCAGCCATTGTTCATCCACCAAACTTAGTTTCCTGTCTCCTTAGAACTCAAGGACACAAATGTACGAACCTATAGAACAGATCCTGTTCAAGTAAGGTCGTGCCCTTTTTTGTTGCTAAGGTGTGTATAAACAGCCTATTGTTTTTGTATGCTCTCGATGTGGGAAGAGCTCCTAGGCAACTACACATTTTAGGTATTTTTTTCTTGCTTTTTTGATTTGCTAACACACTCAGGGTAATTGCAATACCCAAACCCGAGATCCATCTTCTGATTTTTGCGGACAAATACACTTTATTTGATGTGGCGTCTCTGGTGGAGGGCTGCAGAAAAGGGGCGAAAATGCGTGAGAGAAAAAGGAGAGTTTGTGAATGACAAGTTCCCGAATTTCCAAGTTCCAACAAAGTTTATTTTATTGTATTAGGGTAGTAAAATATAAGAATTATAAAACACCAAAAGTATCAATGAAATAGCACTTGGTGCAATGGTGGCACAGGGGCAAAATATACTTGAGGTTGGGAGTTTGAATCTCTCTAGGGACAAAAAATATAATTCATTACAAAGACAAATGTTTTTGTAACGAAAATAAAAAAATCGTTACAAGAACTTTTAGCGACGGGCTTTATGGGATTAACTTTGGTAATGAAAATATTTGTTACCAAAAGTTATAGTAACAAAAAATAGACTTCTTGTAACGAAATCTTTCGTTACAAAAGGTTACTTTTTTTGTAATGTATGTATTTGTCTATCTCAACATACTTAAAGTTCATGTCATCATCTAACAATGCCAAGTCAAAAAAATCGGTTGGATACGTTACCTCAATGGCCAGACACGTCATTGATTTTTAAAATTTCACACCTAAAATTGGTTGGTGGGACAAATGTGGCAAAATTCGTTTCCTGTGGGACTAAATATGAGAAAAAAAATATCACGTGGGACTAAATGTGACAGACGAGTTGTCCTATGGGACCAAAAAAGGATTTATCTCCATAAACTCGTATGTAAATGAACTTCTGTGTATCTACATATAATGTGGGGTAGATTTCGAGTTAGCAGGCACTTTAGATTAGTGTGGGTTTCAATGTATTGTTTGGTGGTACTTTAACCGCCATTCTAGATCACCTTTTGGCAATGTTTCACCATTCGCAATATAGATTACTCAGTTCACAATATTGTTTCGTGATATGTTAGCCCCTTCTAAATCACCCTGTGATGCATTTCGTGACTCGGTTTTTCTGTGCAAACCTCTAGCTGTACGGTTGATCTCAATACAAACTTTGTGTCTTGTACTAACCAATGTTACCTAGTAGTGCATACCGTACTGTGACACTAAACACACATTAGAACGAGCATAAGAAAAGGGTATATTATACTGACCAAGGTGAAGCGAAAGAAACAAGCCTGGCCGCCGACACACTATACTCAACTCGAGGGGCACCCCGAAGTCAGGAGATAACAGAAAAAAAAAAAAGCACAATAACAATTCTATATCTTCAAAGGACTAAAAGCAAAGAATTTGGGATTACATAACAAGACGCGTTAATGAAGGCTTTAACTCTAGAACAGATCCGAAATATGGCCCTAGACTTGTACAGCTGCTATGGTTTTGTTTCGTAGCCCATACGCAGCGACACTTTTTTTTTTTTTGCAGGAAATGATAATAACATATAACAAACTCACCAACGAATAGAGCACGAGTTCGGGAGTGGAGGGAATTCTGCAGCGCTGGGCATTAAGTCGACCTGCAGTTAGACGAAAGCAGTAAAAAGGGGGTTACCAAAATATCAATGGAGCATACGGAGTGAGAGTGTAAAGGAGAAAAGGCTAATTAATTAACACACTACAGTGTAATTTCGTGAGGGAGAGGCGGCGACAAGTGCAAAAGACCTACACAATCAGCAAGAATGCATCTACACAATTAGACCTACACTCTTAATTTTTGTTGATGAATTTAGTTAAAAATGAGCCATGAAAGGATAAACAAAACACGGCAACACAAATACCAAAAAGAACTTATGTGTTTGTCAGATAGCTGCAAGACCATCCCAGTCAGCCTAAGCTAGCCGAGAACGATCCTCTATGGCACCAATGGCCCAGATGCTAAGCCATGGGACTATTAATCACGCTCTAGTCGAGCAGCCATTGTTCATCCACCAAACTTAGTTTCCTGTCTCCTTAGAACTCAAGGACACAGATGTACGAACCTATAGAACAGATCCTGTTCAAGTAAGGTCGTGCCCTTTTTTGTTGCTAAGGTGTGTATAAACAGCCTATTGTTTTTGTATGCTCTCGATGTGGGAAGAGCTCCTAGGCAACTACACATTTTAGGTATTTTTTTCTTGCTTTTTTGATTTGCTAACACAATCAGGGTAATTGCAATACCTAAACCCGAGATCCATCTTTTGATTTTTGCGGACAAATAAACTTTATTTGATGTGGCGTCTCTGGTGGAGGGCTGCAGAAAAAGGGCAAAAGTGCGTGAGAGAAAAAGGAGAGTTTGTGAATGACAAGTTCCCAAATTCCAAGTTCCAACAAAGTTTATTTTATTGTATTAGGGTAGTAAATTGGGCCTTATTACATTGCCCTGAATTACCAGTATATGAACGCAGAAGGCACACCCTTTTTATATAATACACTGAAAATTATTAAAACCCCCTTTAAAAAAAATTTGCTCCTACCCATGAATCAAATTTTCAATATTATACATCCACTTCATATATTTTTCATTGTAAAAAAATTCATAAATAAATTTTTCAATCTTATAAGCTCATTTCATCAAATTTTCATTCTAAAAAACCCAATCATTGACTTTTAACCTTTTTGAGACAAAATTACCTTTAAATTTCTTATATTGATTTTTTTTATATTTACTTATAAATTAGTCTTGATTACCTTCGCTAAATCACATTTAGAAAAATATATTTATTAAAACTAATTTTTGAAAATTATAGTGTTGTTTATTATATTATATTTTTGAACATAATCCTTTTCTGAATTATAATTTCATTATGTTTAAATTTTAGAAAATAAGCTTTTCATAGTTTACATATATAATAATCAAAAAAATTTACAAAATTACATTTTTAAAATTGTCATGGTACAAATCAGTTTAAAAAATTTTAAGAAGTTTGTTAAAAAATGATTCAAAAAATTAATTCTATGGATATTCCAGATAAAAAATTTATTTTGAGGGTTTTTTTTTAGCATTTTCCCCCTCATTTACACCCCTAACTTTTTACCTCAAAAGCAAATTATTCCCTAAGTTTTCATTTTTCTTCAATGTCGTCCCTTTATCTATATTTTGATAGTTTATTCCCTCCAATTTAAGATATATTAGTGATTTTGTCTTTGTATGGTTAAATAACTCAAATGTCAAAAGATATCAGAAGAGTACAATTCATTTTAGTTCTCAAGTTCTTAAATCGTAAATTAGTTCATTCATGTATTTTTCAATTATCTTAAATTTTAATCCTCATTTATTTTCCTGCATTTTCACCAATTAAATGGTATATTTCTAATTTTCCATGAAATACAATGCCACGCTTTTTTCAATTTTGGAGTAATATGGACGTTACACCTATGAAGAGAACTGGTTACCATAAATTTGTCTATTTTTTTAAATTTTTTTATTGGAAACGGTAAATATAATACTTATATGTACCACTGATTTTGTTATTTTTTTACTTCTAGAATTAAAATCAAAGTTTTTAATTAACATATATATTTACATCGTTAGTAATTAAATATGTTATTTTCTTGAAAATAACGAGATCGTCATAAGGGTATTTTCTTAAATTATTTCTATATACTCAATTGTATGTATTTGTAATTAATTTTTTTCTTAAATACTCTATATTTTCTTAAATTATTTGTACTCAATTGTACGTACATTTTTAATTAATTTTTTTAATCTAACTAGGATATTTGTAACACTTGTAATTGTAGCTTACATAACTAATTGCAGTACATAACACAATCTTGTTGTTTGGCGAGAAGTGATTTCAAATAAAAGTGAAGTCGAGGTGAGAATTTGATTCTCTGTCTCTAAGACAAATTTGCCCCGTACAGTGCTCACGGTGTAAATGGCAATTGTCTCCCAAGATACAACGACTTTTCACGAGATAGAAGCACTTCAAATCTCGAGAAGGGCGAATAAAAAGTGTTGAAACTCTTGAAACACGAAATAAGAGAGCTTTGGAAAGTATGCGCACTAGAATGCAAGAAAGTATAAATGCTGATGGATGTGAATGAATGAATCTGGAAGAAGTGGGGGTATATTTATAATATCCGAAAAGTTGTGACCATTCACTAATAAGTGTTAGTGGCACCCCTTGGATCAAACCAAGCCACCGGTTCGGTTAAGACTGAACCGCACCAACCCGGGCTTGCACCGGTTCGGCTATAACCGAGCCGGACCCGACCCGTCTGCTCCGAACCCGACCGCACCAGCTCCGAGACCCGAAACCTGATTCAGATCCGGTTAGTTCAATCCAAAATTTAATTCGGATTTGACCCAAAAAGAATAAGGCTTAATTAGCCCAAGCCCAAGCCTGGCCCGCCCGCCACGCCAAGCCGAGCAGGCCAGACGGACGGCGGCGGCGGCGCGCACGCGTGTGGGATTTAACCCGAACCCACTTTGACCTAGGTCCTTGCCCATTTACACATTTGGGTATCCCCAAGGGACCCCAACCCTTTGTGAGTTTTTGGGTTTTATTAAGTGGCCAATTCCCCTTTATTTTTTCAATGTGGGATAGCATTCTTAAATGCTTCCCAATCCTAGCTTCAACTATTTTAAGTGGCCAACTTTGACAATTAATTTCTCATTCACCCGAAATTGTATTCATTCGAGTGAATACACTATTTACACCGACTTTCGGAGTAGAACGCATTAATGCCAAATTCAACTTGTAATCCACTTAAATAATTTCTCAATCTTGGTCCAATACCAACATGCTAGGAATACAATTTTCTAACAATCCCCCACATGAATGAAATTAATGCAAATGATATGCAGACACTTTCCAAGAGTTTCGGCAAGCACAAATTGCATCAGGATAGGTAGCTTATGGCTTTGAACCTTCCTTAGAGATACACTGTCGGATTTACTTAGCTAATCAGTGTACATGATGTATTGAACTGTTCAGCTGTTAGTGTAAACCAAGACAACAATATTCTCACAATATATCTTCTAACACTTTTTAATTCTCACGGTTGTGTCCGTTCTGGCCTTGGACACCATCTTGGATTCATAAGCGTTTTCATTTGAAGCGGCCCGTCTTCACGCTTACATAGGTGATCTCCTGTTTCAGAGTATCCTGCCATACTCCACTTTTTAGTTACAGGAATCATTAAAAGGTAAACCTTATCCTAGTACCCAGTTAGCAAGGAGCATCTGTCAATCACGGGAATGAGTAGGAAGTATCTCCTAGATGCTCGTTTGAATCTTCATAACTTAGTTGTCATATTGAACCAAGTTCTTGGGATCTCCAGTCATCAAAGTTAGGTTACCGCTATGAAGACTCTTAATTTGTGGGTCTTAATCCCATCCCCCTTGACAAGTAGTATACTTGATCTCTTGGTAATCCTTTAGTCAACGGATCCGCCAAATTCTCTTTTGATTTCACATAATCAACTCAGATTATACCACTAGAGATCAACTGCCTAATTGTGTTATGTCTTCTGCGTATATGTCTTGACTTATCATTGTACATTTTACTTTGTGCCCTCCCAATTGCTGACTGACTATCATAGTGTATAGCAATTGTAGGCACTGGCTTAGGCCAGCACGGAATGTCCTTTAAAAAATTGCGGAGCCATTCTGCTTCTTCTCTGGCTTTGTCTAGAGCTATGAACTCTGACTCCATCGTAGATCTAGCAATACAAGTTTGTTTTGAGGATTTCCAAGACACAACAGCGCCTCCTAAGATAAAGACATAACCACTTGTGGATTTTGTATCCTTTGTATCTGATATCCAGTTAGCATCACGGTACCCTTCCAATACAGCTGGATATCTCGTATAGTGCAATCCATATGTTGAGGTAGTAGAAAATCAGGACCAAAATCTTTAGCTATCCTGGCCCTCTTACTTCGTCTGGGTTCATCACTAGACTAACTGTTGTCATGCGCAACTTCATAAGCCCTTTTATTAGAAATGTCTTCTTTTTCCTTTCCTTTTTCTTTACAAGGAAAAACATCCTCAAAAAAGACAGCATTTCTAGATTCAATGACCGTATTTTCATTTATATCAGAAATTGTTGATTTGTGTACGAGGAATCGATATGCACTACTATTATAAGCATATCCAACAAATATGCAATCTACTATCGTAGGCCCGATTTTAACTTGTTTTGGCTTAGGTATTTCTACTTTAGCCAAGCATCCCCACACTTTAAGGTATTTGTAGGAAGGCTTGTGACTTTTTCATAGTTCATACGGTGTTTTTTTCTTATCTTTGTGCGGGATTTTATTCAAAATGTGGTTAGCTGAAAGTATAGCTTCCCCCCACAAATTTTGAGGTAATCCTGAGTTTATCAACATAGCATTCATAATTTCTTTTAGTGTTCGGTTTTTCCATTCAGCAATACCGTTAGATTGTGGTGAATAAGGTGCAGTCGTTTGATGGATGATACCCATTTCTGAGCAAAATTCTTCAAACGGTGCACCATATTCTCCGCCTCTATCCGAGCGTATTGCTTTAATTTTCTTGCTAAGTTGATTCTCTACCTCAACTTTATAGTTTTTAAAAGCTTCTAAGGCCTCATCTTTGCTACGAAGCAAATAAATATAATAGTATCTTGTGCAATCGTCAATAAAAGTAATAAAGTACTTTTTTCCACCTCTAGTTTGCACAAATTTTAAGTCACATATATCACTATGAATTAATTCTAGAGGTTCTGTATTCCTTTCCACTGTTGGAAACGGACTTTTAGTCATTTTTGCCTCAACACAAATCTCACATTTATTATGAGAATCAATTTTCACTTTAGGCAATAAATCAAAGTTCACTAATCTACGCAAAGTATTAAAATTTACATGCCCTAATCTAGCATGCCATAAATTTGAACACTCAATCAAATAAGTAGAACTAGTTATTTTATTGCCATCGAAATCGCGAATTATAGTCATTACATTCATCTTGAACAATCCTTTGTCCAAGTAACCTTTGCCAACAAATTGGCCATGTTTGGTTAGTACAAATTTTCCTAACCCAAATACTAACCTAAACCCACTCTTATCTAGTAATGACCCAGACACTAAATTCTTCCGGATGTCAGGCACATGCAGCACGTCGACCAGTGTCAGCTCTTTTTCGGAAGTCATCTTTAGGACCACCTTTCCAAGACCTACGACTTTTGAGGTTGCAGAATTTCCCATGAACAACCTCCGACCGTTGATCGGCGTATAGGTCGAGAACAGCGCCTTATCAGAGCAGATGTGGCGGGTAGCTCCAGTGTCAATCCACCACTCCTTTGGGTTGTCCACTAGGTTGGCCTCAAACACATCTGTGGTGAGATCCAGTTCTGACAGGTCACCGGGACATACTTGTTTTCAGCTATGTTAGCTTCTGCTCTCTGTTTCTTTGGAGCTCGGCAATCTTTCGCCTTGTGACCTGGCTTGCCACAATTGTTACAGCTGCCCATGAACCTTTTTGCCTTGCCTTGCGTCTGGCTAGGTCCTTGTCTTTGGTGCTTTCTTTTTCTGCTAGTGCTCGAGCTAGGCTCCACCAAGTTAGCTCTAGCTTCCATTTGTAGCTTACCAGCTTTGACATCGGACGTTCGATTGCCTTCTTCTATCCTGAGTCGGACAATCAGGTCCTCAAGTCCCAATTCCTTTCTTTTGTGCTTTAAATAGTTCTTGAAATCCTTCCACGCCGGTGGTAGTTTTTCAATTAAAGCAGCAACTTGAAAGGACTCACAAAGCTGCATTCCTTCTGCATGAAGATCATGTAGAATGATCTGCAACTCCTGGACTTGACTGATTACAGTTTTGGAGTCCACCATTTTAAAGTCAAGGAACTTTCCGATTATGAATTTCTTCAAGCCGGCATCCTCCGTTTTGTATTTCTTTTCTAGGGACTCCCATAACTCCTTTGAAGTGCTGATCGAGCTATATACACTATAAAGTGTATCACTCAGCCCTTTGAGTATGTAGTTCCTGCATAGAAAATCTCCTTGATTCCATGCATCCAGAGCCGCCCTTTTTTTCCCATCAGTGTCATTTTCATCCACTACGGGTGCGGACTCCTTCAAAAACCTTGCTAAACTCAAGGTTGTTAGGTAAAACAACATTTTCTGTTGCCACCTTTTGAAATCAGTGCCGGTAAATTTTTCCTACTTTTCCCCTTGTGCGGGGGCTCGAGAAACATCAATAGTACTAGAGGACGCCATTGTAGAGTTTTGAAATCACGAAAATTTGTCTCAGAATTGTTGTTTGGCGAGAGGTGATTTCAAATAAAAGTGAAGTCGATGTGAGAATTTGATTCTCTGTCTCTAAGACAAATTTGACCCGTACAGTGCTCACGGTGTAAATGGCAATTGTCTCCCAAGATATAACAACTTTTCACGAGATAGGAGCACTTCAAATCTCAAGAAGGGCGAATAAAAAGTGTTGAAACTCTTGAAACACGAAATAAGAGAGCTTTGGAAAGTATGCGCACTAGAATGCAAGAAAGTATAAATGCTGATGGATGTGAATGAATGAATCTGGCAGAAGTGGGGTATATTTATAATATCCGAAAGGTTGTGGCCATTCACTAATAAGTGGTAGTGGTACCCTCTTGGATCAAACCAAGCCACCGGTTCGGTTAAGACCGAACCGCACCGACCCGGGCTTGCACCGGTTCGGCTATAACCGAGCTGAACCCGACCGCACCGGCTCCGAGACCTGATTTAGACCCGGTTAGTTCAATCCAAAATTTAATTCGGATTTGACCCAAAAAGAATAAGGCTTAATTAGCCCAAGCCCAAGCCCGGCCCGCCCACCACGCCAAGCCGAGCAGGCCAGACGGACGGCGGCGGCGCGCGCGCGTGTGGGCTTTAGCCTAAACCTACTTGGACCTAGGTCCTTGCCCGTTTACACATTTGGGTATCCCCAAGGGACCCCAACCCTTTGTGAGTTTTTGGGCTTTATTAAGTGGCCAATTCCCCTTTATTTTTTCAATGTGGGATAGCATTCTTAAATATTTCTCAATCCTAGCTTCAACTATTTTATGTGGCCAACTTTCACAATTAATTTCTCATTCACCCGAAATTGTATTCATTCGAGTGAATACACTATTTACACCTACTTTCAAAGTAGAACGCATTAATGACAAATTCAACTTGTAATCCACTTAAATAATTTCTCAATCTTGGTCCAATACCAACATGCTAGGAATACAATTTTCTAACAAATCTTTATATATTTTTTTTTTTTTTTGGTTTTTTTTTTGTTTCCCAGGGTATCCCTCTAGCCGACAGCCAGAGGACTAATCCCCCGTCCCTACTGTCAGCGCACTAAGCGGTAGGGGACTGGCCAAATGGTTTGCTCCATTCATATGGGTAGGGATCGAACCCCTGACCTCATGCTTAAGGAACGAGGTGCTGAACCACCACGCCAACCATGTTGGTTAACAAATCTTTATATTTAATTTACAATTGTAAGATCTATCCTTCAAGTGTAATTAGGTTTGCAAACACAAATGTAATTTATGATTTCAAATTATAATTTGCTTGATGCAATTTTTTGTTTGTCGGTTTATAAATATATATAGAGAGAGAGAGAGAGAGATTTTTGATTGTCGAATATCTTTTAGTTGTGGACATTTTGTCCTTAAATTAATCTTATTTGACAATATTGGTGAACCACGTCTGCATCAAATTTATTCCCCCTAAAATGTTACGGAGAGTTGTAGCCAAACATCATGATTTCACATAGTTATGGCCAAATGTTAGTTTGTTTTTTTACTTTACAATTGTAAGTGTAATTTCTTAAATTCTGCCAAGTTTAATGGCAAAATTATATTTTTAGGACAGTTAAGATAAAACTTTTCATATTAAGAACACATTTTATTTGGGGTGGTAAATGTGGGATACGAACTTTCTTTTTTGTTCGCAATATTAGGACTCCAGCCACTTTTTTGGCCAAATTGACCGGCAAAAGAAGCGTGACAATCGGAATACGCTTATGTGTATGAATAACTGCTAAAATTAAAAGCGACTAACATTATTTACCTACGAACTGTGGCTAACGATAAAATTTTCCTATTTTCATACTTGTAACTTGGAGATGCCCTTGCATCAATCACAACAACCACATGAAAAATCATCAGAGGATGATCACTAACATCAATCACCCCTTACTCGCATTTCAAATAATGTTAATAGTTTTATTCAATTAGAAAATAACGATTCTTCCAGAATATTTGATTTTCTTTGGAAATATTTTGTCTCATTCTTCAATTCGCCCAGTTGCTTTAGATAAGAAGATCCTAAAAAAGGTATTTTATTAATGAATAAAGAACAATAATACTGTTATCTATAAAATAAGATAAAGATTAACAAATCAAATGTGAGTTAAAGCATTATGGAGAAACAAAAAATGAAACTTACGATTGTAAATAGTAAGTTGAAAAGTAAAAAGAGAAAGAAGATGAGTAGAAATCATTGTTCACAGAATGACAGAATAGCAAAGGAAAATTTTATCAACCTACGATTTCAATTCTCATATAAAAGTATTTTATAATTTCATATTTAGAACGACTTCAGCCAAGCTCTTATATTATCATTTTTCAATTATGAACTTTTTCTAAAATATCTATTACATTAGTCGTTGAAGAGGCAATGGGTCAATAATAATTTTTTAAAAATTTTAATTTGGGGTCAGAATGTAATATTACACACAATTAATTTATACAAACAGAACACATCATATATAAATATGTGGGGTCGCTTAACCCCATATCTTGAAATGTGGAGTCGCCCTTGATTGGCGGTGACTAGAATTGTTACTTATTAGAGTTGAAAGTAATTTTCTTAAACAACTTCGAGTTTGAAGGAACACAGTTAAAATGAATCACCTGTCGATTATGTTTCATTTAATATTGATTACTTTTTTCAATCGATAAATGCCCCAACACCTTTAATTTTCTATTGAACCTATTGCTTCAAAATATTCAATAAAACATTAAGTTGCTTGTGGTTTAGATCAGTTCGGATTTTCTGTTATATAATAGTGTTATATCTTTTATTGCACTCATCAATACACACCACGTATATTAATGAGCGATCGAGATGAGGAAAGAGAAATATCATCAGTTTTTTCTCTTTCCTTATCTCGATCACTCACCAATACACGTGACGTGTATTGATGATTGCAACAGAAGATGTAACACGATTATATAAGAGAAGATCCGAACTGGGTTTAGATCTCACATGAAAGTGTCTTTAAATTTCAAGCCTAGGGCAATCTCGGTTAGACTTTTATTTTTTCACTTTTTGACTATGGACTTTTTGTAATTAAAGAAATAATGGATCAATTATAAATTTTTAGAATTTTTTATGAGGTCAAATTGTCATATTATAAATTATTAATTAATTTTTAATATAAAATATTATATGCATATAGTTGTTAAAAACATTTCAGTTGGCTCACTTACCTCTATTGGACGTTCTAGTGCGGAGTCGCCCTTGTTGAGAACCATATGAACCTTAAAACGCCTTTTGCCTTTATGTAAATAAAATGGGAAAAGATAGATACCCCCTCCCTGATTATGAGTTTATAAATCAAAATTAATTCAAATAATTAATGAGCTTATAAATTTTAAAATTAGCCATCAAGATTTTATGAACTTCGAAGTAACTAAAATGATTCACAAGTTTATAAATAATATCCCGTAAGAGATTATTAAAGAAAATTTTAACAAACTTAGTTTTGTATTTAAAAGTAAAACGCTCTTGCTACGAACTTCTTACATGGTATAAGAACTTATTGTTTGCAATTCAAGATTTTATTTACATAAAAACAGATCTTACATCTTATCTTTTACGATCTGAAAACTTGCATAAATTAAGTTACAAGACCTTATAAGATATTTTAAATAATTTTCGGAAAAGTCTCTTTAAGAAAACTTTGAAGAGGAAATATGTATATACCCCTTCAAAAGAGATACAATGTTCTAATAATTCTGAATATAATTTCCATTTTCTCAGCATTCCAATTGCCACTTATGTCATTGTAGGTATATGTGTCATTGTAGCGAAATGAATGGCAAAAACACTTCGCAGCTGTAATGATCAATTAACTTGTGAAAGACGAAAATATGTTAGAATTCTAGGAACTCTCCTTTTTCCAAATCGCCTTTTTTTTTTTTTTTGTCTTTTTGTTTTTTGGTTTTTTTTTTTTTCTTTTGAATGATTCTTCTTTTTTCTAGAGTATACTGGAGTATTATTTGGTGAAATGGAATTTGGAAATTGACCAGTTGACCTCAATCATAAAGGTGTTACTCCGGTCCAGGTTAATCCCTGTGGAATTTATTGTATTTATTAATGTAAATAATTGTAAAAAAAATTTACACACATACACATATATAGATAGAGAGAGAGAGAGAGGTAAAATTAAAAGAAACAAGCATGAACTATCCATGAATAACTTGAGCCAACTCTGTTAGATATAAATTTTTAAAACAAAGGTGTTCTACTACACTTTGATTTCTACATTTTTTGAATTGAACTTCTTAGTTAATAGGGACGAAGAGAGGGACAAAATTGTAGGAAGCACTTTTTTCAAATTTATATGAAGTTATATTATATTATATAATTCTATGAAAAATTGAAATTTTTCTCTAAGTAAAACAATTATTTATCATACTTTATAACAACCAATTTCCTATCGAAAATAAAAATATCTAACTCTCTTCTAATGCTCTTAGCATGTAGTGAAACAACAGAATAGACGAATGATACTTCTATTTCCCTATCCTTTCTCTTTATGTGTGTATATAGGTAATTATTTCTACCTTCGCGGCATAAGACTTAACAACTCAAAAGTTATAAGACTAATGTATTTGAAGTGACTGTAAATGGGCAAAATCATCTCTTTCTTGGCTTGTCCTAGAGTATCCTTTAATTCCAGCCTACCAAACTTGGCATTAAGCGTAAAGATTACTCCAGTCTTTATCTAAAAGTGTGTGGAACGTATTATTGATTATTGATTATTGATTATTTCTACAACTCCAAATGAATACTAGTGATACACTAGTTATAAATAGCTCTTTCTTTTTAATGTGTACTTATATTTCCACCACCACAGAACTTTATGTACTTTCTTCTCTTACTACAAATTGGTCTTATTCTAGAGTCCATATGGGGAAAATTGTCTTGTGTCGTTCTCCATATTACGATCTTGTCAGTAATCATGGAGTTTTCAATTTTCTTTTTTGGAAAAAAACACTTCTTGGGTTGCATTTCTGGGGAGAGGAAAGCTCTCCTGAAGTTCAAAGCAAGTCTCTCAGACCCTTTCAATAGATTGTCATCATGGAAAGATAACAACAGATTGTTGTGCATGGCAAGGTGTCGGGTGTGACAAAATCACCAAACATGTTATCACCCTTGATCTCAGAAACACTCACCCACTTCGATACTTTGAGTTGGTATCTGATACTCAATTCAAAAATTGGTTGGCGAGTAAGCACTTTGATCCATCACTTTTGAAATTGAAGTATTTGAGCTATCTAGATTTGAGTTTTAATGGCTTTCAGCTCAGCCCTATCGCTGCATTTCTTGGCTCGATAAAGCAACTACAACATCTTTATCTCTCATCTGCAAACTTCAGTGGTATTGTTCCACACCATCTTGGCGACCTTTCAAGCTTGCGCACACTTGATGTCAACAATGGAAGAGGAAATCTGAGAGTGGACAATCTCATGTGGGCTTCAAATCTTTCTTCACTGAAGTATCTTGATATGAGTAGCATCGATCTGAGTAGAACAAAAGATTTAATCAAAGTACTCAACATGCTTCCTACTATAGTAGTGTTACATCTCTCATCGAGTAGACTTGATAACACACACCTATCTCATGCATGTGATATAAATTCATCGTCACTGGCTAATATACAAGTCCTGGACTTGAGCGGGAACTCTTTTGATGGAGAAATTCCTTGCTTTCTCCATAATACAACTTCACTAAGAGTTCTTGATCTTTCTGGAAACAATTATAAGTCTTCAAGCCCTCAAGATCTTCTTAGATTGAGGAGTCTGGTCCATCTTGACTTTGATGGGAACTTGCTTCACCATAAGGCAGATTGGATTCCTAAATTTCTCTCGGATAATGCCACTTGAAATACTTGAGTCTAAGCAGTAATCGCTTCTATGGGGATATCTCAAGAGTCTTCAAAAACTTATCTCGGGGGTGCTTGAATCACAAATTGGAGCACTTGGATTTGAGCGCAAATGAGTTTTATGGTCATTTCCCTAAAGAGCTCAGTGAACTCAAGCGATTGAATCATCTTGATCTTTCATCTAATAGATTTACCGGTGACATTCCTATATCTCTTGGGAAATTGTCAGCCTTGACAACGTTGGATATTTCCAATAACAAGTTGTCTGGTCCCATCCCATCATCATTTGAAAATTTGAGAGCATTGAGCGATTTGTGGCTGGGAATTAATCAATTGAATGGGGAAATTCCAACCTTTTTAGGACAACTAACAAATCTTGTAAGTATTTCTGTATCTTCTAATTCCTTCAATAATACATTGTCCGAGGTCCACTTTGTTAAACTCACAAAGTTAGAGTACCTTTTTGCACCATATATCAATTTGAGTGTTGGATTTGACTGGGTGCCTCCTTTCCAACTAAAAGTACTCTATATGCCTTCGTCTCACTTTGGAGGTCAATTTCCTCAATGGCTTCAAACTCAAAGGGCACTTATATACCTGGATATGCAGAATTGTAGTATTTCAGGAACACTGCCGAAATGGCTTCGTGACATAAATTTGACTCAGCTATATCTATCACGCAATCATATCGAGGGACCACTACCGAAGTTTGCTTCTAGTATATCATATTTATCTCGGGCAAACAACATGATGAATGGCTCAATACCTAATTCATTGTGCAAATGGAAAGGTTTGTATGCTATAGGTCTCTCCCGAAACCGTTTCTCAGGTAATATTCCAAACTGTTGGGCAAAATTTTCAAACTTAAGACTCATGGCATTGTCATCTAATAAGCTTTCTGGGCATATTCCAAGCTTCATTGGAGAAGCTGGCTCTTTGAAGTTCTTACACCTGAACAACAACGGTCTAACAGGCCAACTTCCCCCTACTTTAAGAAATTGCACATCATTGGTGATTCTAGATGTAGGAGACAATAAGTTATCGGGAAATCTGCATGATTGGACTTGGACGTACTTGCCTAATCTAAGAATCATTAGACTTAGAAACAATGAGTTCCACGGCATGATTCGTTCTATATTTTGTCAACTGTTCCAACTTCAAGTATTTGATCTTGCGAACAATAACTTGAGGGGAAGCATTCCACACTGTTTCTGAGATTTCTTAAGCAAAGTTAATGGGGAAAATTATTCTTATTTGTATTATAATGATAGTCTAAGCCTAGTGATTAAAGGGTTGGAGCTAGAGTACACAAAGACATTAAAGTACGTTGTTGATTTGGATCTTTCGTGCAATAATTTAGTTGGAGAAATTCCTTGGGAGCTAACAAATCTTTCAAAATTGATTGGTCTCAATTTGTCACACAATCATTTGAGAGGAAAAATTCCAGACAAGATTGGAGACTTGAAGTCATTGGAATCTCTTGATCTTTCCAGAAACAGTTTGTCTGGACAAATTCCACTGAGTTTGTCGTATTTGACCTCTCTACGTCATTTGAACTTATCACACAACAACTTGTCTGGTCCGATCCCAACAGGCTATCAACTTCGAACCCTTGACAGCCCTTTGATTTATGATAGCAATCCTGGACTATGTGGACCTCCATTGTTGAATAAATGTCGGCGGAGCAAAGAAATCCACAAATCTTGAAAATCATGAAGTAGGAGATGAAGGAGACAAAACTGAGGAGATACTCTTTTATGGAGTTATAATAAGTGGTTTCATCACGGGATATTGGGGGGTCATTGTGGTTCTTGTCCTCAAAAGGAGCTGGAGGCATGCTTATTTCCAATTTGCTGAAACGCTAATCTGCAAAATGCTGGGACAATAAGCTCTAGGAATTTACAGGTAAGCATATAACACAATATATATATATGTGTGTGTGTGTGTGTGTGTGTGTGTATTCTTTTTTAGTTTGTTTGGTGTTTCCTTATTTTATTGTAACCTGCAACTTGGTATTGAACCCTGAGAGGCTAAGATAATTAGATATTTGTGAACATTAACTACTACGTACTAACCTGCTATTATTTTCGGTTGTTCAGAAGTTTATGAATAATAGTGTATTTGTCAATTGTACGTCCAGTGTATTTTCACAAAAGTTGCTCAAAGTGCACTAGATGAGGAAATTTTGTCTGTTCAGTTAACCACAGTTTTCAACTTCTACCTGCACTTGCAAGAAGAACACACCAAATTTTCACAAAAACTTGAATTGGTTTACATGAATCAAACTCGAAAAACAAACCCCTAACATATATATACATATTTATGAATTGACAATTGACGCGTTAAGTAACTATAGAATATACGGAATCTCACATAAGGATTTCCTTTCTGAATTGTTTCTTTCCAATAGAAATTTTAAGTCGTATCTTGCTCAGACCAATAAATAGAGCTGAAGTTATTGTTAAAGCCACTAGTAGGTATATGCATGTGTATAACATACAGCCATGCATTGCATCTCGAGGCAAAAGTTACCACCCAATCAATTGTACGGTATGATTTTGAATTTAATTGTTGAACCCAATGTTTTCAAAACCGGACCGGACCGGCCGGTTTGACCGGTGACTGGTCCGGTCCGAATCATGCTAAAAAACCGGGGGTGGCTCGGACCGTCCAGAACCGGTAAAAACCGGTCGAACCGGTCCCGATCCGAGAACCGGTTCGGCGAGCCACTTCCATTTTTTTTTTTGGGCCTTTTTCTAGGTCAAAACCGGGACCCTTTTTATGAGAATGGAACCTGCTGCTTCACAGCTTCAGCCTTCGGAGTTCAGTGCATCTGCTCGCCTCCCCGTCCCGCCGCGCCGCGCCCTTCCCGTCTCACCTCGCCGCCCCGTCTCGCCTCACCGTGAACCAGCAGATTGATGGGAGTTCGTTTGGTTTGAAGAAATATTATACATGCTGATAATATGACTTCAACTCTGAAATTGGTACCAAGGTCAGATTTCAATTTTTGTTTGGGAATTTCTTATGCGGTCGAGCTTTAGTCGGGAAATTTGTACTTTTTTTCTTGTTTGATTTTGGGTTTTTGACTATGGAATTTTGGCTTAGAAATGTGCAGGAATGGTGTGTGTGTGTGTTTTTTTTTTTTTTTTCTTGGTTATGTGATTATTTTGTGATTTTTGTGCTTATTATTTTGTTCGATCATTTGGTGGGTGGTGATTTTTTTATGGTGTGTTTTGGAGTTGCTGTGAGTTGGGTTTGATTCGATTTCTCGTGGGTTTTTATTTGTTGGAGTTAATTCGTGCCCGCAAGTGTTTGTGAAATATCAATGAGAGTTTGGGTGAGTAGTAACGAGCTGAAAATTTGTGACGGACGGCGATGAGATTATGAGATTATGAGCTTAAGCTGTTGAAGTGGCTGAAATGTTATTGAGTAGAAGTTCAATATGTTATGCCTGTATATACGCGTGTCTATAAATATATGTGCATGTGGTATGTGGGTTTTTGTAAATTGTTACCTACAAAACTGAAGTGTATTCTGAGAGATGCACTGGCACAAATTTCTGTTTGTGCGTTAATGCACTTAGAGATGCTGAAGGAAGAATTATGATTGGTGTACATGTGGTGTTATATTATTGCATGTATGTTTCTTAATTTGAATGGGTGTATGCAAGTGACTTCGGAAAAAGTTCTCAGATTGTGCAAATAGCTGAAGGGCTTTGATGACCATAATAACTTTTGAAATTGTTGAAGTTGAGAGATGTTTATGTTTACACATGTTTATCACAGTTTGGTTAACTTTTCGTTTGTTTTTGTCTCAGATTGATCTGCGGAATATAGTTGGAGAATGTTTTGATGCATATTTGTGCTCTCTACATTGGGAGTGATGGACATTATTTTGTTTCGTAATCGAAAAAGATGACTAACTTCAATATTTTTGGGATGAATGATGAGTTGGATTTTTAAGATGAATGATAGAGTTGAATTTTTATTAAATAGTAAACTAAATTTCTTGTTTTGGTGGTTATTATTATTATTATTATTATTATTATTATTAGGTTACTTTCTCTATATTTTTTTATGTATTGATTATTTTTTTATATAAAAAATTAATTTAATAATTATTACGTATTTATGACGTCACACCGGTTGAACCGGTGGTCGAACCGGTAACCAATAAGACCGCCGGTTCGATGTCCGGTCCGATTTTCAGAACATTGGTTGAACCACAACTTTTCTAATAAATTGACAAAAGAAAAGCACGGTTAATTGTGATGTGGCGGAGACGACTTTTTCAAAAGTCATGCTCAGCCTTATGTATATCTAATTATGCAAAACAGTTATGAGGGCACAGTGAATTTAGCCTGAAACTGTATTCGGATGTGAATTTTTTAATAAATTTTGAAATTTCTTTAATTCATAACATTTTAACATATAAAAGTAATAATAACTAATAAACATCCATGTATAATCTATAACATATACTTAGTTTTGAATTAAGCTAAAACTACCATATTAGGAAATTATGAAATATTTCGTTTTTTTTTTTTTCTTTGCTTGCTTCCCAATAGTCTAAAATTAGTACAATGTGCATAATGTAAAACAAAAATTATGTTCCCCTATCTACAAAGTTTCTAACTATTTTCAGAAAATATTTCAAACTCAGATACGAAAGGAACCATGTTCAAGTTCAAAAATAAAATATTATCCACCAATCATATATATTTTGTTTATTAATTTTCTATGTGATTTCACTAAAATTTATAAAATCCACTTTTCATGCCACTAATTCAAGAGATGGCAGAAATGGTTAAGGGAAAATAAGTACCAAAATCAAAAAGATATAAGAGAGTTTGTCAACAGCTGCAAGACCATCCCGACAGCCTAAGCTAGCCGAGTATGATCCTTTACCGCACCAATGGCCTAGAGAGGCTATGCTTTGGGGCTGCTAATCACACCCTGGTCAAGGGTCATGATTCATCCACCAGAATTGAATTCCTATCTATTTAGAACTCAAAGATATAAAGATGCGAGCCTATATAACAGATCCTGTTCAAGTACAGCCTGTTTCTTTTTAAGTTTTCGATGTGGGAAAGGGGCTCATAGGCAACTAAACATTTTAGGTATTTTTTTTTCTGCCTTTCATTTGCCACAAGGCCCGCAACACACTAAGGTTAATTGCAACTCATAATCCTCGAACACTGGTGCTGTATCTCATCTGAGATACATCTTCGGATGTTTGCATGCTGACAAATACACATTGTTTGATTAGCGTCTCTGGTGGAGACTACAGAAAAAGTGGCAAAATTTGTAAGAATAAAAGAGGGGAAGTTTATAAAGGCAAAAATACAATTTTAGGACAGTAACTTACACGTATTGAGATTTTTAAGACATTAATTTTACCCGTTTCAATTTTAGGACATGAATTTGACACTTTTTGACACATTTAGGACAATTTGCCTCGTAATTCGTAATTTCGCAGGAAATTGACAGTTGCCGGCTGAAAAATTAGTAAAGTTGGACACGTAATATGTGACATGTCGCTTATTTGGCATTTTTACTTGACTTGGCAATCCAATAGGATGAAATGCTTATTTGGCATTCTTGTGTATAAATCCAATACAAATATATATATATATATAAATAAATATATATAAATACATATATACATACACACACAATACATATATACATATGACATATATACACAAATATGATATATATATACACACAAACCATAGCCGCCACCGCCGGTCGGCAGAGAGAGAGAGAGAGAAAGTAAGCCAGGGAGAGAAAGAGATCGAGAGGGAGGATGGGGGCCAGATCTAGAGAGATCGATTGAGAGAGAGTGTAAGCTGGGGAGAGAGAGAAATCGGAGGGGGTAAGGGCGGCGCTGGATGGTGGTTGTGGGTAATGGCGATGGAGGGGAGAGGTGGGTGGGGCGCGGCGTTGGATGGGAGGGGTGGGATGTGAACGGCGGGCTACGGGGTGCGGGGACCGGCACTGTGAGGGTGGTTGTGGCGGCAGCTAGGGAGGTGTGGGGTGGTGGGCGGCGCTGGCTAAGGGTGGTTGTGGGTGCAACGGGGCTAGGGGACGGCGTGGCTAGGGCTGATGGTGGGGTTGGGGCTGATGGTAGGCTTGTGGAGGGCTGGGTTAGGTGGGGCTGTGTTGCTGGGGGTGGACGGAGGGCTGGAGGTGAGGGCGACTGAGAGCGGGGCTGGAGGGTTGGGTTGGGGGAGGGGCGGCGCAGGGAGCGGCGGGGTTGGGGGTGGCGATGCTGGGCGGGCGGGGCAGGAGGGAGGGGCGGTGGTTGCTGGGCGGGCGGGGCTGGAGGGAGGGGCGGTGTTGTTGGGTGGGGCTGGAGGATGGGGCGGCGGGGTTGGGGGTGGGGATGGGGTGGGGTGGGGTGGGGTGGGTAGACAGTGGAGGGAGGGGGTATAGAATTCTTTTTTTTTTTTAATTTTTTCACATTAAAATAAAATAAATAAAATTATATTGTGAAATCAAAATTTGAAAAAATAAAATAAATTACCACCTCAGCTATATTTGTAAAATTTATTTTAT